>OX371203.1:14070000-14480000 GCA_947310845.1 Yponomeuta plumbellus
TTCACAAGGACATGTGAGACGCTTCGACCCTTCATTAAGTCTTTTATTCCTAAAGTAATAAACAAATTCAATTAACGTGGGCCTGTAAAAGTTTCAAGTCACTAATTTGAAACGAGACTTCGGCAGAGTTTGCGACCTGCATGAATCATACCACCCACCGACTTGAGTTTAAAAGACAAAATTTTCTGGTGTTAAACAGGAGATTAATTTTTGGGTCTTCGGAGGAGAATTGTGTCTAGTGTTCAGTACATTGTTTGTTGATTAAGCTGAAACTGTTTTGAAAAGAATAAACGAAGGGTGCAGGTAAAGAACAAGGAATGTCCACGTGAGTTAATTGCGAGGAAAACGCCTTCTATAGTTTGAAAGTACGGACTTTTGTATTGAGAAATCGATTCCGACCAATCAAAACACGTACTTTTTGGAACATTCCTTGTTGTATAACAGTAATCTGAGATTGTAAACAATGCTACCATAGACAACGAATGTGTTGCCACTAAAAAACAAATTTGAAAAGAAGTGTCATTCCTTGTTGTTTCCCTGCCACAGATTTCCCTGCAACCCTTCAACGTGGAGTTCCTTTGTTAGCTTCTGTTCCACGTAATTAATTGTGAAGCTAACAAATAAAATAAAAAAATAAAATAAACTCACGCCCGTTATCCCCGAAGGGGTAGGCAGAGGCACCAGTCTCTAGAACTGGACCCACGTTTTGCCGAGTTTATTAGGTCCCAAACGTGACAAGTGGCAAGCCTGTCGCCGTTATCCGGGCACAATTTATCAGCGAATGGTGTTGCTGTACAAACAAATGTACGTAACTAAAAGTCATTGGTACATGCGTGGTTCGAACTCAGACCCTCACGATCGAGAAGCAAGGGTCAACCCCACTACGCCACCACCGCTAACAATATTTTTGAATTTTGAATTTAATAACACAATAAGTGCAATCATATTGGTTCAAACTTTAACGTTTGGTGTATGCAGGTACCAGTAATAACTAGGTCAGGGAATAAAAGAAAGCGATCAAGTTGTAAAGTACAGGATGATGACGAGAATATTATGATTTATTATAATCTTAAATCTTAACGACTTGCTAAATACAGTGGTGTAATCTTGAAAGAAAATGAATATAAATACTTACGTGATATGATTTTTATTTAAAGGATTGCAGGTATGGACTTGAGGCTGTATTTTTTATTAATTACTGGCGATTGCCCGCGGCTCTAAGTGCCAACTCAAATACGCGAGTAATTTGGATAAAGAAAGATACTAATTGACTGCTAAGTATCGTACCTGCACTGCATTATTTTGCCTTGTTTTATTAGTCCTAAGTACGAAGAGTACCTAGAATATAAAATGATTTTATGCAATTACAGATAAACAGAATCGAACCCAACCCATCTTCACCGCGGGACCCCCCACTCGGAGGTAGCACGTGTGCTGCTCGCGTCATACTATGCCGTTCAAAATAAACTACATAAATAAAAATGTCATTCACCTTTAATTTATACTCCAATAGCCCGTTACAGAATTGGGCAGATAAACTTTTATGCATAAAACCTAATTCAAAACCGGAACCTCAATGAAGATTATTTTGTAGTGTAGGAAGTCATAATTAGACTTCCTACTCATTGGTGGCAATTATTGTAGCAGGTTTTATAGCGTACTTCCCGCCGTGTTACGATCAAAGGACGGTGCAGTAATGCAGTCAATGCACTATTGAAATTTATCGTATCCTGCGAATCTGCGGCTCTAGAGCGAGCCTGCCCGGTTCACTGACCCGGGAGCAGTGTTAGGGTGCCTACTAAGTATACTTTAAGGTGGGCGCAGGATAGAGCGATGAACCCGGATGGTTTGTGTATTTATTATGTACCTTCGCTGCGGATAGGTGATCTACAGCGAAGTTTAAGCTATTTCCTTCTCTATTTGGCCCCAGCTGTAAGGCCCTTTTACTAAGTCGTGACGAAACTACATCTGCATACCAGTATTGCAAAAGGTATCTGTGATAGATCGAAATTTTATGACTATGAAATATTGCTACTTGACTGGGCATTAAAATTGAACAAGGCTACCGAGAGCTACCATCAATCAAACTGAAGATTGACAGATAATTGCCATGCATGGTAAATATTCAAAGTTTAGTATATTGTGAGATGACCGTTTAGAGATGCTTGAAAAGCTCCAGTTTGAGCTTCTATTGTCCGTAACCATGAACTGAGAAATTGTTTTAAAATTATAAACGTTACAAACATCCGCACCGGAGAGAGTAAATTAATCATTGTGCGCGTGCGTCCTAAAAAATATAGAATGTGAGGAATGACAGAGCGCAGCGCTGAGAGAAGTATGTCATAAAGATGGAAACCGCAGCAATAACCATTCTGCGGTTGTTGAGATTAGCAATTTCTTATCTTACCTTAAGAAATTGCTGTTATGAATAAAGCTGCCCATTGTACTTTAATAATTGTAGCTTTTATTTATGTCTCTTTTTTCGTATTCGTAATATTGATATTCTCTCTATCTCTCGCCTTGGCCCGAAAACATTTCTTTATGGATACCCTTTACAAAGAAATTAAACCTACCCTACCCTACCCCCCTTCACCTATTCCAGGTTAATTACATTTAGGCCGCCACTATAGGTACATACAGGCTATTTTGCTTAGTGTGCAGACTAATGTAATTTTTGTATGTGTACTTTCTTTTGCAAATAAACGTTTTTCTGTTTCTATTTCCTTCAACTCGCATAATGGCATCATGCCCAATTATTGAATTTTGCTAAACTGGAAAATCACTCACAGATTAAAGACGCTGTCTTTCGTTGTTGCAAAGTTTTTCGTGAGGTATCTCGTATATCGGGTCGGTAATAAAACAAATTTAGTTGATAAATAAATAATAATATTTGTGGTTTCAACAGAACCGAACTATACTTCTTCGCCAACTGTAGCTTTTTATAATCAGCCTATGTGTAACCCATTTAGGGAATATTCTCAATAGAAAATCATGAAAATCTTAATTGATTTACATGAAAATTTATATCGATGGAATTGAAGCATAGATTCGTTTTGTATAAACTTGATTTGCTTCCTGCTGGTATGTTAGGAATATTTCCAGCGGCACATAAGTAGCCTCCAGCAATAGCTAACCTGTAAGGAATATCACCAACAAGGTTTTTTGTTGCCACCGCTAATCAAATCCACAACATTTTTTTATGCTCTGAGATCAATTTACATCGAGATAGAGTGATGGATGTTGCGCTTGCGCGCGCATCTACTCCACGGTAACATATTGATGGCCGCTAATGTAATTCTTATAAATTACATAGTGGAGATACGTACGAGAACAAATTGCCATGACGAGAGTATTTTAGAGGTAGCACTCATGTCATTGTATAATGGTCTAGCGTACACACGCAAGAATAAAGTTATTTGGATTGTATACTTACTACTTTCTATTTAATACTCGTACGTACGAGTATATAAGTGTTTCCCTTTTGTCGCCCATCAAGGACATAAGGACTTTTAAAATGCTGCGGTCTTGAGCGATGACTTCGAGGACTTATCATTTCAGTCCCAGTGTTTTCGCTTCAAACGTCACTGTTCGGCGGCAAGTGGTTTCGTACGCTCTTCTTGCTATTTCTTGGAGGTTGCCTTGGGAGGCTCTGTCTGATTGGATGTTGGTCTCATCTAGGGTACGTGTTGAAAAGACATAAAACAAACGTAATGTAAATCCGAAAAAGTTATTTGATATCGCTACATGAGATTGTACGTCTAACGAACTCTGCAAATATAGGTATAATTTGTCACACTCATCCAACGTTTTTTCGAGTTCTTCTACTAAAATACGAGATAACACTGAGTTTCCCATATCAGAAAAACTCAACTCATTTCTATCAGCAAAGGAATTCAACAGAAGGACAGACATTTTTAATACTATTACAGAACAGAATCTATTACATAATTTTTATTACACCTTAAAAAGGTACGGCCGTTTATGCTGCAAAATACCTACATTTCTTACTTGTACGGTACCTACGTCTCGTTGACCTAGAACTATATATAGGTATGAAATTTGGCAAATGCTATCGTGATATACTACAAATACAAAAACAAAAATGAAAACGTATTTTCAATTTAAACATTAAAAAATTTGTATTTAAATTTTGTGAAAATCTCTGAAAAACCGCGAGTACGTTTTTAACTGACGAGACGTTTTACATCTGCATTTTAATGTTTCTGTACACTTCTTCAATGAGGGAGAGTAGTTAGATGAAAAGGCTTAGATTTGTTGTGAACAAATACTTTATTTCCGTTCAAGGCAAGGCGCGCGCGCAAGGGCCGCCGCGAGCCGGGTGCGCAGGCGCAGCGCCGATTTGTCCTCCACAGTCGCCCGCTCGTAGAGCGCGCACTCGCGCACCAGCGTGCTGTTGCACGCCTCCTATTGGCAGGGAAGAAACATATGAATTTTATTTTGTTAAATTCGTTTATTTACTTGTCCACAAAATCATAGAATCGTTTTATCAAAGGATTATCTGTTCTCTATTGTAGTATCAAGAGAATTTGTCCTGTAATGTTACATTAACTTAAGTGAAATTATTAAAATTTAGTTTACTAGACTCGTAATATAATAGTAAAGGTATGCTATAGAATATATTGGTCTCTGTTGGCCTATGTAAATATCTTGCTTGATTGCTCTGTCATTCTCTTCAAATCTAAAATTGGTGACACAAACCTGTTATTTAAGTCGTATTATGTTTTTTTTTTGTAACAATAAAGTGTAACAACAACAACAAAACTCAAAACATCACATTTCAGATATAGATCACATAAAATTGAAATAGATAGATAGATAGATAACACTTTATTGCTCAACCAGAATACAGAGAAGATACTTAAAATAGTTCCTAAAAGTTTTAATTACCTTATAATGATTGAGTTGCACTTCTCGAAAGGGCGCGAACCAGTAATCAGAAGGAGAGGGGTCGACTGAGCCCACACTGGCTAGCGGGTAGTGGTTGAAGGCCATCAACACGTGCCTGGTGGCCATCAGACTCTTGCTGAATGCTCCCTCTGGCGAGACGAGAGCCGATCTGGTCACGTGACGAACTAATCGAGGCACATAGTCTTTATTGCATTTATATCTAAGCTTTTCACTCGCACCCTTAACATCTATGACTTCGTTACCTAAAATATCCTTATCTAAGTCTGAAAGTTCATCGCCTATCCGCACGTCATCGCGTTTCACGTAAACGTCACTGTTGTTGGAAATGTTTTTATAGTCATCACTGCCCTTTTGCATAAAGTTAAAGAAGAACACGTTTTGCACAACCGCCGCGGAAGTTTTCGTGACATTCCAGCCGTTCTGGATGAATCTCTCTGTTAATTCAGAAAGGTTGTCGGCAATCTTCGGGAGCACTATTTCGTCTATGTCTAGAGGTATTATGAATTCGGATTCTCCTATATTTCTATACAGGCAATCATTGTAGGTAATTATGTGATCTCGTCTTCGCTGCCAAAGATAACTCTGTGGACTGTGGCTTATAGGAGCATGGAAGAGTTTAACGTAGCCAGTGCTATGGTAGTACTCTAAAATCTCCTTTGTTCTTTCGTGTACTGAGTCAACATAAATATCTATAGCTTCTACGCCAAGTATCTTGTTAGTTTCAATCCATTCTATTAGATCTGTTGAGATATCTCTTTCGTAGTTCAAGTCCTTGACGCAAACTGTGAACTTTCTCTTGTAACTCGCACTTTTAGTTGGCTCTATTACAAATGCATTGTAAGGATCTCCACACGTTTCTGTCACAACTGATACTACTGACGGTCCATATAGAGGCTCTGTCAGTGGACAGGATAACAGCAACGGTGTGTCAACAAAGTCTGAGTTAGGGTTCCATTGTTCGTACCAGATTTCTTGTGGCTTCGCTGCGACAACCTCGACTGAAGGGTCGTCAGAATTTTCGCGGTATTTCGATCGAGTTTGACAATAGAGCTGTTCTTCTACTGGGTAGTAATGGCCTGTAAACAAAAGAATAAACAATAAATCCTATGTCCCGTAATGTACAGAAACCGGGAACAAAAATTACAGAAAATTGCACAAATCATAAATATCCCGCCCAGTAACGGACCGCTTCGCAATAATTTTATAAGTGTCGAGCATTTTCTTAGTAAATACAATATTTACGAAGACTCGCGGAGTCCAGCACTGTACTCTTAAAAGTTATCATTATAACGGTCGTGGAGATTGCAGCTTGCTCGCCGGGATGCGATCGTTTCCTATAAAGGAAAGGGGCAGAATTGCCAATCTATTTCTGTGGAAAACCAGATACAAGTTCCCGTTCCGCGGTTTTATATGGAATTGTTTAGTGCGATAGGACGGTTCTCTAATAAAATACTTGCTCTATTAGAAGCTTTTATTCCATGTCGAAGCAGATATGTTGCTTCGTTAAAACAAAGCAAATACAATAAATATTTGCTTTTAGTACGGACTTCAAATAATGCAGTATCACCGGAATAAAGGAAGGGATTCTGCAGAGGATTGTTTGTGTTTTATTTAAGCTGTCCGCGTCCCTCCGCAGAAACAACGTCCACGTTGCGTTTATCTCTACTGGGATGGAATTTACAAGACGTTCTCGCACGCCGAGTGACAAATGAGTGCGCTCTTATCGCCCCTTGGAATGGAAGTATACTCTGACAATAATGAACGCTACAAAAAGCCACGTCGAACGAGAGCGAATTCGATGGCCTTCTGCTCCCGATCGAAAAACCATGTCCGTTTTTGTGATAGACCACATTTCATACATATTTTTGAGCATTTTGTTTTTTGAAAGTGATTATAGTTCAAAGTTTCTCACTTATTGCAAATTTTCACCGACAAAAACGTGCGGAATGTCTTGTGTTCGAGAACCGTGCCGAGCGTAAGATATTTTAAGTGCTTTTTTGTAAAAAGATTTAAGAGATTAAAATGCTCCAATCTTATTAAATTACCTCTGAAAATACTTTAAAATAAAGTAGGTACCTCATTTGCTAAATTGTTAGTTATTCTTGTATGTATTGTTTTTTAAAGTGACGCTTTCACATTTTTTGAACCCATGGTCCATATCAGTACCTACTTCGATAGTCCGCTAAGGCAATTAAATTGAACCCAGCACCGATTGCTTAAATATACGGGCCAACGCTTATCTGTCTCTTCTTTGATGTCTTTATAAGGCTAGATTACACTTTGTAAGTACTTTTTGCTTCTCATGAACATTTTTATTTACCAAAGCACGAACGCGTTATCTATAGTTTGTTTGCATTTTAATTTATTATGTAGTTTTCTTTTTCATTTTATCTCTCACCTTTTGTAGTTACGTTAAAGAACGTTCGATGAAGGCATGAAGCCCCGATGATGCATATTACTATGAGATAAAATTATAGCATTGCACATAATTGAGGCAGCCTAGACATGAGTTTTTTCTGAGCCAAGAATAAAAACAAATTACCTTCATACATATAATGAAAAGCCTTGAAGCTACGAATATATTACTCCTAAAACCTGTGATCGATAGTTGAGAAGTTTGTTTTAGAACCAAATGTTATTTATAGGTTCCGCTTAATGGCATAATAGGTGGAATGGCTCCGCGGACTTGCTGAACCGTATAATTACATACAGGAGCGCTTGCGGCACGCGCCCATCTCTGCTTCTACTTAAGGTGGGCTAGCATAGTCTCCTGAATGCAGCCAGTTGGTAGATCAAGTTTTTCAAAGATTATTGAAAAATCACAATTACATACTGCTGTTGATTTTAAAGATAAACATTAAAAAAAGCGCTACTCAAGCTATAAAATGAGAATACCGAAGCCTGTTTTTAATAAACTTAAAAAAAGAGGAGGTGCTTAATTCGATTCGTCTTATTTTGTTGTTGTTTTCTCCTATGTTTTGTCACAACTCTGTTAAATTGATGATTCGGTTAAATTTCGGACCCGAATATTCTATTTTCTATTATCTGATGCATTTAACTTATGTAACGCTTGTTAAGAGCAAGATAGAAAGTACCAGAATCCGACGAGGCCTCTGGGATACAGGCGTAAGCTTATGTATGTATGTAACGTTTGCTTAGTGTCCATGACTGAAATCTAGTTCGACATGCTGCTAAGGTAAATGATGCATAAAAAGTATAAAACATCTGATTAAATTTTTCTCTATCTATCTATAATTAATGTATTGATAGGGAAAATCGCCCGCTTAAGTTCTCAGTGTCTTTTGCACTATGTAATTATAATTACTTATTATATCTATGCGCTAAATCCGCAACCAACCCGTGGCTTAACTGCTACGTTCAACTAATCGGTAAATCATTTGTGAAACCTAACAAACTTAGTGTTCTCCTGTTCAATTTGCTAAATTTTATATGAAAATATGACAGTTGAATTTAGTAATCCTCTAAATGTATGTTTTTTCTTAATTGCTACATTGTCTAACGAGCAACACAAATTATAGTTAATTCATGACTACAACGGAAGTTTTAATTTGCGTAGCAAGCTCGTGTCCGGCGTTCGTTCGGCGATCTTCCTTGAGGAAAGTATAAGCCATACTCCACCTCGGGGGCCAAGTCCGGATTGATGAAGGCTTGTAAGACTAGTGGCTGGTCTTACTGTCACAAGTTTTCAAGCCGCCCTAAGGCCTCTGATTTAACTTAACGACTGCCATCTATCGACTGCAGCCGGCACCAACTGCTTAACGTACCTTGCGAAGCACGGAACCGCTCGGAAAAATGCCATTAGCGTTAGTCATAGAACGGTCACCCATCCATGCACTGACGAGCCCTACGTTGCTTAGCTTTCATGATCGTTTAAGACCACTCAGGCGGCCAGGGCTGCGAGCGATTCTCGAAGTTTTATTAGTAATTTATTTGGTTTAAGACCTCACCAGGAAAGGACGCCAGTATCCGCACATATCTTTGTGGCAGCCTCTCGTCGTAGTAAGCCTGGTACAGCGTCACACTGGCGCCTGGAACCTTCTGCCAAGACTTCTTCCCCGACCAATGTATGCTTTTGGACCAAGTTCGGTTCTGAAATAGAGGAAAATAGAGATTATTACTCAAAATTTACGTGACAGTAATTTTTACATCAAAAAAATAGTCAGAACCTATATCTGGAGAAATATAACAAAACAATTATGTACCTGCATTGCACATGCATTGCTTCTGGCCACTACTACACCCTGAATTGCAGCCTTTATACGTCCTACTGCAGACACAGACGTTCTCTCAGAGAGAGAGAGTATGGGCTTAATCTAAACGCGTGCCAACCGCGTATTGGCGATTTCAATAGCTGAGGTTAGATACTTCACCTCAAGTTTCCTCAGAAACACGGTGAGGTCATCAGAGATACTGATGGTATATACAGAGGGCGGTGCAAAAGTAATAATCACCCTATTTGGTTCAGCTACAACTTCTTTTTCAAATTAGAAAGTTCGAAATAGTTTTTTAAATATGAATTTTTGTGCCATGTTTCATTGCATTATGATTTATATATGATGTCAATTAATTGTTGACCTCCAGAGTTGAAGCACATTCGAGCACTATTATGACATTTTCTATTACTAGCCGTAACACTTCCTGCTAAATGTTTCTTATTTCTTGATGAATATTTTATTTTAAAGTTGCGAGAGTCTGTGGCTTGTTCACATATTCCAGGGATTTCAAATAACCCCAACGAAAGAAGTCTGGACAGATGAGATAACAGATGGACAGACAAATTGCCAATATTGAAAAAATTGTCACGCTGGTAGGATGCTGGAGTATAACCTACAATCCCAGGAATAGTATACTGAATACGAAACCCAGGAATAATATACAGAAAAAAATGTTAGTATTTCACTAAAAAGAAACATTTAATTTTGATGGTTCTTAGAAAAAATAACGTGAGATTATTGGAAATTTTATAACGCTAAGAAGAGCCGAGTTTATCACTTTGACGAACGGTTAAGTTCTGGGAGCGCGTTGATGTTTTTTCTATGGAATTTCGCGCGCAGAAATTCTCTGAAGGAATTAAGGGTTTATTGAAACATTATGCTGCCTGTGTAATTTATTTTTTACGTACAATAAAGTATTTTCTATCTATCTGCCTTTAATAAAATTCTTTAAGCTATCAGAAGAGTAAGTAATATTCACTTACCGCGAGTTTCTGTTGAGAATCTCATTAGGTAAATACTTAAATATCAATCTGCGAATTACTTAAAAGCGAAACAGAACGAAATACGGAAATATTTATTCAGTCTAGTATTATTACAGCATGAAGTGCATTCTACAATCTCACTGGGAATGAAAAGGTTATGGTCCAGCCATTGCGCAATTTAATTAATGCAGACTACAAATTTACTATGGAGATGTCAGATTAAGAGTCATTGATTAGAGACACTGAAAATAGAATAGAATTATACTTAATTGCACACGAGACATTAATTGAAAATGATAGAAAAGATAAGATTCGACTTGGTTGTTAGTTCTTGGTGTGTACTGACACGTACAGTTGGCGAATATACGTAACATAGGCAAAGTTTATGATATGTATTTTCGGTAATTGTATGTGAAATTTTGAATAATTTAACTAAATCTTTCAAAGTCGTCCGGAGGGGAAGTATTGATGACAAGGGAATGAAGGAGAGCAAGTGGGTGGCATTAACAAAATACTGTTGTAATTATTTATACTGTGTCGTGTAAAATTAAAATCATATCAACCTTTACACTTACGTTAAGGGTGACCTTGTAAGAAATTACAAATGTTGACTTGCTGTCGACTGTAAGTAATATTGTTAGGTAGCGTTTCTGTTAACCCCATTAGGGAGATAAAAGTTATGGGTTGCACCTAAATAATAACATGTAGTTACTTTTCGTTGTGCAAATTATGGCACTGCATCCGAACGTGTTCATCCTATCTAAACAGGCCTAACCATGCGCCGTTTTAGAGACGCGATGAGGCTGGCTTGATCTTTCTTCGTATGCCGCCAAAATATTTCAGAATGCCACTTGCTTGCAAGCTGCTTGCTTTTTTGCTTGCTTTAAGAAATATGTTGTTATTGATACATGTTTAATAAATGATAGGGCAAAGGTATTATAAAAGCTACAGGTAATTGCCGCGCCAGCGATTGTCGAAAAATAAATTATGGTAACTGCAAAAAACCGCCAAGATTGTTGCCGTCAACTTAGGTCACAAAAGCATTGCCAGTGAATTAAGGTCAACGGTTGAGCCCGGGACACGTTTTAATGAGCAACCTGAAACTGTGGGACATGCGCGAGAGGTATAGGAAATTGTACAGGAAAGGGGCTGGATAACTACTAAGTAAAGAGACGGCAAGTTAAAAAAGAGACGAGTTTGGATAGCGTAGAGTTTAAGAAAATGTCAAAGTCGTCCGGAGGTCATTGTCATTGCAATAATTTTTTAGGTAAAGCCTTGTTAATATTAGTTAATTTTTTATGAGTTATTATTTGCCTCTTTATCAAACTACGCGGACAGCTTTATTCTTAAAACGAGAAGGAAATAGTTACAGTCTGTTTTGTAATTGATATAGAATCGGATTGCCATTTGTGGATGAATAAGTTCTATTGATGAAAATGATGATAATACGTAGATCTATTAATGAAAATGAACTATTTATGACTACTATTACTATATTTTTTTCTAAACGATAGACATTTTTATGAAAACGTGATTAAGACCGTCAAGTTTTTGAAGTAAAAAAAATCAGGTAAATCTATAGAATAGTATAATAGAGCTGTCCCTTCAAGACTATGGTTACTTCGAGTACATCACTTTACTCTCTAACTTTTTGAAATTTTGTTAGTTGCTTCTGTTAGAGTCTAACAGGAGCAACCAACAAAATTTCTAAAACTAGCTCATCACTAAATTCTGATACTTGCACCCTAATTAGCCTAGAATAGAATAGGATAATACCCTTATACCTTAGAATACAGGATTTTGTTGCGCTGTCTTTTTCTCCACTACATTCGGCCCTAAGGCAAAGGCTAAAATTATAAGTACATAGAAATTCAACAAACAGAATGTAAATTATTTATTAGTCGAAATAAATTTCTGATTTTTGACCGTACAAGGCTTAAAAAGTGTCATCAAAGGCGCTATCCTAAGTAATTTTATTTTGATAGGTTTATATTATAGATTATATATAATATTTTAAATATATATATATATATATAAGATTATAACGATTATATATAAGACTAACAACTTTGACGTTCATAAAGTAAATGTTCTATTTGTATTATGAATAAAATATTTGACTTTGACTTTGACTTTATAATAAGAAGATAATACGAGGCTTGTAACGTAGGTAGATAATAAGTGAGAACACCAAGATAATGCACATTCATACCTTAATCTTCTGCAAGGAATTCGTGCCAATAAAAGACACGAACAAATTGACAGAGGTCGTGCGGTGCGATCCACGACCGACTCCGTTATTTAGGAAGGACGCGCGTGACACCGCTCTGCAAGCTCAGAATAATACAGTATCGTCACATAGTTGGTCTTTATAGTGACAGAGTTCGTGGTTTCAATTCCTACTGGGGTCCGCTACTCGATTTATACAAAGTATGTAATATAAAATTAAAATAATCCTTTTTCAACAAAAAAAAAAAAGAACTTGGAAAAAAAACATCATAAACAAAACACGAATAAAACAAAGTTTTCTAAAAATTTAACCTAGCTAGATCAATTAAACGCCCCCGAAAGCATCTGCCTACAAAATTTCGTGAAAATCGTTGGAGCCGTTTCCGAGATTCTGATTATATATAAATATATATACAAGAATTGCTCGTTTAAAGAGATTACATAGATAGATAGCGTCAGTCTGGGAGATTTTTCATATTTTTGTGATGTCAAGGACATGCCGAGGACATAACAAACATGGAAAAATAAGCATATTAGATGCCATATCACAAGGTAACTTAGGCCCAGGTTAAGTGATTGTGTTGTGTGGAATGTATTACTGTGATTATATGCAGATACATTTCTACTTACCAACAGGTATTAAGATTTTCCAATCAAACCAATCCGAACTAGGCCCCTGTGGTGGAGTATGGCCTATACCTTTCTCAGGGAAGAGACCCGTTCTCCTCGGTGGAGACATAATGGGTTGATGATGATTAAGATTTTGACGCAACCGCTCAATTTTAAATGTTTAACTTGGTATTAATTTTTTCACCCCATATTTTTCTTCTGCTTCATCAAACAGCAATTGAGAGTACTTATACAACACACTTAAGTTAGTTTGTAACTCGATAGGTCTCCTAAAATACCTTACAATATTTCTGCGGACGAATAATGGAAAGTTAGAGAAGAAAATATATTGACATTTATAAAATCCATCTCACTCGCCCTCAAAAGCTAAACCATCCATCAACAAGAGTCGTAAAAAAGAGTGGTACTTTCTAAACAGAGGATCGAATTCACGCAAAAGTTCCTGTTCTTTTGTCACTTTTTATTTTGCATTTGCGACTCGTGATGCGCAGACCGTTAGTTTATTGTTATTGCATTTGGGAATGCACTGATTGGAGCCATCCGTGGCTGTATTGTCAACTGGTACATCATATTCATTCTAAAGGAACCAGGACAGAATACCAAGACTACTTTTTATTTAACAACGAAGAAACCAAATCTTAAATTTTAACGCCTAATGTTTTAAACTTCAAAAATATTTAAATTTCAAATAAAACAATCGAACTTTCACCTCATTGCAACTGGAACTTGATGGCATAAATTTTGGTGAGCCTTTATCTAGTTTGGTATAATTTGTTTTATGCCAATTAAGTGCGTGATTTAAAAGTGCAAAAATTTTTTTAAGTCTGGAATCGTATGACTGCACACGATGAAACCGCGAACAATCTACTTTTAAATGGTTTATAGCTCACTCTAATTGGGTTAAAAACTTGGAATGTTACTTGCAGACATTTCCCACACGGGGTACCTACTTGCGAAGTTAGGTTTTGTCACAAAGCGACGGAAGTGCTGGCACACTAACGGACATTGCTGCCTTGATCGCGTGGAGTATTAGACATTTATACTTTTTTGTTCCTATTCGGTCTATGTTGCGTTTTCTGCAAAGGCAGGATCAGTTCTACGCTATAATTTTACTGGTTGTAGTCTGACAAATAAATACCATCTTGTTAACAATTAAAGAGATTATTCTCATACTACAAGCGGCTTTGGAGAGATAAGTATCAACATTAGCTTACCAGATAGCTTCACTAAAAACAAGATAAAACCAGTTTCGAAATAAATTCATAAAAATTGCCCCGGCTACGGGTTCCATTAAAGTATGTGATTACAAATACAACAAATTCATTTTGTTCCTTTCGGCCAACCGGTGCTGGCAGTTGCGGCGACAAGGCAGCGAGGGGTTGTAAAAAAATAATGGACGCAATAAAGCGCAATAATTCGTGAGAATCACGTATCACTCTGACTGGTAACGTGCCCTCGTTTCACACGGAACGTATGGATACGAAAATAATCATAAACACTGAGTTCTTATTATAATGTTCACGCCGGCCGGCCGGGTTCGTTATTCCGATAATAACATGCGGACAAATGAGTACAGGAAACACGTGTATAATCGCACGAAATTGCGCGAAATTACGAGCGAGAGTTTTTTGTGAGGGGCTGGAAATTGAAACAATTTAGGAAGACGTGCAAAAAGACATAATTATGATTCAAATTGCAACATTCTTAAAAGTGGCATACCAAAAACGCGATGACATGTTTTACAGTTGTTTCGTTCAGAAGAGTTATAATTATAAGAATATGGATATAATAATTCAAATAACCATCACACATAAATCAAGCAAAATGTATAGAAGATCGAAATTTACTAAACCACACTGGCATATTTTACAGCAAAGGCATGTTTGTTGGGTTTCATTTAATTGGTTGACAGTTGCTGAGAAATATCTAAACTAACGAGCTAGATACTTATCCAGTCCTGGAACACGGGGGTCTAAGGGCCCCATTAACCTTGCGGGTCTAAAATTATCATTCACACGATCGCGGGCAACCAACTTCGCTCGTATCGTAATCAACGGGTTACGTTAACTAACATGGAAACTTGAAGGAAACTTGTGTCACAGGAAAATCGGACACAGAAAGTCTATGTGTCAGAAAGTTGAGTTTATTTACTACCTTTTTTTGGCGGTAGCTCTGTCTCTTTATATTAATACTAGCTGATCGGGCAAACATAATTGTGCTATGTTAATTAGTCTACGACCTATTGTCAGACCCACCAAATACATAATACAAAAAATTTATAAAAATTGGTGAAGTCATTTCTGAGGAGTTCGATAGCAAATACGGATCAAATTTTTATTTATTACATTAAACTTAAATTAGCGAGTTTTTGGTCTTAGAAGCAGGTTAAGCAATTCTCAAAAAATTGCGATGTAAATACAGTATTTATAACAAACACAGTTTCATTCATGCTTCAAGACATGGTCAAATACTTGGCCCCGTCCCGCTCTCATTCTTTACGTTATGTGTTCAAAACGGGGCGATTTCTGTATGCTAAAGAAAAACCTTTTTCGAATGTTAAATCGATCATTGTAGCGAACTGATAAATTGTGATATACTCATTTAAAAGTCAAGTAAGTGTATCCGGAATAAAGTTATAATGTGTATGTTTTACTTCAAAAATAGTAACACTGTATTGTATACTATACTGTACTAAACTATACTGTATTTGCTTTCAAAGCAATGTGCTGCACAGGAGATTGCCATCTGCACGTCGCTAATCTGTTTTAGCGGCCTGCTTGACTAGTGCTGAGTTCACATTGGCACGATGTGTCGTTTATAATTCTAGTTACATAACGCATTAGCAATTTAGATTAACTGGTGGTGTGGTGGCTAGGTCCCTCTAATCAAGCGCTTAAGGGTTTTTGCGCGTAATTCCCGTGTTGGTCACATCGAGGGCGGACGCTATCTGCCAGGACGCATCAGTTTGCTTAGTGCGAGTTTTTTTAACTACTCGATCGCGTTAACGTAAACTCATATTCTATAGGAGTGACAAAGCGCGCCACCTAGTTGTCTCTCTGTCACTCCTATACAAATTGCAAACGTTCTCGCTATCGAAAGTGAATGAAAAAACTCGCACTAAGGGCCCAGATGTAGAGCCTAACGTGTAGTTATTCTAATAAAAACTGTTGTTCTAATTAATAGCTGCAAGGGCAGATGAGCGCTCCTAATTGGAATGATAACACTTTTAGAGGTGTTCTCCGACATTACCCCGAAAAATATGTATTTATGTATGTTATGTAGTCTCGAATTCGGTTCGACCCAAATAAAGTTATTTTGGGTTACACTATTGGAATGACATTGCACTGCGTTTGTAATCTAGACTGCTAATTAGAGGCCAATAACAGCGATCGTCGTGCTAAAATCATTCTGTCGTACAGATATGTACCTATGCATTAGAAACTCTAAGCTCCGGTAAGAAATAAGGTCTGAATTTTATACTTGACAAATTACACCAATATTTTATACTTGACAAATTATTCAATACGCGCCCTCACCTTTGACTTACTTATATTAAAGTACATCTAATCTAATCTAATATGTAAAATTCTCATGTCTCAATGCTAGTGTGCCTCCACCTCTGAAACGGCTTGACCGATTTTGATGAAATTTTATGTGTATATTTGGTAAGTCTGAGAATAGGTTATTATCTATTTTTTATACTCCTATCTGGCAAAACAACGTTTGCGAGGTCAGCTAGTAGTGATATATATTTTTGTAGGTATGTACCTAATTTTGTCATCGAATTAAAATGGCTTGTTTGACATTTTGTAATACCTCCGTTTTAAATAAATGCTTTATTTAACGCGAATCCTGGTTCAAAGGTCCATGCTTGGTGGGCAAAAGCGGCTTTTCTCGAGCCCAGACTTAGTGCCCCCAGCGGGTACAGGAACAAGGCGGCACGGCGGCATACTATTAGAAACGGCCGCTCAGGATATTGATTTCGATTTATTTTGCGCTCGTGACTCGCATAGGAAAAGATTATCGTATTGCAATACAAGCACCGGTGCCGCTGAACCTACTTGGATTAGACTTTCGGACCTTGGATTTCTTTTATTCTTCTAATATTATCCCACTGACTCTACATGCAAATATGTTTGTAAGCCTATCTCGTCGGTCATACGGAAGTTATTTAATTTTATTATTTGAACACCCCCATGAATAAATCGCGGGCTCAGTTAGTGATATTTAACAAAATCTGCAAGGTAAAGTATTATTATAATTAAAATTATTTATTGCATAAAAAACACAAAGTATAGTATAGTTTAGTATTCTATTCAAAGAACTACTAACATTAAGGAAAACATTGTGAGGAAATTGTGGTATTTGTAAGCCACAGCGCTTGATATCACCAATTAGCCATGGACAGACATTATATGGTAATTAATCTTATACTTTCTCTCTGAGATAAAGTTGGCGCTCTGCAGGACGTTACAGGCTGCTTAAGCATGGGCTTCCGAGTTCCCGGTGAGCCAAAGTGAGATCATCATCATCATCATCGGCCTATGCTTGTCCACTGCTGGGCATAGGCCTCTCCCATTGCACGCCACTGAGCACGGTCCTCGGCTATTCTCATCCAGTTCTTGCCAGCTGCCTTGCGAAGATCAGAAAGTGAGATAGAGCAGATAAATTCATGTGAGCAGAGGTAAATGATAATCGTTTCTTAAATGGTTCCGGAATGAGTTAAAGTAAAAATCACTAAGATGACACCTAAGAACTGATATTAATATAATTTTGCAAATTATGTACTAGGAGCAATCAGAAAGTGTGACAGATGTTGTAACACACACACACACACACTGATCATTTTATAAACTCACGCCTGTATCCCGAAGAGGTAGCCAGAAGAATACTAAATCTTTCGCTATCAAATAAAAATAAAAAGATCAGTGCACCGACCGACTTTATGGCAAAGAACTACATTACCAGTAACATGATGGACAGTAAGTAAAAATGTAACGTTCTAATGGCGAATATAGATGCTTAGGACTTAACGTGATATGTCGGTTGTGTTGTTCTGAATTATCTTTTAGTTTTACATTCCCATACGTGTATTCCTCAAGCATTCATTCATTAGTTGTTAATGTACCATGAGGTACTCTTGACTACTCTGATTTATACAATAAAGACCGGCGATGTTTGAACGTAAATAATAGTTGTAAACATTTTTCTCAAGAAAGTCAAGTCTTGTCGAGAATTTTTATACCACGTGAGTTTTATTACAAATGCTCTACACAAATCGGGCGAGTATGACGATGCTATGACGGGCTAGCATATAATCCATAAAATAAAGCATAAGGCATTCTTTCGTAAAATAATGTTTTTATGAGTCTACATATTGATTAGTACTGTGTTGAATTTAGTGAGTATTCAACTAAATCTAATAACTTTTTTATTTTTAAAGAACTCGATTATTTTCCTTTCTAGAACCATGCTTTGAAGTCTTCTATGATGTATAAAATTTCAAAGTTCCCCATGAGAAGAAATTGCTATCTAAATACAAATACAGCGTACGTCAAGCATACAAAGTGATCAAATGTCTAATTTATTCTAACTGCAACTCAGTTGGAGCTTTACGCATGCAAAGCTCTTTCAAAGCAGGAAACCAGCGTGGCAGTATTCTAAACTGCGTCCGACATACATCAGCCAGAGTTACATTATGGAGAACTAGATACTCTGCCATAAGTGAATACCATATGTACAATGGGAGCGTGGATACAAAAATACTTATGTCTTTTTTTGTTAGGGAGTCACTCGTCATTTTCCCTAATTCGTCAATTTCACTAATTGGTCACTTTTCCGATTCGTCATTTAACCTCCTGTGGTTGACTGGTAGATAATGCTTATGAAAAAAAGAAAGAAATAGCATAACCCTTTATTACCATTTAGAGGCACGTATAAGAGTTTTAACATATTAAAAACATGAATGTAGATATTTTTATTATTATAACTAATAGTAAAAAGTTAAAAGGGTCTCCACTAAGGGTGAAGGCCTCCTCCAGATAAGCCCAGCGGTCTCTATCTCTGACTGCGCTCTCCCATGCTCTACCTGCAACCGCCACTATGCTGTCTGACCATGCTGACACATAAAATGCTTATGACATCCGCTTATTATTAAATCCGTTGCATTGTAAGATTTCTGTAATTAGGTACGTTATGAGCTTGACAATATAAATTAAACACCAATGTCACGGTGAGCCGATGGACCTATGAAAAATTCTACAGGTTAATCCGATAACTGTGTGAATTATAAACAACGACGATTACAACGATGACCTCGGCGGCGCAGCGGTTAGCGCATCTGACTACCGCGCGAGAGGTCCTGGGTTCGAATCCCGGCTGGGTACAAAAAAAAAGAAACCCAGGTCTTGGATGTTGGGTAGGCAGAGGCATCAATCACTAGAACAGGCCCCACGTTTTGCCGAGTTTATTAGGTTCCAAACGTGACAATTGGCAAGCCTGTCGCCGTTATCTGGGCACATTTTATCAGCGAATGGTGTTGCTGTATTAACAAACAAATGTACGTAACTAAAAGTCAGTACATGCGTGGTTCGAACCCAGACTCTCACGATCGAGAAGCAAGACGAATTTTTTTGTAGAGAACATTTAAGGATTAAAAAAAGGAAGAGTTCGGCTTACTTCCGAAGTTGCACGCTGCTCATTCTTATCTAGACTGCCACCAATCTACTTGAAATAGTCAGCCCAGCGAGACACAGACTCTGCATTTTCCAAATGCTGACGCTTCCAAGCAGGAGCTTTATCATACGCTTCATTTTCCAGTTTACGGTCTCTACTGATTCCGGATGAGATATATCGACGATCCACAAATGTAACTTTACTTTAAGTTGCTAAAATTATGTGCTATGTTGATCCTAATCACTTAAGTGAATCAAATGTTTTATATCTAATTCTGATGTGATGGGTATCAAAGAAATAAAACCATAGCCCGTTGGATAGCATGCCGAGTGACTTTCGGTCGGATGAAATCGGTGGACTAGTCGTACCTACCACATTTCGTGTCTACACGACCGTGCTTAGGTTAAATCTTGCAGTAGGTGATGCACTTGCAAGTTACCGTCTAGAATTTGTTAAGCTTGCTTAGGACTAGAAATGCCGTTATAAAGTGACTGTTTTGCCGGGAAGTCAGAATTGGTCATACATTGTGTGAAAACATGACTTTGCACTGGATATTGTTTGCTTGGGGCATACTTGCATAACTAGGACGGGTAAAATATGGAGACGATAATTGATGTCTACATTTAAACGAGAAACGAACGCAAGCCAAAATTAATCAAACGATTACTATAATTAATTGAGAACAAAATTGTCTCATCGAAGAAGATTTTTCATTTTTGTCGATTTAAATAAATTCTAGATTGGTATCTCCGGACTATAATTATGTAAATAGATTCTCATATTCGTAATTGATAACCTAGCATAACTTGTTTGGCGGATAATTAAGATTACCTAATGGTCATCGCATAATTCTGACAGAATCGGCGGAAAAAATAAATTTCACACACGGACGGCCGCTCATTAACTTGATCTAACATTAAACAAAGTCGCATCATAAAATGTTTCTCAAAACTGTATCACAAAAAACTAATAGAAATAGCTGGAAGTAGATATAACCTTTTTGCTTAGAAGCATCCTCATTTGCATATGGCTGTTAACAAGATATTTCTACTACGATAACCGGTGCTCTTAAATAATAATTTGTTGATACATAAAAAAGTCATTGTTCCTAACGCAAAAAGTGTATTGGCCGCTCCTTTACGAAACAACATGTTTTACTCTAGTCGTGAAGATTAGACGAGGTGAAATATTAACTAGTTTAGCGAGAATAGCGTCTAACACTGAACGCCAGCAGGATTTAGCACATATTCAAATTTACAAAACTGCCCACGCATCCTGGGAAAATATTGTAAACGACGAGATAGGTATTTATTAAGAGATTTATTGCTTCCCTGCTAAAGTGCACCTTATCCGTTAATTTTACATTTGAAAAGTTGTGAAAGTTCAAACCTATAAATGGAATTAAAATCTTAATAGTGATATCAGTGCTCACCGTGGCCGGGACATCTGGGAAGGCGGGCAGGCGGTCGCAGGTTACCGGGGTGGCTCTATCCAGCTCGGCGCGCTTGCCAGCGGAGTAGGCGACGATGGTCCTGATGGAAGACGCGCGCGAGCCGCCCCCGCTGCCCCAGTGCACGCGCCCGTGCCACTCGCCCACGCACGCCAGCCATGACACACAAAACACCGTCGCTCCCGCCACCAAGTACTTCCCAACTTGTATGAGCTTAGGCATTTTCAGCGAACCATTTTCTAACGTCGTTAACAGTGCGCCGGCGCCGCGAAAGGAACAGCGCACGACGCATGCGCCCGGCGCGCGCTACCATGGCGGACTGTCGGCGGATCAGCTGATAGTGTATCAACAATGCGTCCCTAGCAACTAATCGCTCTAAACGCTCGAGGACGTGGAAATCTAGTTTTCTGCCAGTTTTTGCCCGCGTTTTTCCTTTTGCGGTGTGCTGTGGCGACGTGAACGCCCTCCTCAACGGTCCGCGACTTGTTCTAACATAAAAACGCATAGATGATGTTACGCGGAACAAGACCTGCTGCAGGACGAGCGTTTGCGACTGGTTATTAGAATAATTGCATGAAATCGATTAGGTTGGAAGTCTCGTAAATCGGCCTGAGAAAGCTGTCATAATCGGTTCTCTCAGCAAGATAAGCTAACACTATTTATAGAAATATCCCGTCAAACGTCCTTCGCGGATCAATTACATCTGTGCGATGTCTTAATGAGAGTAAATTATCCAGCCAGCATTGAATAATCTGCTTTTAGGCGGCGTTTCTCTAGATCACTAAAATAGTTCGTTGCAATTATTAGTATTTGGTTCAGATTGCTGCCAAATTTTTCAAATAACTACACCGAGCTTAAAGCTGTCTGAACACTAATTGAATGCCGATCGGCCGTTCTCGGGTCGGTAAATTAAACGAGACAATTTAATAAACACATCAAGCCCTAAATGCTTTTTCAATGGCGTCGCCGCACGTCCGAAGATATTAATTTGACAAATAAAACGGCTACTGTTGCCGGATAATTACAGCGTGGAGGTAATGGACGCACCGCGGAGGACTTCAGCCTGCCAACTTCTGTACAGCACTATCATTACCCTGAATGATTCTTATCCGAGCGGATTAAGGTAGCTTTTTAATAATCACTCTTGTTCTCAATAAAGTGGTTTCGAGGAGAGCTGAAGACGTAGGTAAACAGGCGGCTTGCAAGCATTATTTATGTAAAAGAATGATTCGACAAATAATTGCTATAACTCTTCTCTAAAGTGCACGTTAACTAGCATTAGTTTTCCGATTCACATTTGTATTGCACTATAGAAGGTGGAATTATTCAGTGTACAGAAATAAACCAAGACAGCTTTTATATTTCAAGAACAAAACATAAACATTTTTTGTAATAAAAAAGATTGAGAATAATAATAGACAGTATCTAGGTAACGAGAGCAGTATATTTATTGTCCGTACTAAAAACATAAAGTTTGCTGAAGAAAGACTATTTCTTATACGTGTGTGAGTTAGCATCAACCACCATTTTAGGCTCTCTTCCCACTGCGTTTAAAATGTTCAAATGCTTTAATTTTGCTTTTGTTCTGGATTCAATTTGTTTGTATTCAATTTGAAATTATGTTAAAGCTCACATTAAATATTTCTATTTTTTTAGAAATTGTCCCATACTTCTAATTCTCGAAAATATATTTGACTAAAGCCTTAGGCTTAAGCCTTAAGCCCAAGCCTTAGGCGTAGGGCAAGCAAGCAAGTATCTTTTTTGTATTACTTACCTAGCATAATTATAAGAGTAATTAAAATTGTAAAACCAAGAGCATCTGCCAACTAACTGTTATGCAGTTTGGCAGAAACTAACTTCTGTATTTTACTGTAATAAAAAAAAAAGCAAAAAAGAATAAAACAAAAAAAACAGCGAGCTGCAATTGCAGATGTTAACTTTTATCAGCGTAATGGGAGTAGAGCTTTTTTCTGCCTTTGCGAACAAAGTTTAGTGGTTGATTACGTTCAAGTGAAGCATAAAATTGTTTCCTGCGACTATCGTGTGATTAAGATGAGCCCCGTTCGGATTGCTGCCCGTAATCGAGGGAAATGGGTGAGCAATATAGAGAAAAAAAATGGACAAGTGCGAGTAGAACGTGCGGGTTCTGCAGAACCCTTGCGGGTTCTGCACAAACTAGTAAGAGATTAACTTTGGAAATTTTGAAAATGTACAAATTTCACGATTCAAAAGGTCAATCGGATGTGCATTTGGGTTTTCAAAAAATCGAGTTCGCATAAAAATGTGTCTTAATCACTTATTTCTGTAAAATTTACATTAAAAACGGTTAAAATATGGATTTAATTTTTTTTTGTTAAATTACATTAAAAATGGATAGATAATTACGAGTCATATATAAATTTTTTATAGGTCTGGTAACTAAGTAACCAACAACCGATGTGCAAGGTACAACAATTTGAGTTTGAAGTAAGTTTAAACTACTTTCCAGTCTATATGTACATTCAAATTCAAATTTCAAAAAATTTTGTTTAGTTTGTATTAGATTAGAACTCTTTATTGTCTCGAACTCTTAATTTATTTATTTCATCATCATCAACCCATTATGTCCCCACCGAGGGGCACGGGTCTCTTCCCTGAAGAAGATATAGGCCATACTCTACCACGGGGTGGAGTATGGCCTATATATTTCCAATTTATAAAACAAGTCCGGATTGGTTTATTTATTTCCAATTTATGAAATGCTTTGATCTTTGTTGTTTTTTGATTTGATTTTGATGATTTGAATTAGAAACTTCATATGTTTACATATCCTACGAATCGTACGGCTTAGGATTATTAATTTCTTCCTTCATTTCTTCCAGACGGGCGGACGGACGGACACCGAAGAAGGACGTTTAGCAAAGTGGTTCTTTAAGGGTCCTTTTCTTAACTTACTTTAAGGTACGATACCCCAAAGACACGCCAACATTTCGCAACTTGCGGTTTTGAGGCACTGATTTTAGCTTCGTGTTATTTTTAGATGTCTGATTCTTTTACATTGTTGCATTTAATTTTATGATTCAGTCTTTATTCATCGGAGATAAACGCAAATCTTTATATTTTTATTATTATTTAAAAACACCACTTATACACTCCTCAAATGAAGGTTGAATAATCCTAGGTGAAGGGCACTTGAAAAATGTTTTATAAGCAAGAAGTAGATGCACTGCATTTCGTCGCCTTAGTGATGAAGAGAGCTATGCCGCACTTTTGACCGAATTGAGTTATGAGCACCACCTTATTCTGCGAAGAGATCTAAGTGATAGCTTAACTAGAAGTTTATTTTTCATTCAGATGTGAATGTGAATGTTAAATAATTACGAGTATTTCCAGGCACTTATTTTTTAGCGGTGGTGGCGTAGTGGGGTTGACCCTTGCTTCCCGATCATGAGGGTCTGGGTTCGAACCACGCATGTACCAATGACTTTTAGTTACGTACATTTGTTTGTTTGTACAGCAGCACCATTCGCTGATAAATTGTGCCCGGATACCGGCGACAGGCTTGCCACTTGTCACGTTTGGGACCTAATAAACTCGGCAAAACCTGGGCCCAGTTCTAGTGATTGCTGCCTACCCCCTCGGGGATAACGGACGTGAGTTTATTTATTTATATTTTTTTAAATTGGCTTTATCTCGGAACCACACAAGTGTGGCATAGTTCTCTTCACCACTAAGGCGACGATTTATCGTTGGTTTATTTAATACCTCGTACCTAACAGTATAATACGGAACTATTCAAAAAACTGCATAGTGAAAAAAATTGTTCCCACATAAAAACAAAGTGGACCTTTAATATAATGCAATTTCAATGTTTTTACATGGTTTGTTCAAATATTTAAAGATATCGGCCCAACGGCGTTTAATGTTACAAAATTACCTAAAATTCCACTTCCGAGGTCTTCACTATAAGCCATCGTTATTGTAAACGCTTTGCTTCCACCGCCTAGCCCTAAGGGACATCCGCACGAAATCGTGAATCGCTCTAAAAGGATTTCTAACGTAAATAACTAGATATAAAGGCCCGCGCACACGGGGCGTTTGAATAGTATTAACTGCGGTGAGCGTGCTCGGGAAGGCATGCGCTATTGAAATGCGGAGTTATCGTGCCCCGCGCATCTCGCGTTCGTTAGGAACACGCAGCCGCGAGCTATGCCTACGCCTATTCACGAATTGATTTTCAATTCGAGTCTTTTTTGAACTAAAGCACAACACATTGTAAACTTTTAGTCCGGATCTACTTGCGGGAGTTGTTATATCGGAAAAGTCCGTCTCTGAGACGAGCAACCGACGACGCGAGCTCCGTCTCTGCTCACCATGATTAAGCTCTGCGAATCAGAGCGGAACCTGGTCGGACTCTTCCGATATAACAACACCCGCAAGTAGATCCGGACTAAAAGTTTACATTTCGAGTCTTGTTAGAATAGGACCTAGCTTCAGTTGATTGCCCAGTAGAGAGTATATAGAAGTAAAGCGTCTAAAAGCAGCTAGCTGGGTGTCCCTTTGAAATACTAATTCACATCGTTCGCAAAAATATCATATAAACTCATGCATAAGGGGTAAGAAAGTTTCATCGATATTCATTATTAGTTGTAGCATGCAAGCACGCCGGTCTCAGATACTTTTTATTGTTTATCTTGATCAGTAATTGTAATAAAATTAATTAGATTGACTAGACTACTCATAGTTATAAGCGAGAAACGTTTCTTAGAAAATACGCAGTATGTAAAAAAATCCTCGTTTAAAAAATACAAAATTACCTAATTTTTGCGAGTTATTAGATTGTTCAATACCTAAATGGTTGTAGTCGTAGAATCTAAAAAGACAAAATAACGAGCCACGTAGGTAAGTGGATATAAACCTTTCCCATGTTTTATTCAGAAAACATTTAAATGACAACTCTTACTATTGTTCCAGGAACTGCGTATTTTTGAGGTTTCTGGGCGACTTTAGTATACCGCAATAATTTTGGGTGGTAGAAATACGTGCATAATGAACGTGCCTAATAATAGCTATCAAATACACTAGATTTTTTTTTAAACATCTCGACACGAACTTGATTCTATTACAACCATAAGTTAGCCAGCCAGAGCGGTGCGTTCGTACCTACCGTGGGTCCACGGGTCATTATTATGTTAGACGGAGAGGCGGTGCTAATTGTTCACGCATCAACACGAAATGAAATTTTCCAGCTATTTTTATTTAAATATATATTGTATATCTAAGATACCATTTCTAATTACTATGTATGTAACAGCGGCTTACCAAACACTCAGAAATGACCGTGTAAATAATAGTAGGGGTAGAGTTTTATTTCTTATATTTTATACTTAGTAAGTTACATAATGTTTAATGAAATATTGCCCTTTTTTTTAAGTTAACTATTTATCGAACTAAACCTTTCGTAAGCACTATAATAATATATTATTAACTTGATTCCGGAGTCATTAAATCAGTTGTGTTGTGACCTTGACAGAAAAATAAATTGTTAAAATAAATTGTTATTCTATAAATTCTACGGGTTAAACGATTTATCAATATATCTTTACTTATCTTCAAACCGGTGCTGCAAAGTCTGAAAATAAGTTATTAATAACTAATAAATAGCTCTTTTGAAAAAATCTTGCTTTGCTTCAACTTGGCAAACTTCGTTTCAAAATCGTTTAAAACTGAATTCTGCCATTTCTGTGTATTTATGCGATATACGTATTAAAATAAAAAAATCTCTATATTTTAGAATAGAGTACACATGGATGGAATACTATTTGCATCCATATGCACTGTATGGATGCTATGACTACGATTTAGTTGAACCTAGGCTTAAAAACAGATCTTGAATAGGGGGGCTAGAGTATTGAACTCCACTATCGGCGTTAGAGAGGCAATAGCAAAGCGCTCCTGCACAAATTATTCCGTCCTATTCTCATATGTTGGTATGGAGATGATGTAAAATAAAATGCCCTTTTCAGTTACATAAACTTTCAAGGTATTTGCTTCTTTAATAATTCTGCTACATTATGGTTATAATATGTTTTCGTTCGTAAGATTAATTCAGGATTTCCTTACTTGATTTTTAGAGAAAAGTTATAAAAAAAACTGACGCCCGTTATCCCGAGGGGGTAGGCAGAGGCACCAATCAGTAAAACTGGGCCCACGTTTTGCCAAGTTTATTAGAAAAGTTATTTTCAATTATTTGCACTTGTTAAGTTAAATAAATTAAACAGAACACTCAATGGAATTATTTATATTACAAGAAAAGGTTCAGGTTCGTCAGCTCCTTTACATATTATAATACTACGTGTTTTTCTATCTACGCTTAGATTTCTCACTAATTCTTCTAATTGCCTGGAATGGATGTAATGTTTCGAGAGGGTGCGCGGGCGCAGTGCGTTGAATAAAACCGAAGCTAATTGGTCGTAGTGTCGCGAGGAGCATGTACCGTTCATTTATTATACTAGGTTTCACTCTCTTATTTCTTACGTTTCTTAGCTTTTGAGTGCGACCCCGTTCGTCATTTATTACTTACTGTAGTGGCTTAACAAAATACTTGATTACAAAAGCGGAGGTCGTGGGTTCGATCCTGCTGGAGGCCACAGAGTTTGATTGATGTTTGTGATATCCTTGATACCACAGCACAGGTTATACGAGTTTGGGATTAGGACAAGCCTAGTGTGGAAGTTATTCTTTATTATTAGTAGTAATTTGGGATATGGTCTATTTATATAATGTAACTTATAATCCAAGTCACCGATGCTTAACTGTGCTTAAAAGTTACTTGCTTTCGTGTCAAGTGAAATAATAACCGAATCCTTCAATCAATAAAACTTTCGCGTACAAAATACAAGAATTGTATAATGTAATCGCCTTGATCTCGTCCTTCGATTTATAAGTGAGAGTGACAAATTGCCCTATACTATTTGGATTGTAACAGTGCAAGAAGAGTGAGGTCACAGCGCTAATGTAAAATTAGGTTAACGTTTGTGGAAAATCTAGGACTCCTCCTGAATGGATCCGTGATGAATGGTTAATTTTCTACGAAATGTAATTGGGCAAAAGTAAAGAGATTGGTAGAACTCGAGACACTTTGTTAACTTTAAGAACAGCGGATATCCACTCGTATGCAACACATAACCACGTCCATATATCAGAAAGACAGAACAATAGGGTAATAATGACCAAGTAAGACATAGGAAAGGTGGCAACAATTCCAGAGTGGATGACAGAAAACCATAAAAATATTGCAGCAGGTCGAAGTAGAGTCCAAACAAGGACAAATTAGGAACGACAATAATGATCCTCTAACGACTATGACGGAGGGATGAAGAGTACTTCGTCTTGAGTAGTAAGATCATGGTGCGCTCAAAGTTCCCAAACCAGAAGAACATATTTAGTAGTAGTATTACCGAGGGTATTGTATTAGGTCAAAGAGCGCATCAATTAATTAGTCATTCATGATATTTCAGTAACTAAGAAGCTTTAGATGGATATATATACTTTTAGATAAAGCACAGTTTTTTGTACATACAACTTCATTAGTTCCGGAAAGTCAGTAGTAAAGGGATCCCAGTTATCGTGGTGTGATCAGTGTACAATTTGTACTTAGCAGCAATACTTTCCTATGAAGAAGAATCCAAGAAACCATTGATTAAAAGAGAGGGTGAGATGATAGACTGAGACGATAGTATGGGTGTTGGGCATGCTTATTCCAACTAAAATATGACCCAGGCAAATAGCGTCTATTTGAGGTCATGTTACATATTTGGTGTTGGTGACATTTGTCTCTAGATCTTGTTTGAATGCGTTGGTCCGGAAAGATATACCAAATACGAGTAAGTAAAGTAAAGGTTTCCCACTTTGGATTTATGCCGCATGTCCTAAATAGCTAGAATCCTAGATTTCTTCTTCGTTTTTATATATTAGCTGCGTTATCTGATTTTTTTTCTTTATGTCTTACGACCGATGTGTACTATCAATCTAATGAGTCTGAAAAGGATTCGTTAACAATTAACTGAGAATTTGGTACAATTGCAAAAAGGCCAATATACTCGTAGAAAATGACAGAGAATATTTTTTTATATACGTATTTCTTTGCGTATTTTTTCGAAAACGTCAATAAAAATGCTTTTTTTTACTACTTGTAGTAATACAACCGTTTTATTTGGATTGTCGTGAAATGAGTTGTCCTGCTGGCTCAAAACACTTGCCAACGCAAACCGTTTTCGTATTTTTGTCTTTAATTATCGTATTATTTTGCTTTATGTAGTATTTTAATTTGACTGTGTTATTCATGTTACTTAATAACTGTCTCATTTCGTTAATGTCAGAATTTTTCAAGCCGCCCGCCCTTTGACTTGGCTTAACGACTGCCATCTATCGACGGCAGCCGGCACCAACTGCTTAACGTGCCTTGCGAAGCACGGAATCGCTCGGAAAAATGCCACTAGTGTTACTCATAGAACGGTCACCCATCCTTGCGCTGGACGCGCCCTATGTTGCTTAACCTTCGTGATTGTTTTAAGATCACTCAAGCAGCCGAGACTACGAGCGAAGAAAAGTAAGACTGCGGTCTTTATCATAGTTTTTGAGGCCATGGCTGTGACATTTAAATGCATTTAACCCAGATAACCCTGAAACTATGTCACATCACAGAAGTTTAAAATATTTTAGTATGTTATTACTTATGGCTCTAAAGACTCGGGAAAAATTATAAAAAAATTCAAAGTCTATTGGGAAAGCCGGAAAATGGGTGGTGTTATAACACCTGGTAGGAGAATGCCCTACTTTACTAAGTATTGAGGGGTAATTTAAAGGTTTGGAATAAGAAAACATATATTTAATAATAATATAATGTTTTATTAGTTGTCGTTATATAAAGTTAAACCGGAGTATGATACGCCACACAACATGTGGCGTTTTGGGATGTAAATAAACGACAAACTTCTTACGAATAAAATTAGTTTTCTTTTTGCAGAATTTACATGAGTACTTCTCTGTATTCAATTATAATATGGTCAAACCTATCAAATCGCGAAGTTTCGTTATGATTAGTGGGAGTGGGACAAGGTCCACGCTTTTAATTTTTCTTATAGATTTCTAATAAAGCTCTTGCAACAACTAAGCTGAAGGTAATGTGACAGATTGCCCTTGATATGGATCAGACCACAACACATATCCCAGTCTTGTAGAACCAACCGAAAACTTATACCCCCACCATTTGGCTTACCACGTATAAACTGCTTACAGCCGTGTCCACCATAGTATGGTACCAAAGCCTCATCAATACTGTAGACTTCCTCCAAAGTAAAAAAATCGTAAAAAAAAATTGTTGAATAAATCGAATAAGGGTCTAACTTTGGCGAACTTGTCGTGTTCTACTTGTAGTAAAATGTATGTGCGTTATTATAAAGCAATGTATGTGCGTCATTATAAAACGGAAACGATCTCGAATACATTGTCTTACGAGGCACCACAATATATCCACTAAACAACAATATACCATGAAAAAACTTTATCTCTGCTTCAGTTATGTTACCAGTCTTGTTCCTTTGATGTGCAAAAATATTTGATTGTGCAAGTTTACGACGTTTTCGTCACCCGAATCCTCGTCGATTACACCCGCATTTCCATTATCAGGGGGCAAAATACTAATAAAACTTGGCAAGGTTGTATCATCATCGGCTTTCTCCAATTCCTGAATTATTTTAGTAAGTTTTCATGCATTTATGCTTTCCTAGACCTTATCCTAAAATTTATTGTAGAAGTTGATTTTACTACTAGGTGTTATAACACCTGTGATATTTCAACAACAAAAACATACTATAATATGTAATTACCACCTTCAATATATTTCTATTCGGGTAACTAACAGTCATATTTATAAATATTCTGTGCCTATAGATAGAAAAAAATACAAATTTGTATTATAATAGCTTACCTTTTACACGACATAATTCATCGAAAAATTTCTGCCCATGTATTACTCAATCTATGTTTCAAAATAACTATTTTTGTTGCTTACCCCTGCACACAATCCAACTACGATAAGCATAGAATAAGTTAAACGAAGAAATACTATTGTAAAGAAAACTTAAAATGAATTTTTGAGGATAGATTTGAGTGGTGTTATAACACCTGGTGGGGTTAAGTGGATTAAATGTAGGTTTAGATAAACATTTTTTGTCAAACCAAGCTAAAATTATTGGCTTAAGATACGAACAACAACCTCTACTGTACCTTACTTCGTCTATGGTCGTAGATTCTGTCGTCTTGGGTAATTGCATCTCGAATGCGGCCAATTGGTCGTTACTGTGATATGTGAGGGTAAACAGTTGCAAGTACTTTATCCCTGTGGACTACATACCTAACAGGATGTCTCTTATTCGTCGTCGTTCGCTATATGGGCGGACAAAATAGGGACAGTAAATCCTCATACCGTGCAAGATTGAGGGAAAAAGGTTCGTGGACATATGATGTTCAGAAGTAGATTCTCCTCTGGGATACAGGGGCGTGCCCATTTTTAGACCTTGGGCTCTACATAGAGTAGGCTTCGGTTTTCGCCGAAAGCATACGAGTGTTCTTGCTACTTCCTGCTCTGTATAAGTGAGATAGGGTCTGTTTCACAATATGCAGATAAAGATCATATTAGTTCGGATTTCGAAATTAAGTGTCATATTAGTTCCGATACTTCTATTACACGAATATTCGATTCTATCCGATAGTGGCCGAGGTATACTCTAAAAGCTAACAGACTGTATGTATGAATTATGTTACTTAAATGGATTAGATAGGTGGGCCAAAATTGCGAACGACTGGGTTCCGCAAAATGGACACCGACATCATGGCAGACTAAGGCGAAGATGGCTGGACGACCGACTACAATGCAGAATGCGTACCGGGATGGTTCGAGGTGGCTGTAGACAGGGAGAGATGGAAAGCAGGAGGGGAGACCTTTGCCCAGCAGTGGGACACAAAAGAGACTACGTAGAAAAGGATGAGTGAAAAAATTAGGGATACAGAGTTCCACACTGCAAAATCACTTGTCCTGATCTCAAACTAGGATACCCTGTGTATTGAATTTAAATTCAATGCCCCAGGCAAGGACATCACAAGTATAAGATTAAGGATTGATGGATGATTAAACTCCAATAGTAGAGAATACCTGCGAGAAGAACTAGAAAAACTTACGTTTTCTGCATGTTTCAGAGCTAATATTTGAGATGAACATAGGTTTTTCTTAAAACTGCATTATTTTCCTTAGCCTCGTTTGTTTGCAAATGCTGCGTTTATTCTGAAGAAGTTTTCATCATCATAATCATTCAGACAAGAAGTCCACTGGTGGACATAGGCCTCCTCCATGGATTTCCAAACAGACCGGTTAGAAGCGGCTTGCATCCAGCGACTTCCTGCCACTTGAATAAGATCGTCCGAGGAGTTTTAGGCGGAGAAAATCTTTGGTGGAATGAAATTAGAAATTCAGATGCTGCATCTCTAAGAAATATAAAAAAGACACAATTAAGTCTGCAATCTTCAATGGAAGCAAATCAAGTTACGGGCAACACGTGTGCGTAATGTATTTTTTAATTAAAGCCCATCGGCTCCGGCATCGAGGGATCAAAGCTGCCGTATCTGTTTCATCAGACGATGCGTTCTGAATCGCGGCTGCAATCTCAATAAACCAATTTGCGACGGGAGCTACGTACGCGGCATGTCCGCTTCTTTATAGGTCTTTGTTTCGGCTGTTTCTGGACTAATGGGCCATTGGAGGTACGGACTTACCTATGTTGGATGAAGACGGTATTCTCTTTATACTAACTCGCTCTTGCTCATGGTAGTAGATATGCAATACGTATTTATGTAAGTATCTCATGAAACCGAAAATCTGAATTCAGACTTAAGGTTGGCGCACATTATATTGGGCCGCAGCGAGTCGGCTCGCAACAAAATATTTGTATATTTTTATGTGAACTATCTAATTTGTATTTTATATGAATTATCAATTTTTGCCGCCCCGCCCCGTTGCCCCTCAACACGGAGTGCTATAGCAAGGGGATTGGAGTGGACGGGCACACGTGTTCATTCATTCAATTCGTTGTCAGAGCTATCAATAACGTATTACTGCACGCTACGTTTTGCACTACACCGTACTCAAAATCCATTATTGCGCTGCGACCCTGACTGTTACTAATATGCTAAGTAAGCATTTTGAGCTGCACTACGGCTCGACATAATGAGCGCTAACTCGGCATAATAAGCTTATGTTTCGTATTTGGAAATATTTTGGTTTTTCTTTTTTCATCAAACAAGCTTTAGAAACACTTATTTATGTACGAGACCATTTGAAACAGATTTTATCTTGATAGTACAGCTAAGAAAACTCAACTTAGCTTAACTTATTGCCACTACAAAAGATTGACCGAGAAGTTGAGGAATTTCTACCGTTTCATAGCAACATACAGGAGGGATCATTATTTAAATACGCTTCTTACCTACGGTCCACCTCCTGAGACCATCTGGATGAACCGTGGGGTTTTTTTTACAATGGTTAGAGGTGATAGTGACAAAAAAGCTTAGTGATGATGAAACCACACGAAGAGAAGCGTTTCTTTTCCTACGATACGCAAGACTTTTAAAATGAGAGCAGAAAGGCAGACAGACACCTTTGGTCCATTCGAACGGGTGAGATACTGCACTATTGAAGAGTTGCCTTTTGAAGTAAGCAAACACGCGGCGTGAGTTGGCTAGCTATTACCGCTTATTGGATTCTGGAAATTTGCAATAAAATAACATCATTGCCTGTACTGCCCTTAGATTACGCCCATTAAATCCTGAGAGCTCCAGACGCATGTCAAATTAGTGTGAAATTTGACAGTTGGAACGATTGGAATCGTTATCGGTGAAAATCTATTTAAATTGTGAAATCCTGGGACCCTTTGGGAGACCTCCAGCACGAAACTGCTGGTGATCCTGGAGAAGCTGGGATGGCAGGATTAGATAAAATCATTGGTTCAAAAGTAAAGCTCACATTTTTTCCTCAAAATGAGATTTTGCTACCATTAAAAAACATATTTAATTTGTAAGCAAATATTAGCAGAACCTCATTACGATAAAAAATGTCACTTAGTGAGTTTTACTTTTGAACCAACGAAATCTTCCTAGTTACAAAAAAAAGAAATATAAATTGTCTTTAACGTGTGCACAAATGAGGAGAATTTTGTGTTTCATTTATTTGAATAGTTTTGTATCAAGCAGTGGAATACCTAAATATTTGTCCTACCCTAAGTATCTAAATCCAAAAAAAAAAACAAGTAAACTAAGGTCTTAAGTTTTAACTTAATGAAATAAGTTTTATTTGAATCGTAAACCTTTGACTTTCGTCTTGTAGCGGGCAGATGGGTCATTAAATCTAATGGCGAATTAGAGAGGGATTTAATGTCAATCAATTTAAGTGTGGAATAAGAACAGAACGTACTTCACAGAGAATACAGCCCTATTTATAATGGTAAAGACAAACTCAAGAGCGAGACAAAGCTGGACGAAAAAGTATCATAGCTTAAATTTTTGGTACAGTCAACATGAGATGCACCCTACCATTATTGCTTTAAAATACCTAACCCGTAGAGTGCATGGCGTCAGGGAACTGTAGACTGTACCATAATTCGATATTAATACCTTATGTCCCCACCGAGTGGCACGAGTCTCTTCTCTGAGGAAGGTATAGGCCATAATCCACCACGGGGGCCAAGTCCGGATTGGTAGAGGCTTGTAAGACTAGTGGCTGGTCTTACTGTCAAAAGTTTTCAAGCCGCCCTAAGGCTTAACGACTGTCATCTATCGACGGCAGCCGGCACCAACTGCTTAACGTGCCTTGCGAACCACGGAACCGCCAAAAAAAGTGCCACTAGCGTTAGTCATAGAACGGTCACCCATCCATGCACTGAACGCGTCCTATGTTGCTTAACATCCGTGATCGTTTAATGTCACTTAGGCAGCCGGGGCTACGAGCGATTTTAATGCGAGCGATGCTAATACCTACCTACATTGAAATCGTCACGATGAAGTTTTCCACCAACAAAGGACAATAAGAAGCAATAATTTTAAAGATACATCAGCGATCGAGAGCGTAACATTAAATGCCATTGTGTGGATGTGCATGGGAGTGTAACTGTAGCCCGTTGTAGGTTACTCGTCCGGGCTACAGTTAAATGTGCAAACAAAACGTGCGTGTGCGCCTTCCGCTTTTTGTTCGGACCGTGTGTGAAACTCGTACCTTTTACGGGCAACTCGTTTGTTTGTCTAACTCCGTGTCTACACTTTACGGGACGCGTGCGTCAAATAGTTATGGGCCAGGGAGAATCTGGGATGATCAGAACATACAATTTGGAGTTGGAATACAGTTGGAATAATTTTTGTTGAAATAATTGGTAGCCATAGCGTAAAGCCAAAATTATACATGTCAAATATAATTTTAGCTGCCTTTTTCACTAGCTCTTCTTGGTAGCTTGTCGATAAACAAAAAAATAGAGCGCAATAAAGCGCTTCGTCAGAAACTTAAATTGCGTCCAAAACACCACACTGTAAGGAGTTGCAATTTGCCTCGTTGCTTTGTATTATTCTGGCCACTAACAATTTTAAATTTATATATATATATATATTTTAGATATATAGATTACACTTTATTGCTCTATCAGGTCGCACACTGAAAACATAAAAGGCATTAAACAAAAATCTTCGTTTTACAGTATGGCCGTTTTAAGATTTTTTAAATGTTGTGGTGGGCGATGTGGAACCGTAAAAGTTGTCAGTAAAGCTTTGTGACTAATCCACAAAGCTTTACCTTAAGTATTTATATACCTTATATTTTTTTAATAATAATAGCTAAGGGTTTAAAAAAAACCTAGCTAAGGGTTATAGGGACCCCCAGTACGTCAGACCACTGCGGCAAGTGTCGAAATGTGAATTCAAATGTTAAATTTAGAATTGGTAGTGACCAGAAATAATACATAGCAATAAGGCGCATTGTACCTCGTTACAACACTTCGCCCAAAAAACAGAATAACCGGCAGCTGCCGGATGGCGCGTGATTCTCATATTGTCTTGGGTCTATGAGTATGGCCTATACCTTCCTCAGAGAAGAGACCCGTGCCTCCGGTGGGGACATAATGGGTTGATGATGATGATGATGATGAGTTGGGCGATCCCTGAGAATATTCTCCCCGGAAGAAGAAAAAGAGTTTGCTCAAAATGTAAAGGTTGACGAGTTGCCATCTGTACCGTCCCCTGTCATAACAAATAACTTTTCGAACTCACTCTGTATTGACGATCTCGTTTCGTGCTATCGAATAGTAATCCAAGGTGCCTGCTTAGCATTAAGTTTTTGTTACGTTGTTTGATTAGTTTTTTATCATGTATGATGAAATGTTTTTTTTTGTTTTACTATAATAAGCTCGTGTAAAGGTAAAGTCGACAGCACATCATCCTATACTATACACCCATGCACCCTACCCCGTTGCATTACCGGCGACTTTGCTGTTAAAATGTGAACGTAGACGTGCTGTCGAATCTACTCACTCATTAATCTTCTTTTAAGGTTGCACTTCACTTTAGATAGATAGATAGAGAACACTTTGTTGTACCTACATAAAAAAGGAGATTACACAGGTATTTCTTAATCTAAGAGTACAGAGTACACTTTAAACCACAGATAAGAGCGGTTTTTTTTAATACGGCTGTTGCTGATGTCTTAAATTCTTGTCAATACTTGCACTTTCTGTAAGCTGGTGTATTAACCTTTGGGTGAAGAAGAAAGTTCCAGTGTACTCCGTTCCTCGAATCAAACACCTAGGGAACCAAATTTTTGCATCTCTTTGGTTAATGCGCGGCTACACATAAGCGAACAATAAGCGATGACGGCCCGCTTTATAGGGTAGGTCAAAGGTTATTGAAAGTCACGCGCGCAACCAATGGGCGCACCGCACATGGACAATTTTCTTTGGGAGTTTGTTTCGTGGAACAGAGTATAGTGTGATGGCCGAGACACCGTGAGTCTACAATAAGCCTTTTCATGACACCCACTACCGCACTGTCAAGAGCGTACCGCTCTAGAAGAAAACCATAACGTAATTTCTTTTAACATAGCTATAAAATGGAGGCAAAGGAAAATCGTTAGATACAGGCAGTATTTATATTTAGTTTATTTCATCTTCCAGAGACTAAACAGCGAAATGATCCGTCTAATGCATTAATCCTGCACATTTAGATCACTGTATTAGCTCGTAAGATTCGTTCCCTCAAAGAGCTGGAGAAAGGAATGAATCGGCCCGAGATAATTCTTAGAATAGAAGGTAATAAAACATACCCAAGTTAATTGTAAATAGCCCTATATAATTGGATTCTAATTAGATACACGTTAATTACGATTAAGTATTCGAAATGGCTACGTGGTTATTTCCTAAAGGTCAAACCATGGAACTTAAAGAAAGAACATGACGCATAATCTGTTTTCTAAAAGCGGGTAAAGCATTATAGTGGTACCTACATTTGACAAACTGATCTTCAACTTGCCTTGATTAACAGGTAACTTGTTGAAACAACGGCAAAATTACATTGACGTGGAGTCGACTGTACATGTTATTTCTCATATTATGTTTTGTGTGCAATAAAGTATAATTATTAGAAAGAAAATTAACATAACATAACATAAACATTTACATACAGGCACATACATTGCTTCTGGCCCCACACTAGGACAAACACACACAAACAACGACGTCACAAACAGAAAAATTGAAATTTCATTGAAGAAATAATTAAAGGAACTATACCAAGGGTCGAGTGGGTAGGTGTTAGGCCAGAGTCTATATCGTCATGGTATTCTGCGACATCATTGTACTGCGCCCACGCGCCAGCTAAGCGGTATTTAAAGAGCAAATACATGTTGAAGTCACTTGATACAAGTGCTGGAGGCATTTTAAAGTGTTTCTTTATCGATTGTAAATAAAAGTATCTGTTTGTTAAGCCCGAAGAGGTTTCGTAAAAATGTTTCTGTGAGCAAATAAAAATGTGCGTTTACTTATCTTACAACAGTAGGTATTTTTCCATGAAACGCTTTCATATGGACTGCCGTAAATTAAGATCTTTAGATGGATACATATAATATACATATACATTACTTACATATTCTTTGTTCTTTTCTTTGTTTAAGTTTAGGTCAGTATATATCGTTATAACCTATTTGTATTTTAACCCTTTCTAAGGCAGAGCTAGTCTTAAATTTTCATTGGTTTTGGACTCTATGTCAACGCAATAAAGTTCAAATTATGGTGGCAATATATCGTACAGAGCCTTATAAAGGGGTATGCATTTTTGCTTCGAAGTTATCCAATATGAAGGTATATTGTTACATCTCATATTATATGTTAGAAATTATCTCAAAAATCTTGTGTTATATACCTTTTCTGGTAAATAATGCTGTATTATTATGAAACACGGCCCTAGGATGGAAAAAAGCCTATAGGTTTGATTGTACAAAACACTTTTTAATTGTATAGTCACAATGCCTCCTTCAAAAGCTACAAAACGTAAGTAGTGAAGTCATGAAGCTGCGATAAGACAACGCACAGTTTCTCACAGTGCAGCCGTGAAGAACACGATACTTTGTGCGTGCGTGTATCCCACATAATAAGAAGAAAATGTTCGCAAATGTATTCTCAAATGAGTACAATGTTTCTTTATAAACGAAATGCAAGTGGGTCACGAAACGCAACGCTTACCAGTATCAATTGATATTTTATTGCGCCGAAGTACCATCGATGAGCAGTGGTAGAAATACTATGTTTTTTCGTCCGAAGCCTTTGTCAGATGTCCCAATCTATAATCTTCAAAGTCGTGATAACGATTCTGTGCTCATAAAATAGTAATTTAACAATGCGATAGGTACTTAGTTTGGCCCGCTTCTGATGCGCATCTGTCAAAGTGAGTGACATGCCATTGTCTTATGGCCCTTTTACACGAGGCGAATAGCTGAGACAATCCAGTAAGCCAGTCCAATATTGTCTTCGTGTGAATGGAGCCAGGACAATGCATTGGATTGGCCCTAACCAATGGATGAAGCCGATCCAATGAAATATTGGATTGGCTTACTGTCCTGGCTTACTGGATTGTCTCAGCTATTGGCCTCGTGTAAAAGGGCCATTGGGCTGACATTGAGACGAATCCAAAGTTCACGCTTAGAGAAATCTTAGATAGATAGATAGATAGAGAACACTTTATTGTACATAAAAAAGGAAATTACACAGGTATTTCTTAATCTAAGAGTACATACGGCGGCCTTTTCACTAAAAGTGATCTCTTCCTTCTTCTTCTTAGCAAAGTAAACTAAAGTTATACCACAGGTTATACTTAGAAAAGCGCCGGATTTTTCGTATTTACAGTCGACCAGGAGCCTAGCTAAGAAAAGAGCAGATAAAAAAGTAATTTATTATTTTTAAATGATGAAGTTCTTACCGATTATTTAAATATTAATTTTCTCACAAAACCGGAGTTTGTAAACACAATGCTAATCGCAAAATCAAACCAAAACAGTACGATAAAAAGTTAACTTCAAGAAGAAAACCAAATGACAGTTGTAAGTTCACGTAAAGTTACCGATGTTGACTAATTACACTTAGCTAAGCACCATTACGTACTCAACTTGCTAAGATTCGATTCTGAATACGAAATATTTATAAGTATAATATTTGACATTTCTGAGTCCGGTCTTTGCTTACATTTCGTCTCTGAATGTAAGTCACATTATTATGTGCGTTGTCGGCTACAGGCCCAGTACCTACCCGTAGTATCAGATTAAGCACTAGCAAACATATTGAGAAATAGACTATTCAATGAGGGCAACATCCCAAAGCAACTTATACCCGACCAAAACTCTGTGGGGATTTCCACGAGGAACACTATACGTTTAGCGATGACTTTTATCTCTCCTCTCTCGCCCCCCGTCACTTTGATTCCGACAAAGATTCCTTACGACTACGACTACATCGACTACTGTACAGTGTACATTGTTCAAGATGATCGCCATACATTATAATTATTTCCGACTGACATTTTCAGAAATTATACGAAATATCAAATATTCAACCAGATGAACGATATCAGATGAACTGTCTCTTGCATTCGTCATTCGTCGTGTTTTTCTTGAGTGATACTTCATCAGTGAAATTTGCTTACAGCCTACTTACATGCAAGGTAAATCCAGAATTGCAACAACTGGATTGAAATATAATTATAAATTATATATCGATCGCGAGCACGTTGGTGTGTTTTATTTTCTACACGCATGGTTCTTGATTTTTTCATGCAAACATGCAACTCGAACAGTACGTACGAATTCAAACCTTACCACCCTGCCGGTAAGGTATCATTCGAAAGTGTCAGCGTCAGAAGAAAGTGTCACTTTCAGATGATAACGCCTGTAGCGTCCCCGCTACGGTGCGTTGGAACTGCGGGTGGTGTATCAGTGGCAGAGGCGATAAACAACGCGCACTGACACCTATGGACGGAATTTAATGAAGTGCCCGCAACAAAAGTATTCATTGCCGTTGTCAAGATTAAAGTGTTACTAATGTATGCAAAAATTGGAAGGGTTTGGCATGATAATGAAAAGCTATAGGCTGATAGCTATGGGTAATCTTGAGGGAAGCACATAAAATATGTTATTGTAGCTTGCCACATAACTGTGGAGTTATGGAGTAATAAAATTCAATAATGAAGAGAATAGATTATTTATCAAGTAAAATAGTTATAAAAATACTGGCTGACCTGGCAAACGTTATTTTGCCGTATGTACAGTTTAAACGAGAATTTAACAGAGTTTAACTCTGTCGCACTATGGTGCGACTTCACTGTAAAACAACAAGACAGAAAGTGACAGCAATTTCATGCCAATTCCGCGGTATTACGATAAGTAATTGTTTTTATTCATGCAGTTTCTCCCCTTCTACCGTGTCAATGAAAATTATTACTGGACTGGTGGCGGCTCGGTCGTGATCGTCATATTTATTCTGTGCACGCGCGCACAATGGCACAAACTTTTTTGTTTTTCTCCTGTTTTTATTCTGATTTAACTAACACCTCGGGCGCCGGGGCGACGTCAGCTTCGCTCTTGCCACCTACGGAGCGTTTAATTTACTGCTAATTCGTTTTAAACTGCGCAAATGAGTGAAATACACACGACTGGGCTGTCTGACCTTAGCGCTTGGTTGAGCCGAGCCCTGGGAACCATGCATTTTATGCTCAACTGGCTGACCCCGCGAACTTTGTGCCGTCTCAGAATATTTTTTTTTTCGGCGGAGACAAATCCAGCAAATCTAAGATCATAAAAATCTGATCAACCGTTCTTGAGTGAGTGAGAATGAAAAAAGAAGAAACACTGAAGTCTCTATAATGGGTAACCAATTTTTGCAACTCTGACAAGTCATCTTGTAGGTACCAAGTAAAGTTCAAAGATCTCTTCCAATTATTTTCGAACTAAAACCTTCATAACTTTCACTCATTTGAGCTATTGACTTGCTGACCTGAGTGTACTTTATGGTGATATTTCGGCTCATTGTATTTTAGTATAATATATTTTATTATAATTTTATTATGGTAATTAAATATTATTAATAAACTGATAAGTATAAGTATCTTTTTAAATTATTTCACTACTTTTGCACGCCTATCAAATCTTTCCTTTATCTCCTGCGGTTGACTGGTAGAAAATGCTTATGGAATTAAGTCCGCCGTATTGTACTATGTTTTTATTTTAAACGTAAGTACAATAAAATTATCAATAAATAAACTTTAGGTTTTGCTTTGTCTCAATAACAAGTTGTACCATTATGCTGATGACGATAATCACCAGCGTCACGGGGTGTCGCCGACTCTCAGTAGACGCACGCATCGCAGCAATTTACTTAAACAGCCGTCCGTCCGCGAGAGAGCTCCCGAAGAGTCTCCTTATCATCTTCATAGAAGTCTCAAACTGGAAAATACTCCAGCATGGGGGCGTAAAAATATAGGTACACAAAATACCTATATTTTACTCTTTAAAAACGAATAGTCTTTTTGGAACGAAACCTTTCTTAAGCACTAGCACTACACATTATCAGAGCGAAACCTGGTCGATCTCTTCCGACAAAACGTCATGTAAGTCTATCCGGAATGTGTTCCTAATAATCTTATTTTAAAAACCACGATTCCTTAAAACACTCGATAAACGCCAACTAAAATAGTCTGTGGTGGAGATTTTACAACAAAATGACGTAACCACATCTGTAATACGACGTAACCACAAATAAACTGCCTCTTATAAGTGTTTTATGAAATAATGTTTTTATAAATAAGTACATAAAAATGAATAGCGGAATGTGTTGCTAAGCGCAAATCTCGAGAACAGCTGAACCGATTTCGCTAAGTCTTTTTTTAGAATATTCACTTCAAGGAAGCGGAGAGGAAAGTTTTAAAAATTGCCTAGAAAAGGGGAATGTTTAAATGTTGAGAAAATATGGAAATAAAAACGCAAACTTTGGCGGTACGAAGTTTGCCGGGACAGTTATAGTAATAATAATCATCATCATCATCACCAGGCTATATTTGTCCACTGCTGGACATAGCCCTCCCATAGTAATAATAATCAAAGTTAATGTGGGCCCGCCTAAAATATCCATAATTTTATGTCCAATTAACTACACTTCGACACTTGAGGGAATCAAAATGAATAGGGAAACCTATCGATCTAAAAACCCTCGACACTCAAGGGATAGGGAAACCTTCGGTGGGCGTGTCCGTCTCGCACTTGTCTCGTTTTTTCCATTGGTGGCGGCAGCGAACCTGATCGATGAACCTGACGCTTTACAGCAATCAATGGTGATATAACCATAAAGAGTAAACAAAAGTGTTTCTGCAATCAGGCGTCAAATGACAGATGATGCTCATGACAGAACAAAAGTAGTGGAATCTGAATAGCGGGAGGGAATGCCAACGTCATCATCATCAACCCATTATGTCCCCACCGAGGGGTACGGGTCTCTTCCCTGAGAAAGGTATAGGCCGTACTCCACCACGGGGGCCAAGTCCGGATTCGTGGAGGCTTGTAAGACTAGTGGCTGGACTTACTTTTAGAAGTTTTCAAGCCACCTTAATGCCGCGGACTTGGCTTAACGACTGCCATCTATCGACGGCAGCCGGCACCAACTGCTTAACGTGCCTTGCGAAGCATGGAACCGCTCGGTAAAGCGCTACTAGCGTTAGTCATAGACGGTGACCCATCCATGCACTGTACGCGCCCTATGTTGCTTAACCTTCGCGATCGTTTAAGATCACTCAGGCAGCCTGGGCTACGAGCGGTTCGGAATCTGAATAGCGAGAGGGAATGCCAACGTCATACACGCTCTTAAATATTGAAATGTTTGGACATCCAAGCCAGATATTCCTTACTGCAAGCCGAAGCCTTCTGTATGTTTACATTTCACACAGCTAGCCCTAAGTAGCGTCTACAGTCGTCGCCCATTCAAACGTCGCACGCTGATAAATTGCTCCTGATTTGCATATAAAAGGCTGAGAAAAAGAAATTACACTTTACCTCTCACTTTGTCTTATATTGACGCCCTGTAAGGGCAATGCCGGCAAAAACGGAGCCCGGTCCCTGAGCCGAAGATTGTAATTGTACCCTACTGGTTTCTCTATGTACGGACACAGAGAGAAAATTATATTCTTGTCATGATCGCTTTGGATTGCTTTTCTTTAGAGCGCCTACTCGGAAACTTAGAACCGCGCACCACCGAGCATAGCACAGCGCAAAATGCGGCGCCACAAATGATTATTACTTTAAAAACATTCTCAGTTTAGGCTTAGTCTTAAGTCTCAGTAAAGTATGTTAATTTACCCTTTTAATTCCCTTGATTAGTTTGCTCCTGGACTTAATGGGCACGAATAACGTAATGTTAGAGAAGATTTCCAAGGTAATCATGCACTCCTTTTCGACCTTCACACAGGCGAAGAAGGGTTGGTTTCGATTGTAATTACAGTATAGCAAGTTGGCCTAACTAACCACCCTTTCCGGTTTATCAACACGGTGAGTGAACTTCCGATCGCTCGAAAAGGAAACCGCTTTTTCTTCGTTCCCACTCTTGCGTAACTCGCCTCGCCATTAGACCAAGTTTTTTTTTTATAGACTACGTAAACGGGTTTACATTTACAGCTTTACTGAGGTGCATTTAATACCGCAATTAGCGCCTTACAGTCTAGGTGTTAAGACTCATGTTGCATGCAGTAGTAGGTAAGTTTATTATAGGGTGGTTCAGTAAAGTAGCCATTTGATTAACATTTATGCGTCCCGTCACGCCTCCCGTGCTAAAATAAAAACTTCACAAACGACTGTATCTAGGGCTTGTTGAACGAAAGTTTTTGTTCTAAAGTAAAAAGTAGCAGAGGCCTGGCTGTGAGAAAGGGTCGTTTTGTTTTAAATGAATAGAAACGTGTTCGCATGTCCTCAGTTCATAGATTTATTGCGCTGTCGTGACGTGGTGGGTTCTTGTAAGTAATAACTGGCGTTTGGTACAGCGAAATCGTCTTGTGTTAGGACTCTACCATTCTTAACGGATACGTGTCTCCTTCCTGTGGGAAGAAACCACGCAAGTTTCTTCTCACAAGAAGGAAGTGCAAGATGTAATAAAATGTAGTCAGAATTCATGAGTATGGCCATTTTCTTAAAACTACATTCCTCTTATTATGTAGGTATAGGTGAAACGTGTTATTGAAAACGCAATCCTTAAAAATATTATTTTCAAATTGTTAAGGGAAAGGCGAATTATTTTTTTAAATACTAATATTATTTTAAAACTTGACGCGGTCGATTCACATGAAAAAAATAATTAAATTGAGGGTTTTAAAATTTTGCTTCGGGTTTTACTTTGTTTAAATAACACCTTGTTTCAATTCTACTCGTATACACCAATACAAAGAGCATAGCTGTAATTTCTTCACCTTTATGATGTTGTTTCTTTCGACGAGCTTTATCTCGGTCTGTTGCATTTTAATATCAACCCGATACGAATCAGGCCTTTCACAATTTTAGTTCCCAACAAAGATTATGTCAAGCTCAGAGTCGAGATTGGCCGCCGTCACATTGGACGTTAACGTTACTACAGTCTGTTGTGCGAACATTGCCCGACTCCAACGATGTCGTGTACGACTTGTTCTCTATATCGATCTAACTATCTATCTCCAATCATAGGTTATTCTGACAATTCGTTGTACATTTCGTAGTCAAGTTTTCCTGCTCGTTAACCTGGGGGTTGATCGACTTTGCAATTTACATTGAATTGACATGGAATGAACAGTGCATTGAAGTTCTGTAAAACAGGCTCTAGGACTCAATTTCATTAACTAAAATTCATTGGTTTACAATGACAGTAATTTTACTAATTAATTCCGCAGTGCACATTCGCCATAAATTAATATATAAAAATCTCGTGTCAGAGTGTTTGTTATCGAACTCCTCTGAAACGCCTTCACTGATTTTTATGAATTGGTGTATATTCGATAGGTCTGAGAATAGATCGTAGGCTATTTAATATGGCCCAATATCTAATATGTAAAATTATCGTGTCTCAATATTAGTGCGCATACTCCTACGAAACGGCTTGGCCGATTTCGATGAAATTTTATATATACCATCAGTAAGTCCCAGAATAGGTTGCTATCTATTTTTCATAGCTCTAAGTGAAAAAAAAAAATGGCGAAACAACGTTTGCCGGGGCAGCTGAGTGATCTATAAATGGCAGTTTTATGAAACGCGGGTTTGTCGAATATCGTCAAGTCGTTGCGTTTATCGTTGTATGTAAAAGCAGCCAGCACACCAGCGATGCTCTGGGTCGCGGTCATGCGCGCGGTCGCCGCACGTCATTGAAATACGTTGCCATTGTGTGCGTATGCGCAGAATAAATATTTTACTTAGCATACCACCCAGGGCGGCTCATACAAAGCCCTCGGGACCCGTGATTGATACTTGAAGGGCAGAATTGAAATCGAAGATACGCCCTTTGCATCTTTCTTTGTTTACATTACGTTTCAATAGTTTATTTAATGGTTTATTTGGCTTAATGTCCGTTGTTAAGAGGCAAAAGACAGATTTATGATCTCTACCATATACTCTACAGTGCGATGACAAAAAGTGAAGATAAGACACTGTTTACGGTGGATATGGTGGTGGGTTCATGAGTGATCTAACGGCAACGACATGCTTCACTATGATACTGTGCACCGATTTAACTTTCTTTGATGTAACCAACAATTATTTTAGGAATAAAATCTAATTAAAATAAATAAATAAATAAATAAACTCACGCCCGTTATCCCCGATGGGGTGGGCAGAGGCACCAATCACTAGAATTGGGCCCACGTTTTGCCGAGTTTATTAGGTCCCAAACGTGACAAGTGGCAAGCCTGTCGCCGTTATCCGGGCACAATTTATTAGCGAATGGTGTTGCTGTACAAATAAACAAATGTACGTAACTAAAAGTCATTGGTAGGTACAATTCAAATCTAATTTAAGTAAGATATTAGTTAAGGTTAGGTAATAAGTATTTCTTCAAGTCATGAAATGAATAAATGATCTGCCAAACAAGGTACTTATTCCGAGAGAGCGTTCAATCTTAGGTATTGATCGGTTGGAGTCTGAAGGAACTAAATATTTTAAATTGTACAGACTTCAAGTAATAGCTTCTGATGAAGAGTTCTTTCTAAGGCGGGCCTCTGGCCAGAGGGCATTGTGCTTTAGGAAGGCAAGACAGAAAACTGAACTCCCTGGACAAAGACTAGGCTAAGATGTATTTTTTAAAGCATGTACTTATAATTAGGCTAAAGTATTTATTGTATGGGCCTTGTTGCCTCATTCAAATACATAATATTAATATTATGTCTTTCCTAATAAAAACGAAATGTTTACTTAATGGACATCAAAGTTGTTAGTTTCATAATTGAATCGCTTATTTTCATTATAGCACTTGTCCAAAAGCTCTTTTTACAGGGGACATAAAAAACTGTTTATCATGAGGAGTACATAGCTTTGCAAAAAAATTACTTGTCTAAAAAATAAAACTAAAATAAACTAAAATAATCTAAGAAGAAAATATTGTCTAGCTATTGCCTTTTCTTAGATATTTTGTTTTCAAAATTTGGACATGTGCTATTTGGTAACTAAACGTGTACACTTGTCCGGGACATATGCATTTTGGTTAATAATACTGTGTCGATGGCAAAAATTATTTTGACAGTTTCTTCGGTTATTTCTATTGCAACGTGATTCTACTGGACCAGCTTCTATATAATGGAACAATAAAATCTGGAAAATGACCATGGATCACCAGATAGGCCTCCAAAACGAAAAAAAGGTATACGAAAACGAAGGATCTTATACTTTCAGTGGGACTAATGCTGTATGGTTTTGTAAGACGATGCGGATGGTGCAAATGAGTGTGTGGCCATAATAAAAAAGAAAAAAAAAATTTGGACAAGTGCGATAATGAAAATAAGCGAATAATAGCTCTTCTGAAAACGACTCATTGAAAACCATTGTTATGGTGTGTACCCCGGGTCTTAAGAGGATAATATAGGGGCATAACAAGTAATAATGTAATGTAGGCAAACGCTTGTCTTTCATACAAAAATCAGCAATCACAATATGCTGTCATAAAAATTTTCTATTTTCGACTTTGGAAGTTGGCATCCAGCAACCTTCAATTAATTTAGGCATGCCACATCATTAATTAAACCTAGAATTTTTGGTGGGCCGACCAGCTCACGATAACAATTAATTGTTATGATTTAAATTGTTATTTTCAAGGAAATAATGATCCTGCTTAAGTGCAGTAGCTCAGCCACAGGGATTTGATGGTTTTATATATAAAAATTTAAGTCTAAAATGCCTTTAATAGGCATTTAGTGCATTTTTAATGGCTTCTGAGGTACATATTCATATTTGTCACATATTCTGTGAAAATTGCAACTTGGGGTTCAAGAGATAAAATCCTTACAACAGACAGACAGCTGATATCATAGACATACCCTCTTTGGGTAAGCTACCCTAAGAATCAGCTAGGTGTAAGTTGGATTTTTGTTAAAGTTGCCGAACTGAATAAAGAATGTCACATTTTTTGGCAGTTACCTAACAAAGACATATATTGTGGTGGTCTAGAACCCTTGGTGTGTGAGTCCGATTCACAATTCGACGGTTTTATCCGAATCCCTCATGATAGAAGTACAGTTATGAGCAATTATTAGTAGGCAAAGATTATAAACACAATACTTACGAAGTATCTCTTCTCAGAACAAAATGTAACTTGCTAACGTTTCTTATGACATCTTCCTTGAATTTATCTTTCTTCATGACAAAGGAGCAATTCAGCGCCCGTCCCAAAGTAAATTCGGACTGTATGAGATCTACAAAATTACACAATAACTACCTTCAGACTTTTGTTAAAAATAATTATGGGACCATGAGAGTAGTGTTTCCTTACCAAAATACTCAGGCTGGGGCGATAATGAAAATAATTATTAATTGAATATGTGGAGGAAAAACTAATAGAGAATCTTCACATTTATTATTTTCAAAGTTTTAACTTCAACTTGACATACCTACCGCAGTCTACCGTTTGCATCTGGTACAGTAGTCAGCACGTCAAACTTCACATTTTAGTTGCAAAGTCGCCCGTAATGCAACGGAGTAGAGTGCATGGGTGTATAGGATGATGTCCTGCCGACTGTACAGAGCTTGTACTGTATTGACTTTTCCTTCTTGTACATATACTTTTATATTTCGTTACATGAACCACATAACTAATACGGTATTTTATACCATGATATTATATGAAAACTAGCTGAGCCCGCGAACGTTGTTTCGATAGATAACAACCTATTCCCAGATCTACCGATTGTAGATATAAAATTTCATTGGAATCGGCCAAGCCATTTCAGAGGAGTATGCGCACTAACATTGAAACGCGAGAATTTTATATATTAGAGATAGAGATAAGATAAGATAAGATACGTCTATCTCATTTAGGCATTAATATTAAAATTATGTAAAGTTAATAACCATCGCAATTTGACTGCCTCGTTGGTCTAGTTGTTAAGGTGCTTCACTACCAAGACAGAGGTCGTGGGTTCGATTCCCGTTGGGGGCCGCCGTACATTCGTGCAAATGGCCTCAGTCTGGGTGTAATTTTATGTTTGTCATGTCCTGGCCTGGTTACCATAGAACAGGTTATCCTAGTTTGTAGAATCCTCGTCAGTAAGAAAAATTCTGGGTCCAGTAATTTCTGAATTGAGAATTTTCGCTAAGTAACTACTTAACTGTAGTGCTGTCTCATTAAATTTCTCAGAAAAGAGTGTGACAGAACGTTACTTAAGTATTTACTTAGTATAAATTCTCAATTAGGAGTTCGACCCTAAGGGTTAATATACTAAGTAAATACTTAAGTAACGCGCTGTCACGCTTTTTTCTAAAAAAAATTGACGAGACATCACTACAGTTGAGTAATTACTTAATTCTTAATTCAGAAATCGGCCCTTAGTACTAGCCGAAGTGTGAACGACCCTTAAAGTTAGGTGTCTCAATAAATAAATCGCACTCGCACGTAATTTATAAAAATCCATTAACTTGAAACATGTTGTTCCTTTTCACCAGCAACATTAATGATTTATTATTCACACTCCTGCAAAAAAGTCGTAAAAGTCAATGCGAGTATTATCTTTCTGTATTTTAAAAGAGATAAGTTTCGTTTTGTCCTCGTATTGCTTCTGTTTCAGTAAAATAGGTGTATGAAGATGTGTATTGTGTCTTTTGAGCATAGATTGTTGTTGTTACATTTTATTGCACACTAAAAGAATACATAATATAACATAAATAACATGTTTGTGATAAAAATTACGTGCAAAAGCGGACATATTTCTAAAGAAAATTCTTCCAGCCAGCCTGCAAAAAGATACTTGGGTTAAGATAGATTAGAATATTTTTTTTATGTAGTCTATCTAGTACCAATCCGGACTTGGTCCCCGTGGTGAAGTATTTTTTTATTTTTAGTATAATACAAAACCCACAGCACAAGTTAAATTATAAAGTATGGCCTATACCTTCCTCAGGGAAGAGACCCGTGCCCCTCGGTGGGGACATAAGTGTTGATGATGATGTACAGTCTGTTAGCTTTTAGAATATACCTCGGCTACTATCGGATAGAATCGGATATAATCGTGTAATAGAAATATCGATTGACTTAACTTCGAAATCGGAACTAATATGACACTTGCGGCCGATTTCTGAATTGAGAATTTACACTAAGTAAATACTTAAGTAACGTTCTGTCACGCTCATAGACTGTAGTCTATCTATATATATAAAAAGAGAAGCTGACTGACTGACTGACTGACTGACATATCAACGCAGGGCCTAAACTAGAAGGGTTAGAAACTTGAAATTTTGCACAAGGGTTCTTTTTGTAACGTAGGGGAGCACTAAGAAAGGATTTTTGAAAATTCATCCCCCAAGGGGGTAAAAGGGGGTTCAAAGTTAGTATGAAACTTTGCCGTTTTTGAAGTTATTCGAATGAAATTTGGTACGAAGGTTTTTCATTTAAAATTATGAAACACGTGTAAAATAGTTTTTCGAAAATCACCCTTTAAAGGGGTAAAAGGGGGGTGCAAAGTTAGTATGAAACTTAGCCATTTTTGAAGTTATCGAATGAAATTCAGCATGAAGGTCCTTCATTGAAAGTCATGAAAGACGTATAAAGTAGTTTTTCGAAAATTATCCCTTAAGGGGCAAGAGGGGGTTGCGAAGTTAGTATGAAAGCTCTTTCGCATGCGCTAAAAGTATCCCTATCTTATTTGCAAACACTTTACTCAACTAAAGCCCACGCGGACGTAGTCGCGGGCAACAGCTAGTTAGTTATATGTATACGTCCCACTGCAGGGCACAGGTCATATCTCAGAGAGCGAGGGAGAGAGAGAGAGAGAGGCAATTCGAAGCGCTGAGGTATGTGAACATCTCAGAGACTTAGGTTTTCTCACGACTTTTTCCTTTACAGTTTGCTACAGTCTGTTAGCTTTTAGAATATACCTCGGACTCTAGAGTAGGCTTCGGTTTTCGCCGAAAGCACACGAGTGTAGTACTACTTCCTGCTCTGTACCTATTAGTTTATTTCCGTCATATTAGTTCCGATTTCGAAATTAAGTGTCATATTAGTTCCGATATTTCTGTTACACGAATATATCCGATTCTATCTGATAGTAGCCGAGGTATATTCTAAAAGCTAACAGACTGTAGTGGTGTTGCTACTATAAGTTCACAAATGTACGTAGTTCCAAAACGTCACTTCAGTCGTTCATCCCTCCGAGATTTCCCTCATGACGTCTCGTCAAAGTCGGTTGGTGCCAATCAGCGGCTTTTTGTAACGATCGGTAAGATAATAATTGCACATCATAAATCCTCATTGTTGACGTGACATGATTAATATGGGCGCGGGTAATAAGGGCAGGGCATATTCAGGCTTACGGTCAAAGAATAAATAAGTCTCCAGCGATTGGTCGGTGGCGGCCGAATGAAAGCCGAGAACAGGATAACGGTGAGTCGTTCCTTCCACTTGACACCACTGAGTTGACATCATCAGTGGCTTCAAACGGAAACAGTATAATATTGTAGTCTTTGAGAAACATTATTCCATTACAGTTAAAATAAACAAGACATCACTAGGGTGGTGTGCCCTAGTGATGTCTTGTTTATTTTAACTTGTAACTGTTAATTACACAATGAACTTGCTTTTACTATGGAGAATCCGCTTTTAACCTCTTCAACGTGAAAGTCGAAGGAACGCGGTGAGTGAGCAGACCAGCGCCTCGATTTTGATACTGGATAGTACGATGGTAGATACACGATCGAGTCACGTGATGTGTTTTGTCACGCCATTGACGCCTAGAATTATTGATACACGTGCTCCCGTTGACTTGAAGCGGCAATGAAATGAAGTTGTCCCTGTACTAGCAGGATCTAGGCCACGGACCTAGATTCTATTAATGGATTCTAATACAATGACAGTTGCAAGACTGCGTATTCGTAATTCTAGGCGTTAATGAAATCAAAATACACGTCACGTGATCCGACCATAAAACTGTAATGTAACTATAATCCACTAACAGAATCAAGGCCCTCCTCGGCAGCTCGATGGCCGGACCATATTTTATGATGACGATAATGGAGTGATAATGGTATAATACCCGATATACATAACTTGAACTAATTAATTTCACTGCGCATGTATTTCGGGTCCCATTGGCTTTTAAATTAGTTCTCAAATCTGGGAACTTCACTTGGACTGTTCAGGTTTATTCTTAGTAGAGCTACCAGAAGACCGGATTTTTTTTAAATGAGGATGTTTAAGTTACAATTTTACACAATAACTGTCTGATTGGACGAGGTATTATCGTCATGGAAGAAACTAGAGTTCAGGTTATGTGTTTATTGTTTATAATTAGGACCTCCGTGTTGTGTTATTAAGTTTATTTCGATTTCTTAAATTTTTATCGGAAGACTCTGAATGACTATGAAAGTTTTAGGAAAAAAATAGTCAGTTTATTTACAGGGTTAATGTCGCATCTACTGAAGCTTGTCGTGTTTAATCTCCAAGCACTTTCTGGGTCGACAGCCTTTTCATTATAAAGGGGATGTCTCGTCTGCATTATAAGTAGCTTTTGATATAATGTCCTATAATTCGATTTATTTCATGCAGATCGTTTATTAAAACTCGTGTGCTTTGGTAAAGTATAGCGTACGGATATTACGTGTTGGTAATAAGGACCCCTACTTATAAATTATAATGTAATAAAACAAAAAGCTTACTGTGCAAGTGTGCATTCACTGGACGGGCAGTTAATGGGTTAATTTGACCCATTTTGCCGTAAAATTGCTGGCTATAATTTGAACTGGCAAATGCAGTTGTTATTTGCAATAAAGTAGACTGTAGCTTAGTTGATAATAACACTTTCCGAGCTAATAAAAAACGACACTGCCTCACAGCTTTAAGGTTTGACTATTGACTATATCAGTAAGGTAAAGTAAGTAAAAGTAATGGTTCCCAAAGTGTGAGCTCCTTTCTTGTGAAACTAAATTAATTTCTTGTCGTGTGCAAAAAGTTAAAATTTCTATGCGATTGCGTAGCCCAAGGACGGTATTGCATTTAGATCGTAAGTTCCTTAATTATCACTTAACCATTCGTCATTTTGACAAATACGATATCAGTCGATTCGTCATAATTTTGCGGTTTTTATTTGTTATAGCAAATCAACCAAATAATTGAAAAATTATACAAACAGTGTACTACTTGCAAGGAGTTATAGTTTTAGTCATCCGTTGATGCTATTTAATATTTTTATACTAATTAATCTTCCAATTCTGAATGGCACAGTTGCTAGTGCTAGAAAAGCTGAAATTAATAAACGACTACTGTTAATTAAGTACAAAGTAGGCGGGACCCAAATTCAACATTTAGGTGTCCGAGCCTTCGCTTGACCCACTATATTATTGTGAGATAACCACTTGGATTTTACGTGTGGCAACACTGGTTTACTAGTAGACACCCCATCGTATCGAGTGTATGACTTCACTTCCGCGACGCTGTTGATCGCAGCGCCAAAGCGGGCGCTTGCGCTTCTTCAGTACGTTTTGGATTTTTGACGTGTGAACACTGTGACTCGAAGTGAACAAAATAATACTTACTTTACTCTACCAAATTACAATCTACTTGAAATCCGAGCTACAACTTGTTAAGGTAAGCACTATAAATGCATTTCTATTTGCAACAGGAAAGCCCTGTAGTCTTGATGTTCGGCTTTTACGCACGGGAAAGCCCTGTGCTTGCTTTATGCTTCTTATAAGCGCGTGTAGTAAGTAATTGCGAGAAATTAGGAAAGCCCTAGTTTGCAACTTAATATACCTACATTGTCGTCTGGTTGCTACCTTATAGGACACTGGCAGCCGACATGTCTCCTGTGCCTTCAGACGACATCGGCTGTTCAGACGACATAATAATGCTTACTTAGGCTACGTCGCCTACTGCTCAAGTCAAAGCGATGGCGGCTGACAGAGTCGCCTGCACTCTCGCTAATGTTTCTGCTTTCGATTGTCTTTAGATGACGACGACCATGAGAGAGCTAATAGATTGGCAGCCCCCGCCAGCCGATGAAGCTCATTATAAGGCACTCATACAAACCTTAGAAACTCTTTATCCCGATGGCTGGAAGGATTGGGAGGTCAGGCGAGTTACTTCAAAATACCTTTTCGGCAAGATTCTTACTCCCGATACGGAAGCGCGCCTGCGTTTTGCCGTGCCAACGATCCGCCTTGCCAGGATCTTCCACTGTGAAAAGTCATTCAGTGAACGGCGTTACAGAGCCCTGAAAAGGAAAATATTAGAGTGGCCGATTGGCTTAGCCCTGATCTATCAGCCCCTAGCCATAATGGTGAAAGTACATCCGACCGGACCACAAAACAAGTTCGATGATATGCTTCCAGTGCTGAAAATACACTTCCTTTCTCGAAAAGAAGCATCAGAGATTCTAAAATCGGAAGCAAACAAGGAAAATGGGACCTCAATTACCTCGAGCTCATCTTCCCCATCCAAGCGACGGCAGACGTCGGATCCTGGGCAGTTTCGAAATATATATCGTATATTCTTGGTGGAGTGGGATTTTTAGTGCGCAATGTTTTTGCTATGTCCTCCCCGGGCAACGATTGTATTAGGTTGTTGACCTTTTTTGTCACTCTAGCTGTGGGGTTGTAAGATACCTTTTTGTACGTGTTTGTATCACCCACTAAGCTGTATATCTTGTTCTCGTAGGCCTCAGTGTCAACAATCACGGTTGTGTTTCCCTTATCCGCCGGCAGAACCAACAGATTCGGGTTATCACGTGAGTCATAGAGTGCCTTCCTTTCTTCTTTCGTCATATTCGGCTTGGGCAGTTTTGATCTACGTAATATCGAGGACACATCTTGCCGTAAGCATTCCGCACTATTTGCCGGGATTCTGTTACGTATTATGGTGTCCTCTATACTGACAACAATGTTCTCTACAGGTATTCTTTTTGGGGTGGGTGCGAAGTTCAAGCCCCGGGACCTGCAAATCTGATCTGCGAATCGGAGCGAAACCTGGTCGGACTCTTCCGATATAACAACACCCGTAAGTAGATCCGGACTAAAAGTTTACAATGTGTTGTGCTTACGAAAGTTTTAGTTCAGAAACAGGTATGCTTTGCCAGAAATTGGACACCGATGGCTGGCACAACATCCGTTATGCTGAGGTACAGAAGATGTTTCAAGCAACACCCGTGTTTACGTCACTCAAAGTTAATGGGCACTTAGCTACAGTAACTCCTCCATGGCAATTAATGTCTATCCTGGAGAAAGTTGACCTAGGTCTGGCAGCTACAACCCACGGCCTAATACAACAGCGAACAGCATTCGAGGAATCGTACACTTGTGCCCCGCCGAGTATTAAAGCTTATCTCAGTAAGTATTTCTTGACTAAAGACACACTATTTAGAAAGGTGTCGGACTGTCTTCTGCAATATACGTGTGGGAAAAGATCCGAAGCCATAGAACAAAGACGTGCTCTCTACAAACCTCAAAATAAAACAATTGGTGAGCTGCTGCATGCTATCCCACCCTCAAGTACACACCTTTTCGCCGAACCCCAGCTGTCTAACCTAATCAAGGAGCAAGGAGGAATATGGAAGGTGTTCCCGGGAAAATTCAAAAGACCAAATGCGCCTGCTAATTCAAAGCCTAAAAGTAGACAAGGGTTTAAGCAAATACAGACATTTCGGAAACAAAACCGCCGAATCCCTGAGAAGTCGACACGAAACTTTAACCAGCAGCAGCGGCAACCTGCAAAAAATAAAGGAGGATATGAGGGGAAGAGACGATAATTTCCAAGCAGGACAGGTGAGGAATACACTTACCGAATGGAAGTCACTTGGTGCGCCACATTGTATATTATCAATTTTATCTGGTTACAGAATACCATTTATAAGGCGCCCCCCAAGTTTTAGGTTCGATAAAGACACTTGCGCCAGATATGAGACTAAATCTTCAACAGACATGATCTAACTACAGCTGAGCGCACCCAGATCGATCTAACTAAAATCGATCTTGCTCAAGCATACTTTCATATTCCAATAGCTAAATCTCATCGAAGATATTTAGCATTAGTATACGCTGGTGATACATATGAAATGACCTGTTTGCCATTCGGTCTAGCGACAGCTCCTTGTAAATTCGCTAATATTACTAACTGGCTTGCTAACTGTTTCAGAAAGCAATCAATCCGGATGATAGTTTACCTGGACGATTTTCTCTTGATGCATACGGACCCAGATATTCTTTTAACTCAAACCCACTTCGTTGTAAACCAGCTCACAAGACTAGGATGGTGTATAAATCAAGAAAAATCGATATTACAACCAACCAACAGGGTAGAATACTTGGGACTAATCTGGGACACACATCTCAACACCAAAAGTCTCACAGACGACAAGATTATGAAAAGCCTAAGTATAATAAAAGAAACACTTCAAAAAGGGCTGTGGTCGTGGCAATCTGCAAAAGTCTTATTGGACAATATCAACTTCGCTTCTTGCGTCGTACCGTATGGGCGTCTTCACAGTCGAAAAATCCAGATAGAGCAAACAAACTGACAAAGAAAGACCGCTACAGACGTCATTGCTTACCGGATCCTGTGAAAGAAGAGCTGGAGTGGTAGAGAACAAATATTACGCGACAAACTCCGATCCAACACGAAGACCCAACCATCTTTATAAGCACGGATGCGGCAGCTCTCGGCTGGGGAGCATCGGTAAACGGACAGAACTGGAGCGGGCTCTGGAATCAACAACAAGTCAAATGGCACAGCAATCAAAAGGAGCTATGGGCAATACTGGAGGTATTAAAAATAAAAGGCTGGCCGTTTCGCGGACAAACAGTTATGATACAGACGGACAACAAAACCGTCGTATCGTATATAACGAAAGAAGGAGGAACCAAATCCATGAGACTCTTACGAACGACATCGAAAATCTTCCAAATTGCGGAAGAATGGCGAATACACCTCATAGCTCGCTACCTTCCGGGGCGATACAACCTTGTTGCCGACAGCCTTTCAAAGGACAACGCCTTGCCAGAATGGGCGTTATCAGAAAACATTCTGAGGGTGATATTCCCGAAATTCGGCACATCAAGGATAGATCTATTTGCAAGCAAACGATCTGCCGTAGTAACGAGTTATGTCAGCGAAAATGCGGAAGACCAACAATGTGTATTCGTGGACGCTTTCAGTCGACCGTGGGATTTCAACCTCGGTTGGATCTTCCCTCCACCAGCTTTAGTGCCTCGCGTTCTGCGCCACCTCGGGAAGAGCAAAGGAGTCTACCTGTTTGTAGTACCCAAATGGGAAAAGACCTTTTGGAAAGCCGAGCTGAGACAACGTGCCCTGTGCCCTCCGATGACGATCTGGAATGTCAAGAAACACCTGACAGACCTAACCACCGGCCGGGCACCAGCTTTAGCAAACCAACTGTTTTTGCAGATCTGGAAAGTTCGGGCTGGTCCAATCTAATTTCTACCTGGTCTAATGAGGACAAAAAGCTTTTAGAATCGTCCTGGCGTAGGTCAACATTAAAAACATACAGGCCTGCGTGGGAAAGATGGCGACAATGGTCTAAGGAGAGGTGTGATACTAACAATCCAGGGGCAGACGATCTCGCAAAATTCATTTGTTATCTACACTCAGACGTCAAACTCGCCCCCAGTACCATAGCGGTTCACAAATCCGTTGTCGCAACGTTTGCAAATCCTACAAGAACCGAAGAACTCCGCAACCATCAATTAGTCCGTCAAGCTCTAAAAGCTGTTGCCCTCAGTAAGCCTCCTTCCAGAAAACCCCGTACTTGGGAAGTCACTGATCTTACTGACTACCTTCGCAGTTACACTATTGATAATAGTAGTCTATTCCAAGTATCGCGGCACGTAGCTGTCCTTCTCCTCCTCGCCACCGGAAGGAGGATCCACGATCTTACTCTACTCGACAACAGCTCAGATGGCCTCGAAGCAGTAGATAATTACTTAATCCTATGGCCCAGGTTCGGTTCGAAGACTGATTGTACAACCTTTCGTCAGTCCGGCTGGAGATTATCACCTAACGTAAATCAGAGATTTGATCTAGTACATTGGATTCGAGTCTTGATATCGGTATCGGAGCCTCGTAGATCAAGTCAAAATAATCTGTATAGCCTTTTTATTACAACAAGAGGAAAAGTCGGACGGACCGGCTTCCTTCATTTCAGGGTGGATTAGAACAATTCTGAAGGATGCTCATATTTAAGATTCACCAGGTAGTTTTCGATCCGCAGTTCATAGTGCAAACTGGAGAAACTACAACCTAGATTTAGACGAAGTACTAAAACGTGGTAACTGGAAAAGTAGGGATACTTTCTTAAAGCACTACTTCAAAGAAACAGAAAGTCGAAGTACACCTGATGTTTCTTCTGATAAGACTATGGCTAATTGTTTTGTGCCATTGTGATCAAACAAATGATCTCTTTATTGTTCCTATGGACGAGTAATAAGAATAAGTAGAATCTAAGAATTACCTTTAATTTTGTTTTGAAAGAAGTTTCCTGTTATTTTTGGTCATATTATGTTTTATGCTGATACATGGCATTACTTATTTCGTTAATTAATCTTCCGTGCAAAAGATTTGTTCACTGGAAATATAATATTCCTATAATCAAAGACTCGTGTTTTCTGATATGTTTATCTGTGTTTCATTGGAATGTAAGTAAAAAAAAAAAAGAAAGATTTATTGATATAACACAGTTACAGCATATTTTTTGTTACATAATATTTTGTTTAACAAAATAGGTGGGTAGGTGCACAATACACAGTTTAACGGCAGTCCCCAAACTATACCTTGATTTTTAATTAGGTGGACTAAACTGACAGATGAAAATGCTCTTATTTTTTTAAAATGTTGTCAGACCAAGATCGTAGTGATGTGACTTGATGTGTTGATTGAATGTTCGATTTCATTCAATCATTCACTCTTCAATTTTATTTCCTTTATTTGGGGAAAACTTAATCCTAATCATTAAATACGTACCAATTAAACAAACATACCTACATCTGAAAAACCCACAAACTTTAGGAAATATTTCGTTTAAGTAACGAGATGACAACTCGACTAGACTTATAATTATATCCACTTTTTTTTCACAAGGTTTAGATGATAACTCTGTAGTTAACCGTTTTCAACAAATAATGTTTTGGCTAGTGATAGATTCGTATACCATATTGTGTCGTGTCTACTGTGTACAGTATATTCTTTATATAGTAAGTATTTATTGGTCACATTGTGGCACACCTCAGCCGTTAACGCTTGAATAATAAAGTTTTGCCTTCAAATGTACTTTATTTTTCATTATATCTTGAAGGATCAATACAATAGTATCATGGCTGGGTTCCTCATCACAAATTAAAAACAATAAATAAATTTATAAACCTAATAGCCAGTGAATCTAACGACATAATATGCGACTTAGACAATAATCCACATGTGCCATCTAGGAAAAAGGAGAAAGCTGTTTTCTCAATGTAGAATTACAGCTTTCAGTATTGTATCGACCACATGTTTTTGTTCAGTATTAAATTTTTTGTTTTTTTTCATATTATCTATTAGCATTTCCATTTCAATAAATTTATTAGCTAAGAAAAACGAAGCTTGCACCAAAATCTTTAAAGTGTTTAATTGCTAATTTTATTTTCATGTGAAAACTAGTTTGACAATACAAAGCGCTAACGCGTTTTAAAATCGAGGTGCAATTCGTCCTAAGACTTTAAAAGTGATTAAAATTTTAAATCTAGTTTTTATTTGATTTTTTCTATTCCAAAACAGAACGGAATGAATATGGTATGTCTGTCATGTTGTTAAGTTATAAATGTATAATTTTATCACGAAATCCTCTAACTTAAGTATCATTTCATTTTACAGTTTATTCTATCTAATCAGCCCGTAAATAGAGCCCACTATTGGGCGTAGGACTCTTCTCTTTCACGCCAACCCATCCGGTCCAGTGCTAGTCTCGTCCAGTGTCTCCCAGCCGCTTTCACAATGTCGTCGACCCATCGGGCTGGTGGTCTGCCCACCGACCGTCGACCCGTTCTTGGCCACCACTCAGTGGCTACCTTAGTCCACCGGCCGTCTTCTCGCCTAACCAAATGTCCCGCCCGTCTCCATTTCAGCTTAGTAATTTCGTGTGCGTACGTAGAGTTTATAATTTAATTTAATTTGTTTATTGGAGTGTAAAACAGGTAACAAACAATTAATATGACGTACAGAGAGAGATAAAATAAGATATAAAAATATTAAGAGAGCTTAATAGAGTAGATCTAGTATGTCTCCCAAAGCATACACACACCTGAGATCACGAAAATGTAAACAGACTTACATAACCAGACGACGTTTTAAACTTATCTAGCCTGAGATTTAACCAAAATTTTTAAACATTTTTAACAAATTTAAAGGTTTAGGGATATGGTTAAAGAATTAGCAAAACTAAATCTTAAATCACTCAGGGCCGGGCGAGCGAGTTACATTACATACACCAGTCTGCAATTGAATGAACGAATGATTGAATGAAAATATTTATTATTCGATCTCTCTGAGCACAACACTATTTTTCATTTTCCCTTACGTGGCAACCCACCGACTGTCAGTTTAGTCCACCTAATTAAAAATCAGAGTATAGGCGAGGCCTGTATCTTGGGGACTTTATTAGTGTTCACAGAATACATTTTTCCCCGCAAACTAATTACGCAACACGGTTACCTTACAAAATAAACGTTTTTGTGAATATCTAATCTAGAAAAACACACAACTATATTGCATTAATTTAAATATTAAATATATAAAAATATATGTAATATAAATCCATTATAATATAAGAATATATATTTGTACAACTACATAAATATTAAATATAGAACAATCCAAAAGTAAAATAATAATAAATATATTTAGATATGTACCTAGTTTTGGAAGTCACAGACAGCATCAGGCTCCCCTGTACAATCACAGCGCCAGCAGAAAATAAACACTTCTCACAATAATATAGTGGGTCAAGCGAAGGCTCGGACACCTAAATAGCAACGTTTTCCCCCCGAAGGGTAGAAAACGTATATTTAGGTTCCAGCCGAAGCTTGACCCACTAAGATTTAACATTCTTGCTGGCTTGTGAGTACTGAAGAAGCGCAAGCGCCCGCTTTGGCGCTGCGATCAACAGCGTCGCGGAAGTGACGTCATACACTCGATACGATGGGGTGCCTACTAGTAAACCAGTGTTGCCACACGTAAAATCCAAGAGGTTATCTCACAATAATATAGTGGGTCAAGCTTCGGCTGGAACCTAAATATACGTTTTCTACACTTCGGGGGGAAAACGTTGCTATTTTAATCCATTGTGACCGTTGCTCCTAAGTTGATCCCGCTTCCTTAGTAGTATAGTTAATTTCAGTTTTTTTACGCCTTGAGCGCCGTGACAGAATGTAAAACTTGTGAGCGCGCCTCGAACTGAAAATGTTTGAGAGCCGCTGAGGCTGGGCTGGCCCATTTGACCACTTTATTTTTAGTAATTTAGTCAAATGCCTTTAAAGCAACATGTAACATGTAACATTGACTAGAAAAAAATGTTTAGAAAAAGAGCAAAAATAGATAATACTGGGCTGAGGCTGTTTGCTAAAGTACGTAATTGCACGAGAGCACACGCATAAACCTTAGCAGCTGCGATTTGTTATCCTCTACGTCGGGCAGTAAAATCGGGACAATGCATCTAGATTACAATGATAAATATTGAAGGCATTAATGCATAATTTAATATGACATCCGCTGGATGGCTCCGCTAAATCACCGGATTACGTATGAAGAATAACGAACGAGTAGACGGAAGATTTACATCAGCAGGAATTCGATATATCAGGCTCAATAATATTCCAGAGGAAGACTGAAAACCAAGTGGATGGACGTAGTGAAAAAAGATCTCATAGAATGCGATGCTTCTGAAGAAGATACCGGGAACAGTGCGAAGTGGAGGGAAGGGATAAGGAAGGCTGACTCCACCATTATGTGGGATTAAAAGCCAGGAAGAGAGAGAGGCTCAGTAATATATCTCTACAGCGTGTTATTGGAATAATGTACAAAATAACATTTTGTTGTAAAATAACATCAAATAATTGTTTCTTTTTAACCCTTAACCAGGCCCAAGAAAACTGCTGATACTGGAGAAATGGTTTCTATCGATTTGTACTACTGTTTGCGTTGCGAAAGAAAATAAGAAAGTGAAAATTGGAAAAGTGATAGGAAAACTAGGAAAAATCTGGTGGGAAAACATATTCCCTTTGCCTGACAATGCGTAGAATCTTGTGGAAAACATAATGCCATTGCCTGGCAGGCAATTAGGAGTGATTAGGGCGACTATGTCACTATTGAACTTGAAATAATCTTTATTGGAAAATCAGCAAATTTCTCACACGCTTTTAGAAGTTATCTTAAAACAATTCCAGTATTCATTGCAAATAATTATGCTAAAATCACGAGACTGCACGACTTAACTTTCGTTTTTTGGGTATAATTCACCAAAACTTCAGAACTCAGAGAAAAACCGGCGCTCTGTACCTTTAATTTATACATGAACCCTGCGCAATACGTGTGCGCATCAACTGCGTGTACTAGGTATGCTGAGGAAGGTTAAGTCGTAAGGAATATCATAGTGAGGCATAACACCCAGAAGATATATGGCCACGGTCCGACAATAACAATATATCAGGAGCAGTAGTGGCAGAGTGCTTGGTAGACTGTAGCGAAGGTACTTAATTTTACTTCGATTCAAACTAGTATTTGATGAGCAATTGACATCGGTAGTGTTTACGTATTGAAAGTAAAAAGTCAGTGTGAAGTAAAGTTCGATCTTTTGCCAGATATAACAAATTAACAAAGCAGACGTTTAAAACACATAGATTTAAGAAGAAATAACTACTTATTACCTAAGGCAATATACAAAATAGTATTTAATTACTGCAGAATATTTTCTGGCAAAAGATATCATGCTCTACATATTTGAATATAACATTATTCAGAAATATGAAAAGATTTTTAGGGAGTCTTGCATTTTCAGCGAATATTTTAAAACAGTGACATCGTGATCGTGCCTCTTATTACTTGAATATTATTTGTAAAGAATATTCTTATCTTATCTTGTCTGAAACGTCAATGAAAAAAAACATAACTTTCCTTTGGCAAAAACCTAATCCGTGTAAAACATAAGTCTCCTGTTTATCACGTTGGGTAAAGCAATGCCTGATCAGCTCATCATGTAATGGAGATCAAAGGTCTACCTCTAAGCCCCGGGTTAAAGCTTCTACTATATACAGGGTGCCCCAAAACTCAACGTCAAGCCGGAACTGGGTGAAAAGGCAAGTCATACAGGTTATTAGAAAAATAATAAGAAAAAAAATTGCGTGAAAAAAAAATTATAGGCATATAAAAAAATTTGAAAAATCCTGTTGCCACAAATCTTTTCATTTTCCAGTTTTTTTTTTGTTTTGTATCTCTGAATAATGCTTCTTTAAACTGTTAACAAAATTTCAAAACCAGCTGATCCAGCTTTCAAGAAAAGGAGACTTTTCAAAAATAAAATAACCTAAAAAATCGCCCATTATTAATTTCAAATTTAGTTTTCTGTATGAAAAAATCGATTTTTTTAAATATTTTTCTGATAACCAGTATGGCTTGCCTACCTCGGAACCGGCTTGACGTTGAGTTTTGGGACACCCTGTATATCCCATGCATTAAATGGCTTTGATAAATGGTAGTGAGCTGTAATTGCACTTGTGCCCCTTTCGTCTCGGTCCACTTCACACTGACTGGAAGAAAGGCTGACTGTGGTCACTTAGCTCGTCCAACCCGATATAAAAGGTAGAACATTTTGCCACCTAAGCTGCGCATCTCTCCAAGGCTGACATTCAGAGACGAATCCTAAGTTCACGCTTAGATCAGTCTTAGCAAAGTAAACTAAAGTCGTACTTAGTAAAGCGCCGTAATTTTCGTATTCACAGTACTTAGGAAAGTCATCTATATTGTCTACCATTTTTTAGTGATGTAGCTCTTACCGGTTTTTTAAATTTGACATTGCTACACGAGAGCAGGACAACATCATACAATTTTATATATGTCAGACTGAATAAAAAAATCCCACAGATAATGCTCGTAGACTGTGAATGTATACGATGACAAGCCTTTTGGCTTAGAAGTGACATTTCTAAGTTCACGTAAAGTCACCGATATATTGACTACTTACACTTAGCTAGGCAGCATTTCATACTAAACTTCCTAAGATTCGGTTCTGAATACGAAATGTTTCTAAGTACGTGATTTTGACATTTCTGAGACCAGTCTTTGCTTAGTTTTCGTCTCTGAATGTCAGCCTAAAGCTATATATTTAGCTTAGCACGAATTCGATCAAGCGTTTTATCGTCCCATAATAAACCAATGGGTCATAAAAGCGGGTCGTTAAGTCTGCCTAGAAATTAGATGCCAAGAGGAGAACTACTTTCGGAAATAAAAAAACTACTTCTATTGCGATGGTTTGTTTGTTCGTAGGTTCAATAGGGAATGGATGAAAATATCAGAAGTGCTTGATATTTTTTTTGGTGATAGGAATAACCTTCCTTAGCGCGAGAAAAAAGTTTCAATTTTTTTGGCTTCGTAGTTAATTTTTAAATAATCTTAATATTTTTCCATTCGTAGTTCTGGGCTCAGTACGGCATATCATACATATTTCTTGGTCCGCTACGTATGAAAAAAAAAATCTGGTGACAATGACAGCTTTTCAAGGAGGATTTTTTTTATACGTAGCGGATTAAGGAATATGTCTGATATGCCGTACTAAGCCCAGAACTACGAATCGAAAAATATTAAGTATATTATTTAAAAATTAACTACGGGGCCAAAAAAATTTAAACTTTTTTCCCACGTTAAGGAAGGTTATTCCTATCACCAAAAAAAATATCAAGCACTTCTGATATTTTCATCCATTCCCTATTATCAGTTGATCCATTAGCCGTTGCAGACTTGTGAATTCTACAAAGTATCGTTTTGTTTTATTTTCTTTTTTTTATTTTGAAAATACGAAAAGACACACACTCGCACAAACCGGAGGTAAGTCTCTCGTAACATTTCTATAATTTATTTGTATTTATAATTATCTATAATAATATAGTGTACCTATATTGCATCAGAAGACTAATTGTACTATTTGGCTATGCAAGGTAGTTTGAACTATAGTAATAACTGTGGATTGGTGAAACCCGGTCCAGTACGCTTTCGACTGTAGTGCCTTAGAGACATAAAGTACTATGGAGAATGTGGACCACGTTTAGATCTTCCATTTATCAAGTGGCGTAGCTTGGTTTACCTCTTCTTTTGTGTAGAAAATGCAAAGATGACCATTAAACTCAACGCGTTTTCTGTGTGGGCACTTCCTCTTTGCGAACAATAATTGTCCTAACTTACATTAAACAACTGATGAGTTTTGTTTGACATGCGAGGTCAGGAATTTTATGAGAGTATTTGATCAAAATTGCAAAGAAATATCAGTTCTATTCACAGTGCAATAAAAGTCATGTGTCATGAAGGGATAGTTCTGCACGCAGGCACAATACCATAACAGGCAATAGCATTCATCTCAGCTGACAGCTCAATTAAGTGCGCATCTTTCGCATTTAAAATCGCGGGTAGCTAAAGAGCCTAAGAGGCTCTACCGCGAAACACAAGTAATGTTTTCGGGATGCAGAATAATCTGCTGGAGCAAAACACTATCATCAACATCAACCCATTATGTCCCCACCGAGGGGCACGGGTCTCTTCCCTGAGGAAAGTATAGGCCATACTCCACCACGGGGGCCAAGTCCGGATTGGTGGAGGCTTGTAAGAGTAGTGGCTGGTCTTACCGTCAGAAGGTTAAGGAGAAGGTCAGGAGATAAGCTCGCCTTTGTACATGCTGTTTCTATGTAATGTTCTGTTCAATGTCTCGTGTGCAATAAAGTATATATAAGGTTTTAAGCCGCCCTAAGGCCTCTGACTTCCATACCATCTATCGTCGGCAACCGGCCCCTACTGCTTAACGTGCCTTGCGAAGCACGGAACCGCTCGGAAAAATGCCACTAGCGTTAGTCATAGACGGTGACGCATCCATGCACTGAACGCGCCCCATGTTGCTTAACATTCGTGATCGCTTAAGATCACTCAGGCAGCCGGGGCTACGCAAAGCGGGGCAAAACACTATCGTGTTATAAAAAATACTGAAAAACTTCAAAAGATTGTCATTTACTAACAACATATTGTGATGTAGTCTTTTAAAAAGTTAACATTTAATTTGCCATTTTTTATTTCAGCTTTTCTACTTTGTAGTAACGCTGTGTGTAGCTTGTATGGAGCCGAAAGCCATTTATTAATTGTATTTGTAGTTGTTATTGAAAAAGGTAATTATTTCATGTAAAATTAGTAGAATTATTTAACGAAGAGCGACACGAGTATCGTGGCAAACTTTGGCATTTGCCAGTATACAGGTATCAGTTTTTATTTCTAAGTATCGTACAAAAAGGAATTGGACCCTGACCCTGGAATTAACAAAATATATTATAAAACCTACCGCGCCATACATGTCATAAGACGACCTCTGTGGCGCAGCGGTTAGTACATCTGCATACCATGCGATAGGTCCCGGGTTCGAATCCCGGCTGGGGACAAACAAAAACCCCAGGTCTTGGATAAACATAAACATTTACATACAGGCACATACATTGCTTCTGTCCCCACACTAGGGTACCTAGGATGCCCTGTGTCGTGGGAATCAGAAACAGCGACGTCACAAACATGTAAGCATCCAAGACCTGGGTTTCTTTTTTTTTGTGCCCAGCCGGGATTCGAACCCGGGACCTCTTGCATGGTACGCAGATGCGTTAACCATTACGCCACACGGGTCGTTTACATGTTTATGATGTCGCTGTTTCTGCTTCCACAGGGTATCCTAGTGTGGGGTCCGAAGCAATGTATGTGAATGTTTATGTTTATAAACGAAAAAACTCACAAATATCATTGAATTTCAATGCAAATATATAGCACTGTGTATTGGAGATGAAGAACAAAGTGCTGTCATTTTTGTTGTAAAACACAAACACTGATTTTCTTAACGTCATACATAGCTTTGTGTTTTTTTCATGTTATCGTTACGATTGGTTCGCAGTAGACCTTTGCACATATCGCACGACCATGAATTCACTGTATTCCGACAGGTCTGGTTTAGGTTCTTAGGCCCTAGTGATTGTGTGGAAATGTAAAAAAATTTGAACGTTCTTAATTTGTTTTTAACCAAGAGTACATCTATTTTAAAATCTCGTGCCACAATGTTTGTTATCGAACCCCTCGGCTTCGCCGATTTTTATTAATTTTGTATATATTTGGTAGGTCTGAGAATAGATCATAGGCTAATCAATATGGCAAAACAAAGTTTGGGGGCTCAGCTAGTGATAAAATTTTTTAACATAAAAATACATTTAAGCATTCCTTCCAAATATGCAGTGGTAGGTAACCTAAATTTATAACTATTTACACTTTTTAAAATATTTGTTTGTTAAGTCTATTATTTTTTAATCAAAATTTAAAATTACGTTATGCACTAAATTTGTTTGGGGATTGCTATTGCTATGCTTCTTTACTTTTTAACGAGACTTTAAAATAAGTCTTTTTATATATAAAAATGGATTGCTGTTCGTTAGTCTCACTAAAACTCGAGAACGGCTGGACCGATTTGCCGGATTTTTGGTTTTTTATATTTGTTAAATCCCAGGGAAGGTGTAAATGGTGAGAAAATATGGAACAATTACTAAAACTTTGGTGGTACGAAGTTTGCCGGGACAGCTAGTTTTAGATAAATATCAATTCATCCATGAAAATGGAGGCTTAATCACTTTTTTGGCGCCCCTACAAAATAAATATGAGCATGTATTTTTCATTTGTCATAATTTTGATTTCTTAGATAGGTCAACTTGTATTGATAATTTTTGAAGTGAAACTTTTATAAGCACTATAGATTAATAATAGTTCGTTCGTTTTCACATCCCTCGGCCATCTTCCATGGTCATTTAGTGTCCATTCCTTGAAGGTTCTAACTTTTCTTGCTGGTTGGTTATCTATGGTTCCGCGTTTCTTGAATTCAGCATAGAATTTTTGTTAAATTTCTTTTTAGTGTTTCTCTCAAACTACGTAGCCCATAGGCTAATTTCAGCTTTGTCCTAATTTGCATAGTAAATAGCGCATTTTAAGGAAAACATCCTGGCTGCTTATCTGCGGAAGAATGATTTATGAAGGAATGCTTAATACTTCTGGAATGCTTAGAATGATGTACAGCGCGGATCATAATTGCCATTGCTATCAGGCGTAGGCCTGGGACACTTATGCCCGGTTCCTATAATATACGCCTACCGGCTACGATCCGTTCTACCCTACAATTTATTAACGGTTCGTAGGAACTTCGTAGGAATTGTAACCGATCGTAAGCAAAAACGAAGCGTTTTGTGAATATTGGAACCGGGCATTAGAGAATGTGATTCTGTGACAATACTTTTTTTAGAGTTTATTTTATAGGTACTATTAACTAGTCTGTAATACGGGAACATAATTTTATCGTAAAGGTATGGCTTACTTTTTAATTGTATGTAAGATTCTGGTGACGGACGCTCCACGGAATGTCAGATTTAAGGCCTCTCAGTATGTTTTAAAAGGTTTTTCTAAAAAACTTAGGAGCTCTCCATGTTTATGAACATCCAAACTATGTGGAATATTTTTTACAGAACGTCGTTTTAATATTTAGGCAGAGATTCAAGTTGGGCCGCTGAAAATCTCAACTCCTTTATCATTTCTTCCGTAGGTCATTATCTTTTTTTTATAAAATTACTATATCACATTGGTCACGCACTCTCTTGGTCGAAAGTTGTATGAAAGTTTTTTGAAAGAGCCATCTGTGCTGCAAACAGCTCAACTGGTAGTGAGGGCACTACCTAGTACTCAGTCCTGTTCTCTTATCGTCTATCCCTTTTGCTTCCCGTCCGAAGGGAGACAGGGAGTTAGTTCGCAATGCATCAAACAGATGGCGATGGGAGTACATAGTTAGATTAGATTAAATTAATCGTAGACCATAATTTATAATAAAAATAGGTGACCCCGCAAACGTTGTTCCAGATAGGGGTATGAAAAATAAATAACTACCTATTCTCAGACCTCCCGATTATAAATATAAAATTACGCACTAATACGCACTAACATTGTAACGCGAGAATGTTATATACGAGTATTAGAAGATTCTCGTATAGTACAGAAAGCAATTATAATTAGGTACGATAAATAATTTAAAAGAAGGATCAATAAAAAAATATAATCATGGAGTCGACGGCATGTAGGTATGCATTGAATTTTAAAATTCTATGCTGTATGGTACACACTGGATTTTTAAGAAGAGCCACATAAGTGAAAAAACCGCTGGTTTCAAGTGTAAGCCCGAATCTAGCACCTCAAAGCACCGAGGGTCGTACGTACCGTATTGTCTTTAGGCCGGACAGGCTTTAAGCGGGAGGTGAACTAGCACTTGACCGGCTTTCATTGGCCGCTTTAGCAGAACCCATCGATGAGTAATTGATTACAAAGTTTCTGCTGAACGCACACAAAAATCCATCGGAAATTGTAAGCGGACGCGTAATCGATGACTTAGCGATTACTAATCGATGTGTTAAGCTAAATGCGGCTTTTAAACTATAAATTGTGCATTAGAATCAATCACTTTGAGATTTGTGTTACGAAGTTACTGTTTTTACGATAGAGCAAAAAATCGGTGAGAAAATCACGTTTCTTGTATAGGATAGTGGAGCACCTTGTTTGCTAACTTTTTGTCTGTTGTTGATAAACAGAACCTTACATTGGTACAAGATCCGAAAAAATGTACCTAGCCAAGAATCGCTTTCGAACACAGAACAGGTAAAACGGTAAAAGGCAAAGAGACTCTTTATACATTCATTAATGCCCGGTTCCTTTAATATGCGCCTACCGGCTACAATCCATTTTCCCTACAATTTATTGACGGTTCGTAGGAATTTCGTAGGAATTGTAACCGATCGTTAGCAAAAACGAAGCGTTTACCGGATATTGGAACCGGAATTGGAACTGGAATTACTTATCTCGCAATATACATTCCACGACAAAGCACTAAGTTTTCCTTTTGATAAAAGCGAGGTTTTGCTTAATGAAAACATGTTCTGAGTTGATCCGAGTTGAGGCAAGGTTATGTTCTCATTGCGCTGCGTAATTTTTTAATAAGCCTTAATTAAAACTGTGCAGTAAAGTAGGAAGGGTGACTACATTTCGTATTCTATCTGGGAAACCTGATCTGCTGAATATCTTATATTATTTCAAGAAACTAGAATATTTTTTTACTTATTCTGAAATAAGGATATGATTATTATTGTGTAATGTGACGTGTCACATCTTATATTATCCTATACTAAATTGTGTCCAGAATCCTACTGACATTGCGATAGCAATTGGTATGGAATTTGACAGCTAGACGATTCAGCATTTTCAATCATTCAGCATTTGGTTCGCGTAATTTAGTGGGTCATTCATTTGAATGTTTCATGGTAACCCTATTTGAACGCCTGCCTGAAGTCTTTAGGTCGAGGAAAACTTATATTAAAATTAAATTAAATAATACCAGCTGGTGGTACCATCACTTACAGCGCAGGGTAGCTCCTATCTTGGTGCTCCTAAGAAAATACTGTCATTAGGTTTTATAAAAGGGTATGCAATTATTACAAGTAGGTACAACGTTACAAGTCGTTATCAATATTTTTAGAGAGTTATTTTCGTTATGCGTCGAATGTTATTTTAACCCATTTTGTTCAGCTCTTGACACGCCCCGAAGTCATTGGTCGCGATTTTCCAGGAAATTAATTCCTAAATTCTGACATTTTATGACAGTAGCCGCGACGACCTGTGCAACATTCCAACATGGGGAGTACGATAGCGCGGGTCGCGCTTTTTGTGGCTCTAAATTGTCAGAATTTGAGAATTAATGTACAGGAAAGTTGCGAATTTAAACGCAGCTATTTAAATAGAATTAAATATATTCTCTGAATAAAACTTCGTAATATGAAACTCCGCAATAAATGTTGGATACACATTTTGTAATTCTGTCGGATGAGGCCGGTCAGTTTCCGCGATTTTTCCCATCATTAGAAGTTGTAGGAGATCTTGGGTGTCTACATACATGCTCCAAGTATGCAATCATTACAATCGTATAACTGAATACGTAATTAGCCGGTGAAAGATGAATGGTTAACTGTGAGGTGAAGAAAAGTAGTTCGGCAGCCAAGCTGCTAATAATTATGGTCTCTACTTACGATTTATGATTATTTGGATATGGATTATTTGTTATTGTAATGCACGTTCTACTTGATAGTGACATAAATCCTAGGGCCTAATTATGTAAGGATATTTTCTTAATCTCAAGAAAGTGTCCAGATATTAACTGAAGCTTCAAACTTGTTAGATGAAGGTATGTAATTGAATCCTAAAGGTTCTCAGTTACAACTTCACTATAACGAGTCAAACCGACATGTACCTACTTAAGTATTTAATTCTCAGTTCTCAATGAAACTAACTGTGAAATAAATATCCAGAAAACCAATTCAACCACCGAGTTAGCGATTTTCTGACTTGTCAAACTTCAGCGGGGCGAGACATTCAAATGCTTAGTTGTTCAATAGAGTGGTACTATGGGCAGTCTACTAATTAATCGCACTCCGCTAATATATCCCTCATACGATCTTCTTCGCGGGAGTTGAACGCTTAATTTGGTTTGTTCATGTTATTGAAATGAAATTATTGTACTGCTATTGTTGTGCTTATTGTTTCAATTGAAGTTTCTGTGTTTATTAGATTTTAGGCCCTGTTTTCCTGAGTAGCAGCCCAATGGCCTTGCCGCAAACTATTCGCTAACTGTTGTACCGGGGAACTTTTGTTGAACGTACACACTACTCCTGTTTCATACGAAATGAGGACGCGATGTTGAGTTTCCTTTTAGTTTCGCTTGCGAGTATCGTTTTCGAGGTTTCGTTAGGGAAATATTTGTTTTGTGGTTATTCGTGTATTATTCGTGGGTTTTTAGTCCCAACCTAGATTCTAGAGTTAGAATTTAGTGTTGTTATTTTCACCAGGATCGTTGTTGAACATAACAAAGTATATACAAATGCAACAAAGTATATGCAATAAATGCGAAGATAAAGAGATATAGACACAATTTGTGTATAAAAACTTTGTTTGAAACATTTTTTGTTAAATTACAGTCACTTAAGTGGCGCTAGGCTGCCATGCACCTGTAAGTCACACCTTACAGTGTGACAAATTTAAGCACGTCTTATCCAGAAAGCACGTTTTAATCATCACTTATTGTTTTAAGCAATTTACTGATGTGATATTTTTAAATTTCTTCTCATAAACAGGAACACGCATAGCTGATGTGGGTGCCCAGACTGCAAAGTTGAAGTGGAGCTGGGCAGGCCATATCTGCAGAATGCACCCGGATAGATGGGCGAGAATTGCCACCGAGTGGGTGCCACAAGGTGGTCGTCGTAGGAGAGGTAGGCCAAGAAGACGTTGGCGAGACGATCTCGACCGACACATGCCGGAGTGGTCTGAGGTGGCACAAGACAGAGACATCTGGTCTAAGTTGGGGGAGGCCTTTGCCCAGCAGTGGGACACACTCGAGGCTACGTAAATAAAAAATAAAAAAAACAGGAACAATTTGTAGTGCTACTATTCAAAGTTTTCCTTAACAGTTTTGTGTATGTTACAGACTGAACTGACTTTAATGTGACTAAACTGTCGTTTGAATTATGGAGTTGGTTAAGGGCCTAATTATGCGCACCTCATGCTGAACGATTATAATAATAATTGTCCGTCAAGTTACATACAAATTCAACAGTTGGACGATTAAAAAGTATTCGAAACCGACGTGCCTGCATGCTACGAGTAATGAATATCAATGAAGCGAAAGTAATCTGGCAGGATCGTGGCAAGCGGTAATCCCTGGTCTCTGCCTACTTCTCTGGGCTTCAGGCGTGAGCTTATGTATGCAGACAATTGGAAATGTTAAGGATTTGCTGCGCGTTAAGCCTGGTTTTCACAGGCCCAGTAGCTGGCGGTCAGTGAAGGACAGTCTAGCCCATTACACAATGAAAAAAAAAAAGGTATAAGAATAAGAAAAAGGGAACAAGAAATAAGGAATAGCGGAATCCAGCAATGGCAGCACCGTTGAGCAAAACACAATCAAGAATAAGGAAGGCAATTGATTTCTGTGCTATTTCTTATACCTTATTTTTTTTTCATTGTGTAATGGGCTTCACTGTCTGGCAGCTACTGGGTCCGTCAAAACAAAGTTGAGCCAGTACTAATTGTCAGTCAGTACTGTCGGTCAGTACTGGCTCCACTTTTTTCTCGTCTGGCAGCTACTGGGTCCATGAAAACAAAGTTGAGCCAATACTGACTGTCAGTCAGTACTGTCGGCCAGTACTGGCACAACTTTGTTTTCACGGACCCAGTAGCTGCCAGACAGTAACTGCCCTTCACTGACCGCCAGCTACTGGGCCTGTGAAAACTAGGCTTTATACAGGAGCTGCAAAGCAGTGCTGTGCTGCCCACTTTTTGAAGGCAGCGGCCTGGCCCTTTTTTTTTTTTTGTTTTTTTTTTTTGTTAACGGGGTGAAATGCTTTGTGCACCATAACCGCCACCCTTGGGGGAGGGCGACGGCCGTGTGTCGGACTCTCCTCTCCTAATAATAGGAGAGGCATACCTCCTAAAACACCCCGGGGGCCGTCCTGTCGCTCGTGCAATGGGGCGCCGCCGGATCTCGCAAGTGGTGTGAACCACAACGCGAATGCGACAGCGGCGCACCGGCGACGTCAACCCGACTCGCAAGGAGTCGGGCCCACCCTCACTGGAGAAGGGGCATGGGCCCCCCACCCCCTTCTCCCGTCACGATATCGGACGGCAGGTCCCCCAACCTGCTGTCTGTGACCCTCCCTCAACCGGCGGCGAAAGGTCCGCGCAGCGTCCCCCGCGCCACCGGCTCTCCCGGCGGAGAGGCGCGAGCTCCCCAAGCCTCCAGCTACCGAGGACCCGTTGTGGCCCTCTGCCCGGATCCTCGGCCCATCTGAAAATCCCTCCCAAAAGAACACCCCTCGGCCAGAGACCATATGGGGTGCCCAGTCCCTGGTCCCTGGCTTACCGCCTGCAGTATCCCTCCCTTAGGCCCGGCTTGCGGAACTTGCGGCCCTCCCCGCCCCTCCAGCCCTCTTCCATGCCCTCTGCTGGACAGAGGGACATAGAGAGGGCTCCCACCGTGTGTTTTTTATAGAGGTTGTCTCCTCGCGGCCCGAAGGCCTCCGGCCCCGCTCAATGTGGGGTTACGGGTGCGGGGCCTATGGTGGACCCCGCGGGACATCCAGCAGCGCAAGCCACTGGACGTCGCCCTCCCTCTGGTTTTGGTCCGCGCCGGCCGATGGCGGTACCCCCCATATCTGGAGGGCGTTTACCTATCCGCCACCCGGGGGACGCGTCCGATGGACGACCAGAAACTCCGCACGGAAACAATGTGGAACGCTTCACGATTTTGCGTGTCATCCTTGCGCAGGGGCCATGCTAATCTTCTCTGTATCGTTCCAATTTTAGTATATGTACTGCCGAAGCAAGTACCAGCGGCCTGGCCCTAATTTCTTACATAAATATAAATTATGAGTTCCATTCAACTTCTTAATTAAGACACGATCTAGCTTTAACTGCAGGTATATGTTTCTGTTTCTGTGTTGCTGTTTCTGGTTCTCACGACACAAGGTATCCTAGTGTGAGGCCAGAAGCAATGTATGTAAACGGAAATGTTAAATGTAGAGATACAAACTATTTCAAACTGTTCTTTTAAATTTCCGTCGTTGTACTTATTATTCTTCAAGTCAAGATTGGCTACATCAGTCCCATGATGGCATACGAGTATGACTCAGGGTTTCCCTAGTTGTAGCAGTCGCAGTGGCTGAATCCGGTCGAAAAAAATCATGGGTTGTACTTGTATTTAAGTATTATTTATATGATTTAGTTTATAACAGATTAGTTTAATAGATTGTTAATTAAGTTTTTACGATGTTATATTTATTATTATTAAAATAAATACTCAATAATTACTTGACTTTTTGAATTTTTTTGATACCTTGAACCTTCAGTATGCCACTACGTATTCGTAGTTTGTTATGACAGTTCAATGTTAAATGCGTAGCTGATTCTTCCTACTTGTTAATCTGTGGGTTACCGTCCGGCCGCTGGGAGAATACGATCCTGACAGGTCATGTTAGAACGGACGACGTAACCTTGAAGTGGCGTTAAATTTTCGATTAAAATATTTTTATGTCCTATTTATCCTACTGGCAAATAATTGTCATTGAAACTATATCATTGTGTAAACTTACAATCAATGTTATATTTTGCACAGTGATTTAAATGTTAAATAATAAGAAATCAATATTTAATGTTCGTGCGTAAAATCCTTACTACGCTGTCACAAGGTTATGGCAACCGTATTTTTTTGTAGTGACGTACCAAAAATAACGAAAATAATAACGGTCCCTTTAACGATACGAAGTTGATGAACAGGCTTTAGAAAAAGATCATCGCGTTCTCAGAATCTCTCAGTACCACTGCCGTACAAAGCGATTGAGCTGATCTGGGCTCAAAAAAAAGGTCGCACAGCTCCCCACAACACTTCACCGCCATTCGGTACAAAAAAGATGATGCTAAAATGCCTGAAAAAATGGCACAAGAGATGACTGAGTGAAGGTCGTTTAAAAAACAAAACTACTTAATCGTGAGTCAGTAGCAAAAGCTAGTTAAGAATAACGTAAGGAATGATAACGTTGATTTTCTCCCATCCCTAGCAATTAACTTTGCTATGCACATTCAGAAATCAGAAATCAAAAATGTATTTGAACGTAAAGAATTTACATTCTGTTTGTTGAATGTCAATGTACATACACTTATGTATAATGTTAGCCGCTGCCTTGGGGCAGTATGTATTAAACTGTAGTTCTATGATACAGGCCTTGGTAATTTGTGGATGTACAGCCTCTTCTGATATTTCTGTCCAGCCAGTTATACATGGCAGGCGTTTTGTCTTCGGCTTCCACAGTGATATCACTTTATTAGTATGGAATTCCCCTTGGGGAAGCGCAGACAAGAACCGAGTCAACGCCTGTCATGTCTGGATCGCGTTTCATAAGAGTACAATCCACAATTTATTATGACACTAGTCGGTGCCCGCGACTTCGTTTGCGCAGGATCAGTTCTTCGAGTAGATTATTTTCTACTTCAAGGTCCATAGTCTTTGTGTGTTTATACTATTGTAAAATTTCATTGAATTTTAAAATTGAATTTCATTTGTTTAATCCATTCGGTGGGTTTTGCGTCATAGATTAACAGACGTAGGTACATACATACAGACTTTCGCGTTTATAGATAGATAGAGAACACTTTATTTTACATAAAAATGTAATAATATTAGTAATAATAATATAATAATAGTTTTTATAATATTAGTAAGGAGTCGATGGACATTGCGTAGACGAGGTCGTCAACGCAATGCCCATGAAGGTTCCTAATTGTCAATTTGCAGGTTAATGGACCATGCCTTGTACATCAAATTATCATAGTAAACCAACCATGAATTGTAGTTTTATGAAATAAAACGAAAAAAAAAAAGAAAAAATACTTACATTTACACAAAAATAACATAATTTAAATAAGCCCCTAGAGTTACGTTATTGCTATTTTTTTGACACGTTTGTCGACTTGACACGTAAAATTAATGTGTTTCAATTAGTAGGTAATTTGAAACTTAACTTCACAAGAAAAAGCCCTGTTTAATTACGCTGAAATAAAGCAATTTTAAATGATTCCCCAAAATATACCTAATTACAGTTGAGATGGAGGACATGTAAAAGTGTCTGAGCAAAGAACGAGGACACTTAATTATGCACGAAAAGGGCTTCAAAATAATTCGAATGTCTGAGGAGGGACGATTCCCTTTTAAATAATTCATGCCCCCGGCTTCTGTGGCCAGCTCCGCGGACGTGTCCCAAACAAAACCTACAAACACAAAGTAACTTAATTCCACTTTTTTATGAGCCCAACCTTATTAGGGATCATTTAGTTAAGGGAGACCGCGTGCTTTAAATAAATTACTTTTCATTTAAACACTTTTACTATAAGTAATTCACTACTCATAGTAGTAATATTTAGTCCCGATCTACTTACGGGTGTTTTTATCGGTCGAGTCCGACCAGGTTTCGCTCGCCCGTAAGTAGATCCGGACTAAAAGTTTACAGTAATACTAGTAGTAATTCCGGACTAGGCTCCCGTGGTGGAGTAGGCCTATACCTTCCTCATGGCAGAGACCCGTGCCCCTCGGTGAGGACATAATGGGTTGATGATGATAAGTAATTTTTATTTATTTATTTATTTCAATTTCTTACATCTCTCATTACAGGTCAAGCCTAATGCAAAGATGCGCTACAATATTGATTTTATACATTGAAAATAAATGCTTCTGAAAAAAGAAACCAGAACGCTCCACGAAAACGATTTGTTTCACTTAAGTTCTCTCAATGTTTCTTAGTTAATTACGTGTTACTAGTGGAGGTAGCAGCTTAAGCATCTATAAAGTTAGTTTACTGCACGTTGTTGCCGCCGGCTGTTACGGAGCCCAAGACGAAGATCGCCGTAAAAGGTTACCGTTTTTACTACTAAGTAATGAAAGACGACGCCGACTGAACGTCGTAAAGTCCACGCTTGCTTTTTAAAAACTTTATTTCGCTTCAAGAATAATTCAGCTGCGCGAGGCAAGCATCTCAGACGAAGCTGGCGAAGCAGTTTTCCACATAAAAAAAAACTGTAACATGGAGTATATAATAAAACAGATATATTATCTCTAGTGACGTGCGTATTTTATTATAATATCTACTTTCTTTCTCAGTCACTTTTTAGGGTACCGTATCCAAAGGGCCACTCTCCATCTGTCTGTTCGTTTGTATGCCAGGGCCTAGATTCTGCTAATGTATTGTAGTACAATGACAACTGCATGAATTTGGCGATGTAGTTTCACTGCCGCTTCAAATCGACGCGCGCACGCGTAATCGTACCTAATTATAGGCGTTAATAAGTTAAAAATATGTCACGTGATCCGACCATGTAACTGTAATTTAACTATAATGCACTAACAGAATTGAGACCCAGGCTGTATCTCATGAACAGTGATAATAAATGATGATGTATTTCAGTTGTTAGTAACAACTAATGCTAAAAACAGAATAAAATAAATATTTATGTGGGGCTCCCATACAACAATCATTTTGCCGATTTTGCCCGATATTAAATGTGGCAATAGAATATTTAGTTGTATATTGACTTTGAAAGAAATTATTAAATTTAACTAAAATATATATTTATGCTTAAATGTGTGTTTTTGCCGTTTCTTTGTTGGATATTATAAGTTGTAATTGTAACAGGTAGAATATTCAAATCTTGTATAGATAATGGTACGGAACCCTTAATGCGGGAGTTTGATCGCACTTGATAGGTTTTTCTTTCTTTCCTATTACTTTCTGATCTTGTTTTTCAACTAAGGAAAACATAGAAGAAAAGTTAGTGAAGCCTGAATTAAGTTAATAACTTTAGAAAAGGTTGATCTGCTATCAACCGTATCTACATTGCTGCTTGGAATTTTGACGAGGCTTCATTCGTAGAATGTATAACTTTGCCGACGTCAGGGTCTATCAGCAAAGAAACTTACACCCTCAGATGTGCTTGTGATAAAATTAGCACAAATTCTGTGCCTACTTGTTTTGGCCACTTTTTAGGGATCCGCATCCAAAGGGTAAAACGGACCCTATTACTGAGACTCCGTTGTTGGTCCGTCTGTCACCAGGCTGTATCTCATGAACCGTTATAGTTAGACAGTTGAAATTTTCACAGATGATTATTTAGTCGCTGCGTGCCTACGATACGCCATACTTTATTACGGAATCAGTTAGATTTTTTTTGTTTATTTGATAGATCGTAAGTTAATTACTATGACAAAACGACGTTTGCGAATTAGTTAGTACCTACCTGTTATAAAATTATAGAGCAAACCATTTATTTTAAAGGTAACGTCTGTTTGAAAGTGACAGCACAGAATACATAATAGTACAGGTACAGAAGATTCACTCCGCAAAATCAATTAAAGAAAAAGGGACTCTAGCAGAGGTGCAATTCAGATCGCACGGCGCTAAAAAAGCTACGTTATATTCACCTACACGTTGCCTCTCTTTCTACCGCGTAACTCCTACCTCTTCTGGCGCCTGAATTCCTTCCTATTTTCCACGTCGACGCGGTCGCCGCATGTACTTACGCGTTCGATACCGGCAAAGTGAAACAGCCCTGGTGATAGTAGGTACGTAATAAGTCTCCACTTTGAGCACGAAACCCTAAAAACAGATAACGTACTAAATAGACTATTTGACAGGTTTGTGAAAACCGTCACATATTTTTTGTTGGTGTTCATTGAGTCCTTAGAAAGTGGTAATTTTGAATTATTTCGCGTATTAGGTATATTTATAAAAAAAACAAACGAAAATACATTAAAAATAAGCCGCCAAAACGCTATCTTGGGCAATATGGCGTCCTGATGTCAATTCAATTCAATTTTGGGCGAAATGGCAATCAGCCGCTGTCGACTATTTCTGCCAAAGTCACGTTTTGATATGACATGGACTGGATGGAATAGAGACTTTGGTTTGGAAGTGTTCCTTTTTGCGGGCTTATTTTATCATGCAAAGTCGTGCAACACTGATTAAAAATCATGCACTGCGAATCTGTAACAAAAGAAACTCTTTTTGCTACTGGCAACTATTTACATTTAAAAATACATATAACGAATAACATTAGGGGAGAGACAAAAGACATCACAATTTAATTTCGTTTTCCCCAATAAATTTAATAAGTATGATAAATAGATCAGTAGAAGACGATAGATAAGTTAATAGACATTCAAAGTTTATAGGAAGAGGGATATTAATTGAAGGAAGAGACATGTAAATATTTAAAGAGCGATTATTTCGGTGACAGTTAAAGAATATATGATCTAGATGGCCTTCGTCAAGCCCGCATTCACATAACGACGAATCACGAACTCTAATTTTATTTAGGAAAACGGGTGTGCAGCAATGACCAATGCGCAGCCGGCAGATTATGGAAACTACCCTCTTACCTACCTTCTTAAATCTATAAAACCACGGTTTAGCCTGGATATACGGTTGGACAGAGTAAAACTTGGAGCCCTTACTGCGACTACTCTCCTGCCACAAGGTCAACCAGCAGTCAAGAAGATGTTTTTTTGGTAAGGACAGTAAGTCGTAAGCGTAGTATAAGTGATGTTTTAAATCCACCTCATGTGTACTCGCGTGTTTGGCTATAGAGTCCGCATTTTCATTCCCCACTATACCCGACCACCCGAGTGTCCAGGAATCCAGACGAGAGTAACCTCAAGGTTCCTACTATGGCAGTTAAACAGTGTCTTTTTAATATCTAGTATAAGTCTACTATTGAGTTTACTCCTGAGTTGGTTCTGGTCCAGAGCTTGAAGGCAGCTAAGTGAGTCCGTGAATATGACGGCGTTGTCGATGTTGTGCGACTCAACAAATAGACAGGCCTCCAAGACTCCAATGCACTCACCCGTAAAAACGGAGGATTCTGATGGGCATTTAAATTGTAAGGCCAATTTTGAATTTTCTAAATAAACGGCAACTCCAACTGAGGAAGACTGAGATAATTTGGATGCATCGTTGAAAAATCTTTGGCATTTACCCCAACGGTCATTTACTACTGAATTAAACATGGTGTTAGCCGCAGGGTTGTCCTTGAAAATACCAATGCTCATGATGATGTTAGGCTTAAATTGCAAGATGTTGAAGTTGTATTCAAACCGAGGCATCGTCACCGCCGTTATTAACGACTTCTCAAACTGCTTTAGCCGTCGGAAACCATGGAGAATAATTGGGACTTCTCTGTTTTTCCAGAAGGAGCTTCTACGGGTCAAAATATCAAGTTCCTGTAGTTTCTGAAGGAGAATGTGTGAAGATCTGGAGAAGGCCCTGACCATGAAGCGGTCCGCAAGGTATTGACGGCGCAGATGAAGAGGAGGGTCAACAGCTTCAACTTGGAGGGCATTAGTGGGAGTCGAACGAATACATCCTAAGATGTGGCGAAGGCACTTATACTGTATCCGATCCAGTTTGACCAGAGAAGTCTTGTTAATTGGTTCCAGCGCAAAACATCCATAGTCCTTTACGCTTCGAATTAGGGCGTTATAAACAAGTTTCATACAGTACGGGTGAGCTCCCCACCAGACACCAGCAAGAACTCTAAGTATGGAATACACTCGCTCACACTTTTTGATCAGATGTTCTATGTGGTGGGCTCCTGAAAGTTTATGATCTAGGTAAACGCCCAAGAATTTTACTTTATCCTTTCGTGGTATTGGGAAGTTGTCAATATTGACTTCAATTTGGGGCACGTTGTTGGGCTTTCTCCTGGTGAAAATCAACTAAGAGCTTTTTGGGGCCGAAAGAGAGAGACCATTGCGACTAAGCGATTGCCCAAGCGAGCTGAGAGATAGATTTAGAGATAATGCTGCATGTTCGATAGAGTTGTCTGAAACATATAACGCTACATCATCAGCATATTGAAAGATCTGACAGTTATAATTGAGGCTAGAGCTGATGTCGTGAGTATAAATGTTGAAAAGGGCAGGACTCAGTACCGATCAGGGGCAGGCCTTTGTTCAATATTCTGCAGTCGGTTTCGTAGTCAGGGACCCGGAGAGACACGGTTCGTGACATGAGCAGTACGCATATGCAACGGACCAACTTAGCAGGAACCCTCAGATGCAGCAATTTTTGCCTGAGGACTGAAAGTAGGACGCTGTCATAGGCAGAGGAGATATCCAAGAACACCGCTACTGTCGAATCATTTTTGCTCAACGCTATTCTGACATCTGTAACCAACACCGTCACACTGTCCATAGTGCTTAGGCCCTTGCGAAACCCAAATTGGGTTTTCGGTAACAGATTTCTACTCTCTATGAGCCATTCAAGACGGTTCTTCAGAAGATGTTCTAATACTTTAGCCAGCGCCGATGAGAGAGCAATGGGTCTAAATCCGTTAGGGTCATTAGAGCATTTACCGGGCTTCAATATAGGCATAATTAACTGCTTCTTCCGTGGATCTGGGATGAAGCCAGCATCGAAGCACATATTTACAAATTTAGTTACAAAAAGTAGTTTTTGTGTGAGGACCAGATTTTACTAAAAATGAGTACGGTAGCCCATCCTCACCTGGAGCTGTATCCTTTACTTGTGACATTACTGTTCTTGGTTCCTCCATAGTAAAAGGACCGTCCAATGGATCTTGGGACCAAGATAATGCGAGATCTGGGAACCGCAGTTCATCTTCAGCAGGTACAAAAGGGGGAGCTAATTTAGTAAAGAAGGCTTCTGCGACTTCATTGGCAATTGAGTTTGATGAATTAGGCGTAAAGCTATTCCTAAATCTATTTATCTGTCTCCAAACTACAGTGAGGGGCGTTGCAGAAGAGAGGGAGGTACAGAAGGAAACCCAACCAGCTCTCTTTTTCCTACGTAGTGCTCGTTTAGTTTTGGTCAAAATTCTGCGGTATTCGATAAGATTAGTAATAGTAAAGGATTCATTGCATTTGTTTTCAGCCTCTACACGTTCCCTTATTACTTGGGTACATTCTTCATCCCACCGTGGAGGAGATGGGATCTTATTAGAGCGGGGTTTTTTTGGTTGGAAAAGCTTTTTCTGCAGACCTATTAATAGCGTCAGTGAGAGCATTGTACGAGTAAGTTATATTATCTTGGTCAGTCACCCCTATATCATGAACCTCCCTCTCTACAAGCTCAGAATAGGTTTCCCAACCTTTCTTGGTCAGGCGATATTTAAGTAGGGGTTTAGCTATGACCTCTGGAAGGGATTTGTGAGGTAAATTTACCACGATTGGGAAATGGTCACTTGAATGAGTAGAGTTTAATCGGTCCCAGTTACAACATAATCCTAGATCCAACGAACAGATGGTCAGGTCCACACAGCTCTTTCTCTCTCCAACTTGACCTCTGCGTGTCTAGTCTAGCATCTACCATCATTTAGAATGCAGAGACCAGCATTGTCAATGGCCTCAACCAATTCCTCCCCAAAAGAATCGCAATGGTCTGAGCCCCAACGGTAATAGTGGCCATTGAAATCTCCCATAATGATAGATGGGCCTTGTAACTGAGAGAACAGGGAACTGAGCCAAGGAATTAGAGCAATTTCGGGGTCTGAAATATAGATAGAAACTATGTTAATGCCTAAGGCTTTGATAGCAATTATGTTAATATTATCCTCATAAATAACATTTACAGAGGGAAAATTTAAAAGGGAAAAGGGAATTCTGTTATTAACAAGAATGGCGCAACCGCCATAATTGTCGAATCTATCATTACGTACACAGCTAAAATTATTTACATTAAAATTGAAACCTGGCCTAAGCCAGGTCTCACTGATGCAGCAAACGGCTGCGTTGAAATTGTTAAGTAGGTAAATTAACTCATGTTTTTTATTATTTATGCTCCACGCGTTCCACTGAAGCAGTGAAAGGGAAGTAGCCATCTTGGAGGATGTTAAAAATAAAGTTCAGTTTATTGGCAACGTGGTCCGGTAAAGAATTTGAACAAATAAGTGAAGAGAGAAGGGAAATCAATTGGTCCATTGGGTCATTGTTGAGCGGTGTTGGGTGTTGGGCCTGGCTAAGAGCACACCCATTCTGAGATGGAGAAAAGGAGTAATCCTGAATTAGGGCTTGGTGGGCACGTCTGTCATACCCAGGAGAAAGAGAGGAGTGGGGCCTGGGTTTTAGAAGGACAGTTTTTTTGTATGATTGTTGGGGGGAGTTTAGAGATGTTCTTTGGGAGGGTCCAGACTGAGATTGAGGGCTGTTGTAGTGGCGTGGAGGGGTCGATTTTACTGCCTTGGCATATTTACGGGAGATAGGAGGGATTTTTTTGTTGGCCTCAAAATAGGACATTGAGTAATCGGCCATCATACTTTTGATTGCTGTTTGCCTACCATACTCTGGGCAGTCCTTGCTAGTAGCTGTATGGTTGCCATCACAGTTGGTGCAAATAAAATCACTACTATTAATTGTATTGTTGTACCGGCTATTAATTGTACCGGCATGCAACCCTTGTGTGTCCGAATCGGCAGCAGTTAAAGCACTGTACTGTAGGGTATGTATATAGTTCAACTTCTAGGGCTGAGTAACAACCCTGCTGAGGGTTGAGTTCTTTGGTAGAACTTGCCCATCAAACGTTAGAACTACTGTCTGGCTCGGCTTCCATATGGTTTGTCCTTCCTCGTTAGTGATTTTTCGATTCATGCGTCTTACTTTTAGAATATTGCCACATCCAGACGGAACCTTGACCAGGTCCATCACCTCCTCGTCAGTAAAATCAGCGGGTACACCCCTTACCATGCCCATGCGAGTAATATTAAATTGAGGAATGGCTGCTGAATAGTTATTATTGCTCAATATAGGGTTTGATAAGAAGCCATTAGCATCATCTGGCGACTTGAACTCAACAGAAACTCTGTTGCGTCCAATTCGCTTGATGCCATCAGTGAGAATGTTGGAGATGTTGTGTTGGATCAAGAATAAGCTAAACTTGACATGGTGTAGCGTGGTTCCTGCTTTTTCATCGGTCACTGGGCGGGAAACATGGACGATAAAGGGGGCTTTGTCTAGAACAGAGTATTTTCTCCTAGCATCGAGAGGCCTCGTGGTTTTAGAGACTTTGACAGGCATTTGAGCGGGCGAGTCAGTCACTGCTGGGCGTTTTCTATTTGTGGCTTCTGCAATATCCATCGGCTGGGACGAAGAGGCATCTTGAGGAAGGGAAATTGTGCATACAGGGCTGTAAACGAATGGCTCTATATCGGGAGGTTTAGGGGGGATCCTATTGTCATCCATGTTCGCAGAAATAAATGTTAATACTCACCGAATAATCTTGTTTACTTATATAATAGATAGACACAACAACACAGAACAGGACAAACACGTATAGCCAACAAAAAGAACAAAAAAATTGCTAAAAGCAGTGAGAATTCCGAAAGCGCATGTGCTAACCAAAGACAGCGACGACAGAATCGCGTCCTGATGTCACAGGTCGGTAAACAAAACATGAATGACAGACGCCATTTTTAATGAGTTGTGACATACATTCGGACAATCCAGGCGGTTTTCGACAAAATGGCTGCAGATACATAATTATCAAATTTTATCCTGTTTCTTTTTGATAAATAATTTTTTTTTTAGTTAAAATGCCTTAATGGGGTTTTTAGATTCATAATTCATAAGAATACGTATAAATAATTTTTCTCAAACATGCTTGGAAATTTGAGCATTATTTCGACAACCTTCTTCGAAATAAATCGAAATTGCTGTACTGGCCAATTACACGCGAGCAGCGGCCGGAAAAAGTTCATAACTGCCGTGTTTTGCGGCCAAATAAATTACATAGTTATTAAACTCATATCTGTCGTGTTATTTAAAAATGGAACGATCTTTTACTCCGAACAATGACAACCAAGGAGGTAACTTATCAGAGGTTTTATTTAAATTTCGAACTGACATGCGATAGAAAGCTGGATATACCTATTGAAAAAAAAAAAACACTTTAACGCGGCAAAAAATATTGTTGTTCGTTCGTGGTTCGTCTGATTTTGAAAGTTTATTGAATATAACAGAATGAGTTCATAGTTTTAATTTCCGCGCATTATTTGAGAAAATTCTCTTCAATGTGGAACAATAGAATCAGAATTGGAATCAGAAATTTATTTCAACGTAAAGAATTTACATTCTGCTTGTTGAATGTCAATGTACATACAGTTATGTATAATGTTAGCCGCTGCCTGTATAATGGAAGACGTCAATACAAGATTCCCTATAAGAAATTTCTGATCTTCCTCAGAATGAATGAGTCTGGATGGTTGGAATGATCCCCGCTGCGATCGCATAATCCGATTATAAAGCAAGATTGGAATCCGTTGGCGAGCTGATTTCACCTAATAGGTATCTGGCTAATGGTAGCAGCGTTTACAGTTCCGAATATGCTGGATTTGTTTGTGTTGTGCGGTAAATTAAACCACAATGGAGTTAGTTCTGCAATATGTACCTAAGTTCTAAAAGATTAGCTCTTAATGCAATTCAGTAAGTTGCGATTTATGATGAACACGATCAATTTGCAATTCATCATCTAAACCTCGCCGGCCGGCAAAATAAACGTTTTTTTGCTTTATTTTCCACACGTCAATCTGAGGGTTTACTATTTATTGATCAACATAATCATTATGTTCAAATAATATTAATCTATAGATTAGAACTTCTAGGTCATTAAACATATAGACATAAACTCACGCCTGTCTCTCAGAGGGGTGTATAGGTTATTTAACCTTTAGATTTTTTTGCGGGTCGATCAGCTCACCATAACAATGGTTTTTAATTTGTTTTTCCGAGGTCATAACATAAAGTATCTGAATAACTTAACACCTTAGCTGCGGCAAGTAAAATCATGAACCTTAATCTGGTGCGACGACGGGTCAAAATGCGCCTCTAACGATATTTCCGCCAGTGCGTAATAGATCTTTATTGACCCACTAGCACTAGGGTTAAAACGCTATAACTTTGCGAAAACACGAGCTAAAATATATATTTGTCTCTGTCGCACTCTTACAAATACCTGAGATTATTGTTCCGCACAGGCGAGAGGGACACATTTTTCTTCAACCGCACCGGGCCGATATAGGCCTGTTCCGCAATGAAGGTGTTAAGTGAAAATATTTGCGTACAAAAGACATCCCTTTGTCTATTTAATTAAAATAGTGATAAGAATACAGAAACTAGAATTTCAAACACTGAAAATGTCATAACTCAAACATTCAAGTTTCAGACGAATAACATACGGTACGTACTCAAAAAGCAATCACATAGTCAAACGAACGTCAATGGCTGCCAAGGCGTTCAAATTAAACATCTCACCTAGTTTTCTCAACAATATGAGAACAATAAACGTGCCCCAATTCCAGAGGCATCCGGAACAGCGCCGAGCGCTGGCAGTGCGGTTCTGCGGATTCCAATCTTGGGACGATCGGATTATCCGACCTGCGACGTTCCGGCTCGCAGACTATTTAGACGTCAGGCATTTGCAGAATTCAGCCCAGTTACCTGGATTTGCTTAGTTGAATAATGTAAGAATGATTGGCGTGCCTTCTGCTATACTATACATATGACGCGCTAATCATACTAAGTGCGTGAGTATGTGAAATAAAATCACGTACAGTCTGTTAGCTTTTAGAATATACCTCGGCTACTATCGGATAGAATGCAATTATTGCAATAAGGTAAGGTTTATTTTATATTTTTACATAACTTTTCAAAATAGTGAAGAAAAGAGCAGGAAGTAGTATTACACTCGTGTGCTTTCGGCGAAAACCGAAGCCTACTCTAGAGCCCGAGGTATATTCTAAAAGCTAACAGACTGTAAAGATGCAGAGTACAATTTCCTTATGGCTTTATTGGTAAGTAAAAACAGCAATTTCTTCGACCCTATGATGAAAAGTTACTGAAGGAGAAGGAAGACTTATTAGATTCGTACAGAGACGTATAGTACGATTGTACGTTTTAATTGAACGCTTCATTATATCAATATACATATAGGGGGGTGTCCCGCTAGCGACGATCCTGATAAACCTTTTGTACTTCGTCGTCATCCATCCATTGCATGCACGCACTCTATTTTGGATACTTTTTACTTTGCCCTTAGGTAATAAATCCCCTATTTGATCGAAGTATGCCTGGGGCGTCCCATATCGGCCGTTTCACTGACATTCACCTGCCCCTTTGGCTTACAAGTTACAACCATTAGTTTATGTATTATACTTGAGCCATTACGTGCGAACCGAGTCATGAAAGTGCGAGCAAGTGTTCCGATATGCCTGAAATGCCTCCCATATGTGTGAGAGAGAGGTCTGATACAAATGTTTATGACTCAGTTCGCACGTTTGTAATGGCTCAAGTATAGTATAGTATGTTGCAAAAAAGTCCTGTAAAACTTAAGTAAGTACATATAAAATAAAAAAAAATAAACAAACTCACGCCCGTTATCCCCGAAGGGGTAGGCAGAGGCACCAGTCTCTAGAACTGGGCCCACGTTTTGCCGAGTTTATTAGGTCCCAAACGTGAAAAGTGGCAAGCCTGTCGCCGTTATCCGGGCACAATTTATCAGCGAATGGTGTTGCTGTACAAACAAATGTACGTAACTAAAAGTCATTGGTACATGCGTGGTTCGAACCCAGACCCACATGATCGAGAAGCAAGGGTCAACCCCACTACGCCACCACCACTTTTTTAGTTACATATGTATTTACTAAATACAAACAACTTTTGTTGTTATACCGACTGTGATTCTGAAATCGTGACAAATGATCGCAATTACCATTGGTAATATTTTCAAATTAATTGATTGATTGATTGATTAAACATTTATTTGCGTCTGATTACACACACATTACAACAGTTGAAATAGAACAAAACATTTTTTTACAGCATTGAGAAAACAAGTAAAAAAATTATTAAGCAAATGTATGAAACCGCTCAATTTTGTTTGGCGATCGCATTTAATAAGGTCATTATAGATTTAGCAAAGAACTTGAAATATTTTTTTTAATTAACAAACATTTATTTGCCTAAATTTAACCTTGGGTTAGATTAAGCAGGGACTCGATTCTGTTAGTGCATTACAGTACGATGACAGATAAACGGTCGGGTCACGCGACGCGTATTTTCATACCATTGACTGCTAGGGATGATATGTATGCGCGCGTACACTTGAAACGGCAATGAAACTAAATCGCCATGCCATGCAATTGGCATTGTACTACAATGCATTAACAGAATTTAGGTCCAGGTAGATTTAGGAGGTACATAAACCAGTAATTTATGAAACTGTTATGAAAACTTTACTGCTTTACCGTAATTGAAAGATAGTCGTTAATATTTTTATATATTCTCGATAAAACTATCTGAATGAAATCTATCTATCGTTTAATAGCTTCAAAACTAGTACGTAGGTATACTAGCAAGTTGTCCGGGAAGATCGAAGGAAATTTAGCGGGGGTTTGCAAAACGAAAATTCAATTATGACGAACGTTAACGATAAGGGTTTGGGATTCCCCGGAAGGAAACTATGAGTTAATTTAATCTTGCCAATTTCCCGACAGAGTTAAGCGTCTAGAAGTAATTTTCGACTAACTATGTAATAACGTGTACAACGCGGGTGAGCTAAGCTTAATGTTCATTACGCAGTGGAGGCAGGAGCGTGAAATATGTGCTAATCATTATTACCTTTATTCCGGATACACTTACTCGACTCTGAGTCAGAGACGAGCAACCGACGACGCGAGCTCCGTCTCTGCTCACCATGATTCAACCCTGCGAATCAGAGCGAAACCTGGTCGGACTCTTCCGACCGCCTTTTCGCCAAGTAAATGTATCCGGAATAAAGTTGACAATGTCTATTGTCTGTAAAATATAGCTTGAGCTCCGCGAAGGCTGTCATCTAAATTGCGTCCATGAAGTTTTGAATTTTTTTACAAAATATTTGTACTGTGAAAACTCCATACTATTCGATGTCTAGGCAATATCGTAACCTAGCCCTGTCAGTGTGACAGCTGTCGCAGAGCTCAAGCTATGTTTTACAGACTGTAGTGCGTTGATTGAGTAGAACCATAGATCAAGCCACAGTGTAACCGGTTTCGTGTCGGTGAAATATTATTTCTTTGTTTGCGTGAATGTTGCCAGAGTAAAGTGAATTTGCCATAATGTGTGCTAAAATATTTCAGTCGTTCGTAGGAAGTGAATAAAAATGTGAAATTTTGAACATTATTATTCATACAATAAAACACGTCTAGCAGTAGAGTTGTCAATAAAACGTCCGCTAACCTATTATTAAATACACTTTTCTCACTGATTTACGGGAGTTTCATCTACATTTTAGAGGTTGCATTTTAATAATATTAAGTGTACCACTCGTGAAAACAATCTGTTCATGTGGGTACAAGAAACGGAAAGAAAAGTTTTTTTTTTTTTTTTTACATTTTAATGTTCTTATTAACACCTGAAAATACTATTGTTAAATAACTTCACGTTCTGGTGTCTAATTAGTTTGCCGTTCGTTTACTCCCTAAATACCGCCTGGCAAAACATAGAATAATTTGTTACTGAAGACTTTTAGCAACTTTACTTGAAATGTACAGAGCATGTTCGAGCATTTGGTGTGGGTGACCAGTTCTTTCTTCCACATGCTAGCACCCATTTATCCAGAACAGGAGTATTTTGAAGAAATTTGGAATGGAAACAATGTGAAATTTCATAAATAATGTAATACATCAAAGTATAATAATATTATTGTAACTGAAAAACTGCTGGCAGATGCTGGATGCGGCAAGCTGAAGACAGGCCGCTATGGCGCTCATTGGAGGAGGGCTATGCTGCCCTCGTAAGGAAGAACGCAGTAATCGTAAAAACGCAGTTTTGAGTAAATAGCTATTTATTTCTTAGGATTAGAAGGATTTCATACATTACTGCATATTTTCTTACTGAAATTTCAGGTTTCTAGTAGACCTACAGAAACCATTATTTTTTCACCTATAGATATACCACCAGGGAGCCCAATTTTGCATCCAAAGTAAAAACGCAGTAATGGCTATTACTGCGTTCTTCCTTACGAGGGCAGAATGTCCAGCAGTGGACTAATATAGCCTGATGATGATAATGATGATGATGATTGTAACTTTTGATTAAAGGCGATTTAAGTATGTAAAAAAGTGAATAGTATATGAAAGTAGTAATGGTGTCCAAGATGATATTCAGATTTGTTTAGTTAAATCTTACTCGAAAAAATATTGACTCATTTTGTTTTTTTCTACAAAACAGAGTTCTCAACTGGAATTCATCTATTATAATGCTTTGAATAACAATTTACTTTCGTATGTGTTTGACTGCCTACCAGCTAAACTAACTTTTAAACTCACTTTAATAATACATAGTAAAAGTAATGATCGGGATTTTCAACAAAAATGAATGGCAACATTTTTTTACTCTTTGGTTGTTTAGGTTAGGAAAGTAAATTCTATTAGTATTGCTTTCCGTAGGGGAGCTACTAGCTTTAACTTAACTAAAATAATCAACATAAAGCAACTTTGGGCTTAGCACTCATTGAAACACAATCATTGCGTACCTGTGAAAGGAAACTTCTCCCAAAGCACATTCTCGACGATTTCTGCATCCTAATACACTAAGATTCACCATACGTTCTCTAATTAGGTAACTTTTCACATAACATTCCACAAATAAACGATTTCTCTTGGAAAAGACTAGCGTAGCGTTAAATGTGATTAAATTTCCAAAATCTTGTCGTTTGTTAGCCCCCGACGTCAACTTGTCACGGGGGCAAACAAAAAAAGCAGTTACACTTTTGCCTTTTATTCTGTCTCTTTTTCACCCATGATCGCTACGTAAGTTTGTTTCATTTACATCTTGTATGTGTGCGTTGTGGCTTGCTCCATGGTTTTACTCCCTCCACGCTGTAGTGCTTACCTTCTGTAACTCAACTTCATTCAACATTTCCAGGAAATATGCAAACATTATGCAGTCCAGAGACTGAAGGAGGGCTAACCTTCTATATAAGATGCGAGTTTTTGTTGTGTTAGTGTTGTGTGTCACGAATATGAGGACCTCTGTGGCACAGTGGTTAGCGCATCTGCCTACCATGCCAGAGGTCCCAGGTTCCAATCACGGCTGGGGACAAAACAAAAAAAAACCAGGTCTTGGATGTTTACATGTACAGACATGTTTACATCGCTGTTTCTGGTTCCCACGACACAGTGTATCCTAGTGTGGGGCCAGAAGCAATGTATGTGCCTGTATGTAAATGTTATGTTATAGAAAAAAAAAATAGATTCCTGAATCGTATCAATTCATTCACAGAAGTAATTAGAATCTGAGTTGTCTGTGTCTTATCTAGTTTAATTTTAAAGATTGTCCTCATTAAAATAGCTGTCAGTCTTACTAGATCCAAAAATAAATTAGCAACACACAACCTGTGCTTCTGCGATAGGTTTCTCGGGGTCTTTGCATTTCGATATAATTTATTCCATTCCGCTTCTATGTTGCGGTAGGGCAACTGTTTCACTTATTTACAGGCTATTGCAGGGTAAGCTGAATAAGCTTAGCCTCTTAGGCATCTCTTGCGGAATCCAGGTCAATCTTTCTCAAGCCTTTATAAAGCATGGTTCAGAAAGGTCCAGTGAAACTTAAGAAGGTAATTTGTACACTACATTAATAAAAACAACTTTTTGACAATTTGACTTTATGCGACTTGTGCAATAGAGATATATTATTTTAATGACAAAGAATATTTTCTTTAATATTTTCTCTCTCTAAATATTTTGTAAGTCCCGATGGGCGAAACATTGTACAAGACGTATTTCAATGTACTCGTAACAACCTTATATTTCAATGTTTGACTAATAAAACAACTTTTTATGTGAGTAGAAATTGTGTTACTTTATTATATAAAATTAATAAATGTTATGTATTTGGATAAGTTGATATTTGATAGAACGAATGCATAAAACCATTTTGTTCTCTTATATTTTAATGAGAGTAAAAATATTAAAAATGTAATATATTCAGAAATTTTGACAAAAATATCAGCTAGAGCGAATACATAACACTTTTTTTCTCTTATTGTATATTATTATTATTATTAATAATACGTTTATTGCACATAAGTAAAAATTACAATGGCAACGCGGCGGACTTAATGCTACAAGCATTTTCTACCAGTCAACCGCATATTCTTGGTTGACCGCTTAAAGATGACCTGAAGCGCCATATGAAGACAGGCAGCATAGACCACTTGCAATGTGAGCAATAAGCGGCAAATCAACAGAAAAAATATAAAGAGAGCAATCGGTCGGTATACCGCCATGAACTCATTATCAAAATATAAATGTAAGGATTTGTGAAATGCGAGTATACAATGAAACAACCAGTAGGGACGATAGCCGGTTTATTACTGTCTTACGCACGGTGCTTGCATACATATCATCTCCTCCAGCATTACTTCGAGAACCTAAAACACAATATTTACATCAACATCAAATATGCAACTTTCATTATGTCCTAGTAGACCTTATATTAGACCTTATAATTAATTAACTTATTTCTAGGCCTTAATCTACTTTTATAAGGAAGCTCAGTAGAGAGTTCATCGTTACTAGCGGAGGCTGCCGTGTTATCAGTTGCCAATGCAGGGATAGCGGTTGCTGCTGACGTCACGGAATCGTCATTGCTAATAGTGCCCGTAACTGCCCTGGGAACTGATAGTTCGGTTTGCTCGGACTGTCCTCTCTCACAAGCACTAACTGCTGCCTCATTTACATTGCTTTCTTTGTTACACAAACCATTATACGAGTAAGCAGATGAAGTTGAGCTGACAGGTGGCGAATAATAATAAGATGTAGGTTGTGCTACAGCCACTGACTCAGGCCGCCTTTCCCCACAGTACCGAATCAGCTGATCAACATGGCGCTTATCGGTTTCATTTTGTTCCGTAAAGTGTATTAAATACATACGTCTGCCTAGCACTTGTTTAACTAAGCCTTTTACCCACATCGGTTTCCTATCTACAAACCATCGAGCCAAAACCGCATCTCCTATTTGAAAAGTTCTATTGTGTACTGAGTCGTTAATATTAACGGAAGTATTATTATTAGTTTGAGGTGGCCTGATCAGATCAAGTTTACTCCGTAATCCGCGACCAAACATGAGCTGAGCGGGCGTGAACCCGGTTGTACAGTGTATTGTGTTACGATATTCAAATAAATAATCGGTCAGCTGATCACTTATTAACTTTGTGTGTTTGTTGTGCATAATAGATTTAATCATTTTTTTACACGTACGGACTGAGTTTTCTGCAAGTCCATTACTACATGGGTGATAGATAGGAGATGTCATATGTTCTATTCCCTGCGATTTGCAAAAAGACTCAAATTCAACAGATTTAATCTTGCAATCATTGTCAGAAACAATTGTTTTACACAAACCAAATCGCGAGAAAATGTATTTGAGTTTATCAATCAAAGCCTTTGTGGTCGTGCCTCTGTCCATAAGTAAACATTCGAGCCATTTGCTATGAGCATCAACTACGATCAGGTAGGTACTTTGCGCGATCGACATGTAATCTATGTGTATCCTCTCCCATGGTGAAGAAGGGCGTGGCCAGCACGCCGTCGGGGCGGTGGGGGGGGGGGGGGGGGGGGGGGCGTTGCTGCGCAGAGAGCAGCACGACTCGCATGCGGCGATTGCGTGCTCAATGTCTCTGTCGATCCCTGGCCACCACATTTTTCCACGTGCTAAGGACTTCGTTTTAACTATACCTAAGTGCCCTCTATAAAGGTCGGTTAGCAAGTAATTTCTAAAAACGTTTGGTACAATAACTCGGTGTCCACGTAATAAGCACCCATGTACCAAGTCTCTCCAAAAGCAAACCGAATTAGTAAAATAAATAACACAAAACACAATCTATTCAAATATGATATACTAAATAAATACCAAAGAAAAATCTATACTAAGCCTGAACAAACATATGCTAGATCTAAAATAAAAAACTATAATTCCGAACTTTTAATCAACAGTCTGCCAAGACAATCCCCAAACTTCGTAAAGAGCAAGCCTAAATACAAGTCCCCAAATAGTCACACTGGTAGCTCGTATATAACCAATGTCCACAAAGGCCTGATTTTGACAGACGTTTACTTAATTACTTTCAATTTCTATAGCCTGCGACGGCACAGTCGAACGCAGATATAGACGAAAATATCGAAAGCCTGCTAACAATTGACTGTCAGGCCTGTGATTTAATTGAAGACTGCAAGCTTATTTTTCACGATAATCAGAACCTGAAGGTGCTAACATACAACATACGAAGTATTCAACGTAATTTAAACTCTTTCCTGGTAGCTCTAAAACGATCAAATCTTACTTTCGATGCAATCATTCTCACGGAATGCTGGATCTCTGGTGGTGCTCTACCTAGCCAGATTTCAGGTTACGATGTGTTCACTACATCAAAAATTCTTAATCAAAATGGTGGAGTTGTCGTCTACATAAGAGATACTTGGCATGCTACCGTTCGTGAGCCTGAGTTTAACGATGCAGAATGCCTCTTAGTTGAACTCTCCAATACTATTTCCTTGGTTGGAATTTATCGTTCCCCTGGGTTCAAACAGACAGACCGTTTTTTTCGATCCCTTAGTGAAACTCTTGAGTTACTTCAGGGTAAAAGTTCTATCCTCGTGCTAGGTGAGATCAATCTCAATATTTTGAATACTACAGATAGGTCAAATTCCGAGTATCTGTGTCTCATGGCTGAATTTGGTCTCCTTCCAGCTATAACGAAACCCACAAGGGGAAACGCTTGCCTGGACCATATTTTTATAAAGACCAATCACCGAGAGGACGTTACTGGTATAGTATGCAGAGCCGACATCACGGACCATGAAAAATTCCTAAATTCTAGGAATTCTAATAAATTCTAGCACACAGTTCTAAAAACAGTCAGCCGCTCTAAGTTATTGTTTAAGCCCTGGATTACTCCGGGATTAGTAAAATGTACGAAACACCGTGACAAATTACATCTAGATCTACGTAAGCACCCTAATGATCCCGTTCGCAGACTTGTCTATTCTAGATATAGAAATTTCTGTACAGAGCTACTCCATAAACTCAAGAGAGATTATGAAAGCAATGAACTTGAAAACAACAAGACAAATTCTAAGGGATTGTGGAAAGCAATAAAAACAATAACGGAATGCTCTAATAAAACTACTAAGCCGTCCGAACTAACAAAAATAAAATCCACTGCCTTAGATTCGCTTAACCATTGCAATGAATACTTCTCAAGCGCTGGCAAACATCTTGCGGACGAACTGTTGACTAAACTTAAAAAATCTGAGGATGAAGTCGCTACAAATATAAAGATGGGAAATCCAATACACCATACCTTCTTTCTCCAACCAACTGATTGTTATGAAGTGAGCAAGATTATAGCACATCTAAAAAATGACAGTGCCCCAGGAGCGGATGGTTTAAAATCCACGTTAATCAAAGAATTAAGACCTTTCATAGCTGCACCCCTTACCCACATATTTAATCTCAGTCTTGCTACTGGAATCTTTCCACATGAATGGAAGATGGCAGAGGTGGTTCCTATCCATAAAAATGGGCTAAAGAGCAACCCTCAGAATTATCGTCCGATATCCCTATTGGGAATTTTTTCTAAAATATTAGAAAAAATTGTGAACAATCGCTTAGTTCGATATCTGGAGCAATTTGACATCCTGTCTGACCGGCAGTTCGGATTCAGGCGTGGTCGATCGACTGAAGACGCTGTTGAACTGCTTGTCAATCAGGTAACGTCATTCTTGGATGGGGGACAGAAATGTGTGGGCATATTTCTGGACCTCGCCAAGGCCTTTGACACGGTGTCGTTGTCAGTGGTCTTGAGGAAACTCGAGTTCATAGGCGTCAGGGGCCTGCCCCTCGATTGGTTCCGCAGTTACTTGACGGAAAGGCGACAGAGTGTCAAAGTCGGTACAGAGACTAGTAATGAGCTCCCTATATGTTTTGGTGTCCCACAGAGTAGCGTTTTGGGGCCAACGCTTTTCATATTATATATGAATGATATTCATTTAAATTCCTTGGTGAATACAGATATCATCTCCTATGCTGATGACACCGTTCTCCTGGTTAACGGAAATGGCTGGCATGATACAATCAAAATGGCTGAAGCAAGTATCTCTAAAGTAAGCAAATGGCTCGATAACAACCTACTCACTCTAAACCCAAGCAAAACAAAGTTCCTATGCTTTCATAAGACTCGAGCATCAGAGCCACACTTATTGCCTCCTTTAAAAATTCACTCCTGCGATGGATCACTGTGTGCCTGTCCTCTAATAGAGCGCGCGGAAAGTATAAAATATCTCGGCATCACTATTGACCACAACCTGTCATTCAAACAACATATTACCACACTTGCTGGCAAGGTTAGAAAACTTATTTACGTAATGAAGCTACTGAGAAATTCAGCTGACACAAAAGTTCTTCGCCTAGTGTATGTTTCTCTAGTGGAGTCTATTATCAGCTACTGTATTGGCGTATGGGGCGGTATGGGAGTGACTGTTATGATAGAGTTGGAAAGGGCGCAACGCTCAGTGCTTAAGGTGATGCTCAAGAAGCCATATAGGTACCCAACCTCCTCCGTTTACTCCGAGGCAAGAGTCCTGAATGTCAGACAGCTATTTATCTTAAGGGCATCAATAATAATGCAACCAAAAACACTTAGATCCCCGGACTATACTGCTCTACTCAAGAAACGCGTATTTAAAATCTCCAAACCATTTGTTAAAACCTTTTTTGCGCAGCACTATCCTGATTTTACTCATCCACATATCTACAATAAAGTCCTAACATACTGTAATATAAAAGAATGTACTGTGAATAAAGCAAAATTTCTAATTTACAACTGGCTATCTAATCTCTCATATCTTGAAACTGAAAACGTCCTCAAAATCACCAAATAAGAATTAAAAATGATATATATATACTTTATTAACTTCGGAACTAGCCCATAGCCAATTTTGGAACCAGTCCTTAGCAGTGCAAAGTAGCTACTTAAGTGACAAAAATAAATAGAATACTTATAAAACAACATTATTATAATATTAAGTTTGCATGTTTATGTTTTAATTACATATAATTTAATTGATTTGTTTAAATTTAATGGCATCCATACTCTGTCATAAATCTTAAGTTATTTGGTAATGTCTTTCACACGGTCCTCACAGGACAGGCTTGACCTAGTGTGAGGGCCACAATTAAAATTGTAATACTATCCATACTATCTGTAGATAATAAGGATGTAAAATTGTTTTTTGGTAAAATAAATCTATTTGTATTTGTATTTGTATTTGTAAGTCCAGTTCCGTTTTGCAATTAAAGTACGGTACTATTTGTTTACATTTAATTTTCTTGGGCCAACCAAATTGAACATATTTAATAACGGTGCTTAGGACTGAATCCTTATCAGTTTCTTTCTTTATGTCCGCAAAAGTGACCGGAGCAATGTTTACGCTAAACACGTTTGTTAAGGGTAAGCATTCCTCCTCATCAATCGTGGCTGAAGCGCATTGTTTTAACGGAGAGCGTGAGAAAAAGTCCGCAACTGGGTTATTTTTCCCAGAAGTGTATTGAATAGTATAATTGTATGCCGATAGAAAAATTGCATACCTCTGCAATCGTGAAGCTGCCATCACCGAAATACCATATTTTTTTTGCCAAAAATGGATAAAAGTGGCCGATGATCCGTTCTTAGTATGAATGGTGCTTGACGGCCATACAAATACTGATGGAACCGTTTAACGCCAAAAATTATAGCCCTTGCCTCTTTTTGAATTTGGTTGTAATTACGCTCACTGCTTGATAATGACCTTGAAGCAAAAGCTAAAGGCCGCTCCACCCCATCATTACAAATTTGCGACAGGACTCTCCCTAAGGCTTCTGGTCCGGCATCAACTGTCAAAACCACCTGCGCTTCTAGGTCAAAATGTGCTAACACACGCTCTGATGCTAACTCCCTTTTAATTAATTCGAACGCACGACATTGTCGCGCGCTCCATTCCCAAGTAGCGCTTGCCCTTAAGGCTGTAACAAGGGCGAATGACTTTGAGCATTTGACCTCTGAGTTATAGAATAATAAACTATCGCAATCTCTTGAATGTTTGTTGTACTTCTTCAGCGAATACTTTAAACCTTTATAGGGCAGAAGCAAACATCGGTCTACATAGCGACCACTCACCCATAATGACTAAAATCGCTCACAACGACTTCATTCTAAAGTAAATTGTGAACCATATTATTTTTCGAACACATGATGAATGAGCAAAGGTCGTTAAAGCGACCGATCATTTCGGAACGCACTTAAAATATTTTTTTGAACGTATTCAATTTGCGGTCGCATTGACGACCTGTGAACGTGTCGATAAAAAAAAAAAGTTGTTTGACAGCGCGCCGGTTTTTGTTGAAGGATTTTTCTTGTTTTTCGTGATTTATCGCAATAAAAAGGTAAGTGGTGCGCTAATTTATTATATTTATCATATGTTTTAGCAGTCAGTATTTGTATATCACAAGAGGATAGAATATATTTTGCGTTTCAATACCCAGTACTCCATTTAATCTAACCTCAGTTCGGATTTGCAATGCATTTGTAATTGTCGTATTTTGTCTCAATTTTTCGACATATTGCACTGAAATTTTACAAAGAGACGGCAGAATAAGTGTATTTTGATATTACACCAACAAATCTTCATAACAATTTTCAGCTAAGATAATATACGCCAGTATTTTCAAACTATAGGACAAAATGTACTGTGCAATTGTTATAATTTTTACTATAATTTTCAGATGCCTCCAAAAAAGAACCTGAAACTCAGCGAACTAGAAAACCTCTTTTGATAATTTTAAATAAATGAAAATACAAAAAATTTGCATTGCTTTTTTTAAAATTCCCTAACATAACATTAAAACTTTAAAATGAACAGAAAGCTCACTGGTCAAATGGTTGACCGCATACACCATGTTTTCAATGCTCACTGGTCAAATGGTTGACCACTCACTTTTGTTATGGATGGTCATCGGTCATATGGTTGACCGCCTTTTTTTTTGTTTTTTCAAAGTGCGACATAAATTTTGAGAAATTACATTGCTTGTCCAACCCAACAGTGCAACATATCCAAAAATTAAAGTGATTGGCAAAAAAAAAAAGTTGCTCTATAAAGGGTTAAAGGCTAATCCATAATCCAAAGATTACACAGATAAGAGATGTGGCGGATGTTCGATGGCGATTGATCCCTGCGCTAATTAAAAAATCGTACAATTTTGTACTAATCACGCTTAATATTAACATTAAAAAATATATTAGCAGTTAGGATTGCAGATATTGATGTGGCCGATATTTGCATGAAAGTTTTAAATGAAAAGCTACTATCGTTTACCAGCGAAATTAGATTTTGTGGAAAATAAAGCCTTTGGAAAAAAATGTTTTTTGCCATCTAGACAGGTTAAATGCAATTTTTTTTTCCGTACGAATTAGTCACTGATATATCCTTTATTACCAAAGATTTTATACAGAATTTTTTAGTGCGTAACTTTGCCTAACATTTCAGTTAAAGCTAGCCAATTTTGCAACGTTTACCCTTGTTACACCCTTAACAATTCATGCAGTGGGCTTAACAAATTGGACGCGTTCGGAATGAAACTCCGATAATAGTTAGTCATTCCTAGAAATCTTTTTAGTTCTGTGATATTTTTAGGGCTGGGGGCATTAACAATTGCTTCAACCTTTGTTTTACATTTATGAAGGCCCGTTTTATCAAAAACATACCCAAGGTATGTTATACTATCTTGAAAAAATTCACACTTTTCTTTTTTTAGTTTTAAGCCGGCCTCCTGTAAACGTTGTAAGACCAATTTCAGGCGGTCTAAATGAATTTTTTTGTTTGGTCCCGTCACAGCAACGTCATCAATAAATATACTGACACCTTCTATGCCTGATAATATTGATTCCATAGTGCGTTGGAAAATCGCCGGCGCGCTAGCCAAGCCATACACCAGACGTGAATATTTGAACAGCCCTTTCGTTGTACTGATCGTAGTTAGCTCCTGAGATGACTCCGATAAAACCAGCTGATTATACGCTAATTTCAAATCAAGCTTTGTAAATTGTTCTCCACCTCCCAGAATAGCAAAAATTTCTTCAATTCGTGGCATCGGATATTTATCTATATGGAGATCTTTGTTCACGGTCAAAGCAAAATCGCCACAGATCCTTATATCTCCATTACTCTTTAAAACTGGAACAATGGGTGTTCCATATTGTGAGTACCTAACCGGAATTAGTACGCCCATGTTCACTAAATTGTCTAACTCGGCGTCTACTTTTGATTTTAAAGCAAACGGCAGGGGACGTGGTTTGTAAAATTTTGGCACGGACCCCTGTTTTAGATGTAAGTCCACCTCAAATTTATTTAACTTGCCTAATTCATCGGACCATAAGGCATCAAATTGTTTTAACAGGTGTTCTAATTCTGAGAGCTATTCTGGTTAAGGGGGGTAAAAACAACTCCAAAGGTCGACATAAAATCCCGGCCTAATAGTGGCGGTCCACCGCCCCTAACAACAAAAATATTCAACTTTTTTACTGCATCATTGTACCTTACTTTAGCTTCAATATAACTTAAAGGTGATATCTTATGACCATTGTAAAGACACATTTTTAAATTACTCTTACACAGTTTCAGGTTAGAGAATTTTTGTAGGTACAAATTTTCAGACATCACTGAGGTCCCAGACCCCGAATCAAGCTCCATTTCTAGTACAGCCCCTTGAACAAATACAGTGACAGTAATAGGTTTGTTGTTTACATACCTTACGTTGAATACTTTACATTCCTCGCAATCCGAGTCGTTATCGTCACTGTCCGTTTGTTCATTAATGTTATTTAAACGCGTTTTTATTTTACAGACTTTCTTCAGATGGCCTCTGTGCCCACAATTTTGACACTTATAGTTTTTATAGCGACACTTTTCGGCTTCATGGTTCTTCAGCCCACACACTGTACATCGAGGAACTCCATCGTTGTCGTGACAAAGAGGCTGTTCCCACGACCCACGCTCCCGCGTCGATGCTTGCCGCCGGCAGCGCCTCCGCTGACCCCAGCGCGTCCACTCGAAGTGCTGTGATACATCGGCTCTTCCTTTATGGATGTCCCACTGAGCCCTGCACCCGCGGCTCCTGCTTGCCGAGCGCAAGCTGCCTGCTCCGCCAATCCTACTGCCGTCGCTAGCGTCAAGGAGGCTGGGTCTTGCCCGAATAGTTTTTCTCGCTCCGGACCAGGTCCCAAACCAAGGACAAAACGGTCAAGAATATTTTGATCCAGGGTGGTTCCGAAGTTTCAATTAATCGCAAGGCCTCTGAGTCGAGCCGCCCAGTCACTAAACTTTTCTCCGGGACTCCTTATAGCCGAGTAGAATTTTGCTTTGTCCGCATATGACGGTTTTTTTCGATGCAAAATGTAAATTGAGTACATTCACCAGCTCGCTGTACGTCGCCGCTTCTAGTTCGCGCGGGTAGATTAGGTTCCGCGCCAAGCGAAACGACTCGTCCGATAGGTACGTGAGTAGCACTGCACCCTGGTTTTCCGCTTTGTTTATTTTGAAAAACTGTTTCAATCGACCATTGAATACAGCCCAGTCATCAACATTATGATTGAATTGGCTGATATTTAATTGAAACGACATTTTCAATTTTTCAAATGAGGGTATTCCACAGCCTCGTCACCAATGAACTGCGAGCACAGCCTCGTCGCCAATGAACTGCGAGTATACAATGAAACAACCAGTAGGGACGATAGCCGGTTTATTACTGTCTTACGCACTCATATCAATTTGACACAGTTACGATAAAAAAAAAACAAAAATAAAAGCGTTTACTTGAAAATGTCCTCGTTTTATGTCAGTTAAAAGAGAAGCTCTGAACAATAGATCACAGTGTGATAGGCAGCCGTCAATCTATGGAGGTGACAAGACAAAATAGGAAAATCTTTATTATTACAAACGGAAATATTTATATACTAGACGAAAGCCCGGCTTCGCTCGGGTAAAATGTAGACGCAAAATAATATTCCACTATGTTTTTTTATATGGTGACGCCTCTGTATTTATCAACCACCAGTAGATATAAATATCTTAATACATTCAGATACATAAGCTCACACCTGTATCCCAGAGGGGTAGGCAGAGACCACGGACTGTCACCTGCCACTATCCTGACAAATCACTTTCGCTTCATCGATATCCATTAGTCGTTGCATGTACCCACATCGGTTTCGGGTACTTTTCATCTTGCCCTTTGCTAATACATCCCCTATTTGGTCGAAGTATGTCCAACTGGGGCGTCCCTTACTGGCCCTTCCACTCACATTCGCCCGATATATTTGCTTTGTCAGTCTTTCTTCGCTCATCCTCTCCACATCTCCAAACCAACGCAATTCCTTTTTTCAATTCTAGTCACTCACTACATCCTCTTTCTCTACATCCTCGGTCTCTGATCACACTATTGCGTATTCTGTCATTCAAAGTAACACCACACATATTTCTTAAGGATCTCATTTATACTGCACTAATCCTACTTTCATGATTCTTCTGACTTCTGCCATACCCAAATCTCGCTACCATGCTTACATCAGTATTGGAACCAGCACACTATTACGGATAGCCAATCTTGCTCTTTTGGACATGTTCTGGCTACTCACGAAGGAATGCAAGGCGAAAATCGGATACTTATCATAACTTTGTCATGGGTACCTCATCACAAATTACTAAATGAGCTTCCTTCATAAACTTAACAGCATTGAATTTAGGCAACAAAGTTTTGTGTAAAAAATATGTATATTGTCAAGGTGCACATCGTAACAATAAAAAAACATCCAGAAATATACAGAACCCCAATTGAACCAAGACGCTGTATTATTTCTAGATATATGGCGACCGTGAGGTTATTCAAACCTGAAATTCCGAACATGGAAGAGCTAAAAAGGAAGCGGACGCAGTTGCGTAGGGCTTTCACCAAAACGGCGGATACCCTCGAGAAGGCTCGAGCTGTTAGAGCCAGTGACTGTGGAGGCGGAGCTCTCCATAACAACCGATTGCACCGACGAGCTGTTCGATGTGTAAGCCGCTATTCGGGACTTGTGGTGCTCTGGTGAAGTTTTTAATGAACACGACTTCACCGAAGACCAGGATAGAGCACTAGAATATAAAGTCAGGTGGGCAAAACTTCAAACGAAAGCCAAACAGGCTGAAAGGCAGCGTGATGAAGCGGAATCGATGACGGCGAAGACGATAAAGTCGTGTCCACACAGTAAAAAATTAAACGTGCCAAAGCTTGAAATTACGAAGTTAAACGGTGAAATAAAAAAATGGCTGCTATTCTGAAGCCAGTTTAAAAAGATGGAGACCCAGATATAGATGAGGCCGACAAATTTCAATACCTTCTACAATCCATGGAAGTCCAGTCGAGTGCCAGGCAGCTGGTGGAGAGTTACCCACCATGTGGCGAAAATTATAGGAAGGCGCTAGATGCACTAAGGGCGAGATTCGCCCGAGATGATGTGCTAATTGAAACCTACGTGCGTGGGTTATTGACTTTAATGCAGGATAAAAACCAAATTCCAGCGCGAACAAAAGATCTTCCGATGCTGTACGATAGCCTTCAGACTCACTTACAAGCTCTAGAAACATTAGGCGTCACCAAAGATAAGTACGCGTCAATTCTGTTCCCGATGGTTGAGTCAGCGCTGCCGGATGAAGTTTTGCGTGCGTGGAATAGGCACAGAGCTGATGGCAGGCACGATAATGATCTAGCTAGACTGGTAGATTTCTTGAGACAAGAGGTGGAATCTGAGGAACGGATCCTACTTGCCCGCCAGGGTGCAAGGAACGTGCCCACTCCAGAGCCGAAGACACCAACTTGCTGTTTCGTCGCAGGCGAAAAATCTGAGAAGCGAAGCATAGTGTGCATCTGGTGCGACAAACTGGAGCGCTGAATGCATCAAAGCATCAAAGATGAGCCTAGAGCAACGGCTTGAGCACATAAAATCTAAGATGGCGTGCGCGATATGTCTCCGACAGAATCACCCAACGAAACGGTGTAAAAGCTATCCGAAGTGTCTCTTCTGCAAGAAACGCCACTCAACTTTAATGTGTCCTGATATTGCGGAGCAAGGCAACAGCAAGATACAGGAAGAGACAAAGGCCAACAATCTTCATTGCGAGCTGAAGTCAACCACTCTGCTACAGACCATACCCGTCAAGGTCGTATCTCACGACGGAAAAAATACGGTATGTGCTCGAGCCCTAATTGATAGCGGAGCGCAGAGGTCATACATTACAAAGGATCTTGCTGAAGAACTCAATATGAGGCCGACAAGAAAGGAGGTTTTAAGTCTGTCTGTTTGGCGGAAAGGAGGAAAAACCGGAGGAGCGTCGGATCTATGACATTGTCATGAAAAGTGTCAATGATGACTTTCGGTGTCAGTTATCTGTGGTAGAACAACAAAGAATTTGTGGATTAAATATATACCTAAGGTTAATTCTACTAAATTAATGCGAGAGCTAGGAGAAAAGGGGGGTAACCTTGACAGACGTGAATGACGGCGACATAAAGCTATTGATTGGGGCTGATTATTCAGGGTTACTCTTGACTAGCGAATTCCTGCAGGTGAGTGATGGCCTTACCACAGTTCATACTAAGCTGGGTTGGACCGTTCAGGGCCCTATAAGTGGGACATACAAGGAGTCTGTGTCAACGCTTCATTGCGTAACAAGCCTTGATATTCCAGATCTGGTAAACTAGGAAACGCTCAAACATACAGACCCGGTAGATGAATCTACACAAGTTGAGCGCGGTAGACGAGTTAGAGAGCAGGTGTCTAAAAAGGTACGTCAAGTTATTAAACAAAGAAATGTTATCAATAGCGAAGGTAGGTGCGATGTTTTTCTACCATGGCGTGACCTACCACGTTCAGAAGCTGATTATGGGTATTGTAGAGAAAGATCTAAACGGAACTACACAGCAAACTAAGCAGCTGGACGGACTAGTTAGAGTAATACGGTGAGGTTTTTTGAGGAATTTATGAAAACTAGTTCCACTTATTATTGGTAAGGAATAATTAACTTATGACGAAACTACGCTCTGTGAGTGAGAGGCAGTGGTGTAAGTGTCTGTCTGGAGCCGCTGTCTTCCTAACACTTATTAAACTGGCTAGCCAAATAGTAACGGAAGTAGCCGATTTGGATAAATTTAAGATCAAGATCTGCCTTCAACCACTTTAGTAATTACTTGTAGTTTCACCTAACCGTTTGATAGTAATTGTATTTTATATTAATTTAGAACATTTTAATTTCTTGAACAATGAAGGAAACTGGCGATTTAGGTTTAATTCAAATTAATGTACCTAAAGTACAAGCGACTTTCATTGTAATACATAACATAATCATTACGAGATATTATTATAATAACTGAGACGTATTCAACGTGACTTGTCCGGTTAAGATATTTTGTATGATTTAATGTTCAGTGAAATACTTTAATTTAATGTTATCGGTACTTAACAGTTAATTTCTGTTTAGCGCCATCTAGTGGCAACTAGTGAAAGTAAGATTTGCCATCTAGTGGCCGATATAAAAACTGAATGTATTATTATTTCAGGCCTTTTGCAGGTACTTACAATTTATGTAAATATTCTTATAATAATTAATTATTTTGTCCTTCGGTTTTTTTGCCGCGGAGTGTCATGAAATATGTCAAGTTTCCTAGGCAACAAAGTTGTGTGTAAAAAATATCTTGTCAAGGTGCACATCGTAACAATAAAAAACATCCAGAAATATACAGAACCCCAATTGAACGAAGACGCTGTATTATTTCTCGATAACAATATTAAAAATTTTACTTTTCACCCAAAATGGCTAAGTTGGCCATTACCATTACCAGTTACAATGTCAAAAAAGTTACAAAATTTTAGTTTGTTGGAAATATTTTAAATTATCGATTCGGAAGAAAAAAGATTTCGAATTTATTTCGATTAAAGATTAAATTTTTTTTTAAAAGAAACAGAAAAGAACATTTAAAAGAAAATAAAATAAATATTTAAGACTTTCTTCTCTCGGTGAGAAAGTACGGGCTTTATCAACACGGGTGTTCACCGCGGATTGGCAATATTAAACGCTGAGGTATCTAAACACCTCATACACTCAGGTTTCCTCACGATATATTCTTTTACCGTTAGTGAGTGGTACAGCTACTATTACCTACTTCACAAATGCATGTAGCTTAGAAAAGATAAGATAAGAATATTCTTTAACAAAAACAATGCCATTGGTAGGTACATGCCGAGATTCGAACCTCGACCTCCCGAATGAGAAGCTGGCGATCTGCCTCGCCGCTGCCGCCGCAGTTATAACAATTTCGTGTCACAGTGTTGGTTATTGATTGACTTTTGATTTTTAAAGTTCTTTATTTTAACATATTACAACATATAGCATTTTACAATGCTTGAAGCCTAGCCTAGTATACATTTATCCTAGGCAAAAGCGGTCCTCATTTGTCAGGTTTATCAGGCTAAGTAGGTAAGCCTATTATAAACATTAGGTAATGCGTGAATCGCTCGTAGCCTGGGCTGCCTGAGTGATCTTAACACGTTCCCAGTCCAATGACTCCACATGGAGTTACAGACAGTACTGACTGGGACGTCCATGACTCCAGTAGGAGTCACATTCGCAAGGTAGAATAAAGTAAACTTATTTTGTGGACGTGCGAGTTAGAGCAAAGATATTCCCATGAGCGTATGAGTTAGAAAATGAAGTATTTAAAACGTAAAAAACCCGATGAATTTTTTTTTTCAAAAATTTTTTATGTGACATCATAAAATATATATTTTATATTTAATGAAAAACAAATCAATGAATAGCATTATAACAAGTGAGACAGAAAACTTTTTTGAATTTTGGGCATAAAGTTGTCACTTTTGAAGCAATTTTTGAAGTTTTACCTTCTGAAACCATTTTATTGTAGCATCCTACACAGCGTTTCTTGTTAGAGGTTCGGCTTGTTGATTTTTCAAGATAATCATCTTAAATATGTGTTTACTTTCGGATGATGACTCTGCAGCGCCAGAAAATGACTGTCGGTACTATTTTTTTTTATTGCAAGCAATTCTTTCATAATTATTTCATGAGCTGCAAAGAAAGTAATTTTTTCTGGCCAGTGTTTTTACCATGAATTTATTACAGCGATTGACAACAAGTCTACGTTGTTTTGGATGTTCATTCACATAAATGTAGTATAGGAGATTCCCGGCCAAATACCATATTCACTTCTTCTTCGGAACTCAACTCCACGTCACTGTTTTCCAACACTCGCAATATATCTGTATCACGAAATGTTTTACCAATTTTTGTTACACAAAGTACGAAATATCTTCCATAGAATGTTAGAATGCACCATTCACAAGCTGTGGTCATTTTAATATGAGGCTATATTATAAATACTATGATTTTGGTAGGTGGTGCCATTGAAAATAAACACATTTTTATCGTCATACGTTCGTGACTCTAAGCGGAGTCACGAGAATTTGGATTCATACGTCCATGAATCCATACGGAGTCATCGAGTTTTTCCGGGAAAATTAACAAATTTTCCATTTGTAAACGCATATTCGGGTAAGTATTGGGGCATTAGTTGATGTTAAAACAAAAAGTCTATTGGACGTATTTATAGTACCAAAGATCTTGTATGAGGACTGGGAACGTGTTAAACGATCACTAAGGTTAAGCAACATACGGCGCGTTCAGTCCATGGATGGGTCACCGTCTATGACTAACGCTAGTGGCATTTTTCCGAGCGGTTCCGTGCTTCGCAAGGCACGTTAAGCAGTTGGTGCCGGCTGCCGTCGATAGATGGCAGTCGTTAAGCCAAGTCAGAGGCCTTAGGGCGGATTGAAAATTTCTGACAGTAAGACCAGCCACTAGTCTTACAAAGCCTCCATCAATCCGGACTTGGCCCCCGTGGTGGAATATGGCCTATACCTTCCTCAGGGAAGAGACCCGTGCCCCTTGGTGGGGACATAATGGGTTGATGATGATGATGAATGCGTGAAAATTACACATTATTTTTTATACATATTGTTATGCTCACGTCACTATTTAGGTATATGAACAGAACGACAAAAGTGTTTGTTATTGAACTCTAATAAAACGACTTCACCGATTTTTATGATTTTTTCGTGTATGTTTAGTAATTCTGAGAATCGGTCGAAGGTTAAATTAATATGGCAAACCAGCGTTAGACGGGTCAGCTAGTAATTTGGTAAAATTTGCGCTTATAGCGCGCCAGTCAGTCTCAGGTTGATTGATTGCCGGGTCAGCTAGTAACTAATAAGGAACAGTTAACATTTTTCTCTTAAATTTCTCAACAGATTTAAACACATCAACATACACAAGATTCTTAAATTAAACGCATAAAGATATTGTATAGAATCAGGCGTTACTTTGCGGAAATCCATAATAGCATTAAAAGTAGTAGTGATAGTAGTGTGTTTGTGTCTTGCTTCTGCTTGAAAAAGTGGGAGGCAGGGCGGTGAATTAACTAACCGCATGGTGCATGTGGGATATTGGCGGAATTTAGCAAAGTAATTTTCTCATTTTAACGCATAAAGACCTTTTCAAGGTGCCTTTGATTTTTTTTTTTTCCCGGAAAAATACACCGGTGCGGGCCAGAATTGGGCTATTCTCGCCTAATTGTAATTAGTTCCAGGTAGGTGGTACATCAAAGTCTCCGGCAAGTTTCTTTCGTTAAATTGAGCGTGAACTCCGCGCCGGCGGACGCCTGCCGAATTGTTACGGGGATGTGCCCCGCGTCGGATTGAGTTAGATTTAGTGCTCGAATATTAAGGCTGCCTAAGTATATTCAAACTTTGGCTCTTTGCGAATTGAATGATCTATTGACGGGTTCCGAATTATGTCACGAAACTTGTACAGTCGACAGCTGGCCTTTTTTCACGCAACTAGAAAACAAATACTGTAACAAATGGAACGTATTGGAAAGCCGATTAACCCAAATATCAACAAGTAGTAAGACAGCTTGGCAATAAATATTGAATTGTCGTACTAAATAATGAATTTTAGTTTTATTGAACGCGTCTCAGGTTGAGCTTTCATTTTTTTTCAAAAGTTAATAAAAAAAACGCTGCTGTATCTATGCTGTTTTGTAGGTACAGTCGACAGCACATCATGGTATACACCCATGCACTCTACTCCGTTGCATTACGGGCGACTTTGCAACTAAAATGTGAAGATTGACGTGCTGTCGACTGTACATCTTTTAGCAATACACATCGAGCTGCCTGCCTCACACTGACTCGGTCGGGGCGGCGACCGTGAACCATAAAGCACAGTCCTATGTTTTATGTTTGGTATGGACTGCCTGCTGCAAAAAAGAAGTGGCGTGCCTAGATGCAGGTTATTATGACCAGCGGTGGAAGAGTACGGACTGATTGATAGATTGATGAATTGGTCATGCTACTAATTTTTGATATAGGTATGTTTTTTATAATTTATTTTGAAAATATTCACCATTTTCGGCATATTGATTTGTGTTCAGTATCTTCGGGGTTGTATTATTGAATAGATATTATTTGTTAGCGATCGAGATATCTAAGAAAACATCAAGAAGATTGCTACCAAGTCTGTAATTGCAAAATAATATTGATATAGTCATATTGTCTGTAGGTCATCCTGAAATCATTTAATCTACCTAAGTGGACGGTCAGTCCATAGGTAAGGGCTAACGTCCCACGTCATCTAAATGGTAATTTATATGGTTCGAGTAATCTCTATTTGATACTCCAATGGCCTGTGCTTTAGGGACTTAGTGAGTTTAGCCCTAATGGATATTCTGGGAATTAATTACTCAAGCTCCTAAATACATCAACATATTATTAAGTATACCGGGTCCATGAATTAAGCTTGGAGTTGTCATAGTGACGCGCTATACACAGGGGCATAATAGTCGCATTCACGTTTTCATATTATAATGCCGTCAGTTGATAAAATAAAATGAAGTAATTCAGCCTCTCTCGTGTAAATTCATAAAAGAGTGATAACCTCCCCGGAGGCTGCACCTCTCTACCCACCTCTCGACGAGTCCCACTGAGCTGACAACAAAATTAAACTGGAAAAGATTAAACGATTTTGTTACAGCGCGCGATTTCAGAATCTGGAACAAAGGGCACTCAGTCGTGGGCTTAACTGCTCATGCAGCTGTAAGTAGTTTATGATGTTGTTAACAAATATCATGTTCGTAGTTTTTTTTAACATCTGGCAACCAGTTTTTTACATAGCACAGGACTTCCCAAACTTACTATGACTGTGACGCCTTATTAGGGAGTAGGTATCATTTGCTTGTGGCGCCATAGGATGAAGGATTTCTTTATGACTGCAATCTGCGTAGATCAGTAGGATATTTCTTAACTCAAAATTCCGAATATTCTAATCTACATTGAATGGAGCATAGAGTTCTCCTATCAACAAAAATCTCATCATTCATCAACGGTTTTCGCTTCTGACCGTACTTAGGCAGATTCCAAAGACGGGAGAAACATTTTTCTAAATTCCACGTCACCTTGCGAGTCGTAAACTCAGACATTTATTACATTTGATGGCGTCTGCTGCCGTGAGACGTCAACGGCCGCGGCCTGGCAACATAACTAGATATACATAAGTATTTAATTTTCGTTTGCTATAGCAATTTGGAAAATGAAACATTGCGTATCTGGTAAGGAGCCTTACTATAAGATCACTTGTCCAGGGTATAGAGGTTAATACACACGCAGTAGCAAACTGCTACTACTACGGCTATTATTATTTGGTAGGTAGGTATTACTTGCCTCCATTTTGTTTGAGTGGACTAAGCAATAGCTGTATATGTCGTGTCACCACAAGTATATTCATCATCATCATCATCAGTCAGCCACAAGAAGTCCACTGCTGGACATAGGCATAAGCATATTGCATATAAGCAATTAGCATAAAAGCCAAAATTCATTAGCTCATCGGACTTCTTTCGTGGCACGGAATTCCGATTTTTCGCCGGTCTTCATAAACCCGGTTCACAACAATAAAAATTACACAAACAGTGGCAACACAAACAATTATGTCTCCAACTCAGCATGCATTTCTGTTGTTTTCTTTCAAAAACACAACACCAGCCGATTTTTAGCTGGGACCGTCCATATATAGTTTTTCCAAACTATTACCTACTACTACCCAGTAGTCTAGTTGTGGTAGTAGTCACCTAAATTTACGTTTTTTGTTATGTTTTTCTTTAAGATATAAGCACAAAATGTAAGTCTTTGTATCCATTACTTTAAACAACTTTAAATAAATATTTTTTCATTTTTCATTTTCATTAAGATAACCGTATAGGTATTACCTCCACACTGCAGAGTTATAACAACGTTTTGAGATCGCCGACACGTGATCCAATTATACAAATGAATGAATAAATATTTATTGGAGCCAGCCGACATGGAAGTATGACGGAATTAGGACACTCCAATTCAACAATATTTCATGTGATATGTAATTTTTAACCAGTTGCAGTTGTCTGTCGACCAATAAATTAACGAATAATAAAGTCGAGGGTGGCTGGACACCATACACTACTGTGTGGAGCCCTGCTGCTGTAGATTTGAAAAGACGGATGTTTTGTTTTCTTTTGTTTTTATTTAATTTTTCTTGTTTTGATGACTTTTGTATATTTTGTTTATTACGTACTTGTGTCTTCATTGTGTTTCTGTGAAAATTCTAATAAAATCCTTCTTTCTTTCCTTACTAATTTCATCTCTCCACAAAAAATGTAGATTAAATTTGAAATAAATAAAACCTTTAGGGCGGCCACATACAGAATTCCATGTCGGAAGTTCGATTCGAAATATCGGTTTGGGGTTCCGACTGTACGTAAATTCAATGAAAATCCACGGGTTTGTAGCTATTTTTTGCATAGATCCATATCTCCCAAAAAATTTACCTACAATACAGTAGTTTTCCGACCGAAATCTTCGTGTGGTGCAGCAGGTAATGATAAAATAGACATTGATTGTGGCTCTGCTGCGGAGCATACTCTCTAGCAGAGCCACCAAAAATATGTACTCTGGAAAGATAAACGCTCCCGTTTTTGGATTAAAACTGTTGTACGAGTAGTGTTTATTGCGTACGTGTTAAAAAATATCAGTATCAGACAGTGAAAAAGTGACGGTTAGAAATTTTCTTGGTAGCCCGGTAACTTTACGGTATTTACTTCTTCCTAGCAAGTTATGCAGCATTATTACAGCAAAAATGTGATGTAGGTATTTACGAAATTCCAAATGTTTTGAATCGAAATTCCGAAACGGGATTCCGGCGAAAGCAGTGTAGCAAAGTAGGGGTCGTCCTTATCACTAAAATTTCCTCTACTTTGTCAAAAGACAACAAGACGTTGAGCTGTAAGTAATAAGGAGTCTCAGTGAAATTGACAAGCGAAGTCAAACGTCGAAAGAAAGCTCGTCGGGCCACCGAGATCTTTGGAAGCCGCTTACATAAATAAATCAACGTTTTCGCAGACAGATTTCAATGTCAGTCACGTTGGGCGGACTTTTTTCCGTTTGCGAAATGAATTCTGTGCGAGCAAACAACTCAGCATGAATTCAATCAAAGGCGCCGACGGCAAACGTAATTTTGATACAACAGTCCTGCTTTCCCTATAGAGCTGCTTGTATTACCTATTTATTTGTTTATTTATTTATTTATATGCTTGTATTAGTGCCAGGCATAGAATTTGCTTCATTAACTATAGGCCTTATTAATTGTTATTGTATTATGTACTCTGGATATGCATGCTATGCTCTACTTAGGTCTCTACTTATGCCAAGTGAAGAATTATGTAGAAATCTATTAACTCAGTCCTTATTGAGATACAGGGAGAAGATAATATCTTTATATCACATATTATGACGCTTCTGGAGTATCTTATCACATTGTGATAAGCTACACTAGAAGCAGAAATAATAAGAAAAATTAAACTGAATTTGACGTCCTGGGACGCTATTAAGAACGACTCTCACTGTATGGAGCTGTCCGATTTAACCTACTCCGAACTGTTAAGTATATATCGACGGGTAAAAGGCTATTTGGTTTAAGCGACATTTTTTGGCTAAATTGAGATATTTATATATTCGGAATCAGCAGCTTTTTCTGCGTCTTTTGAGCTAGGTTTTACAAAAACTTCAAAAAATTTCGCTTACACCAAATAGCCTTTCACCCGTCGATAAAATATTGATTAAGACAGTTTGGAATCATCGGCAGTTACGCGATAAGAGGGCTGACCTGACAAATGCATCGTAAAACGACCTCCAGTTGGACCGACGATCGATTGAACAGATTGATGGCAACGGCTGAGTGAGGATGTCCAGCAGTGGACGTCTGCAGGCTGATTAGTTGGTTTCATTTTTCCCTCGTGGTACTACCGCTTGGCACTATTTGTACTGCCATGGGTAACTTAACTCACCCATGACACTACTTTCCTGATTGGGTCATTCACCGCATACAACAAATTTTACTGTGATCTACTTAATCACCGGTGGCACTACCACTAATGCCCAAATTCCTCAAAGCTAAAATCACTGAATTATTGTGAAATTCAGGGTTTTATGGTATGTTAGATAGTATTAAGCAATGAGGAGGAGGTTTCCGCCGCATTTCATGCTAAAGGACATATAAATTCAGGTGAGTATAATATTAAAGTATGTTATTAATTTTATTCCGGAATCACTTTGTGTAGAGCTTACGAACGTTTTAGTTATTCGTCGTGCCGTTTTGAAACCGTTCCTGGGTCCTCCCACCTCACCTCCTGGTGAGAATGGTTATTCTTTAATTTTATTACTTTTTCCGGGAAAAGTAATTCTATACGAACAATTTCCCAGAGCCACAGCCTCGTAAGCTATCAAAATGATATTCCTTACATACATTGTGTTTCTCTTTCCTCTCGTCTTTAGCACTGTTTACAGTGTTGCCATCGAAAATTTATAGGCAACCGTGGACGTTCGGTAAAGAAGCCGTGTTTAAATGGAAAATTATCAGCGATCGACCGTATCATAAATAAAACTTCAAAGACTTATTAGGCTTAGAAAAATAAGCAGTAGTTGAAATTTTAGCGAAATTCAGTCAATTTCTTTTTATAAACGAACCTAGATTGTAACAAAATCGAATAAAAATCACATTATCATCATCATAATCGGTGTCAGATCACTGCTGGACATAAACCTCTCCCAAGGTACGCCATACTTTAGTTATCTGGGTTATAACGGGGTTGATATATGATTGTTTATTACGTATACTTAAATTATATATCTTAATTCCACAAAAAATAATGTATATTATCATACCAGCGTCCATATAACTACTGATATTAGTATAAGAACGGAACAAAATAGAATGAACTTTTTACCAAATCCTCCTTACTCTCCTGACTACCCCTCCGGGATAAAGCGTGAGTTTATGTCAGTGTACTTTTTGCACATTACATGGAACATTTCACAATGGCTGGGCTCAGTACGATGTCAAAGCCAGGCTCTTGCACTGGTATTCTGATAGATGCACGAAATAAAATAAAGGTTTTCTTTCTTAATTAAGTAGTTAAGGGGCCTCTAAACAGGCCATGTTTTGCTGCAATATGTGGCTGCATTTTCAGCAAATAATTTCCAGGCCATCCCAAAAATGTTTTATTGCAACTGATGGCCGAGCAATCTATGGCTGGGCCATGTGTTGCAATAATGTGGCTCACAATGCAGACTCCTAAGCCTATGCGCACACTAGGCGAAACGCGACAGCGACAGTTCGGCGACTAGACGCGACAACAGGCTACGGCCGTCAATTTTTATATATTTTGTTCGAATCTCCGCACACTTGGCATCAGAGTCGCGGAGTCGGGACGACAAGACACCAGAAGCAAATGAAAACGTCGCGTCTGACGCGGCGACTAGACGCGGCGACAAGTCGCCCTGTTCGCGATGGCTCTAAATGAGCTACAAAAATGCCATGCCACAACCAAAAACTAGCTGGGCAATGTTGCATAAATATCGATCGCTCAGCGATCGTTCGGCAACCTATAAAAACTATACCGGCCATATGTGGCCATACCACAAATGTATAGCTACATAGCCGGGACATTACTGCAATATTGCATACCATGGCTGGTATTTCTCGAAATGTTGCCGGTATTGCAGTAAAACATTACAGAAGCCCCTTTACAGATGTGAGATGTAAACAAGGGTTTATTAAGGAAGACTTTCTTGGAAAACGAAACTGCAGGAACGAACGGTATCCTGCTTATTCTTCACAGTAAGCTGCCTCGTTTGACCGAAATATCCGGCCAACATTATACTCTACCTATTTATTCTCAAGAAGACGATGCCTGTGGGCGGCTGGGAGTTTCGGCACCCCACATACATATTTAAACGAAAAGAGCTCTCGGGGAAATTAACATTTTCCTTCATAGAGGTCTGCCTAAATAACTCGAGTAACCTTCAGTATTGGCCTTCGATTTTGTATTATACTTCAACTGTATTATTTGTCATTAATAGTAAATTAGAAGCCAAGGGCTGTAAGGTATCAATTGCAGCCCGAGATATTTATAGTTCGAGGGTGCAATTGATGCTTACACCCGAGCTAACTACTCTGCTTTACATCTCGATTGTGAGGTAAGTAGAAAAAAATTACTCGTTTTTCTTCTCGCCACTTCATCAACTCGTCGTAAGTTTTCAAATATCTCTCTTTAGAACTTTCAGGCAAAATATTGTTAATTGCTGCTTCAGCTTCCATTTTCATTGAATCGGGAGTGCAGCTATAATAATCTATATAATAAGCTATAATAATCTTCATCACTTGCAGAACTCATGTTTTTTTCCTACTTAGCACGTAATTATAAAAAAAATCCCAAGAACAAACAATAGGTAGGTATTTAAAGTAAACGTTTTCTATTCCCGCCTTTTTTCATCTTTTTTTTTTAATAATTTTTTTTCAAGAACGAAATTGAGGTTCGCCGTTCGATATTAAAATTGATGACTATTATACTCATACGAAGACAAGGTTGAATAGCGAAGCGACCTCTTTTGTCATTGGGCTGAATGCATGATGTCTATTGCCAGTATGATGGTTAGATGTACGCGAACTTTTTGAAAGAGTGAAGAGTTTTTTTAAATTACTTACCGCCCTAGGGCTTTTCTAGCTACATTATTACCCTAGAGCGCTAATTGGTCACATACAAGCCCCATTTGGGGGTAATAAGGACCTACTTACCGAAAATGAGAGATGTAAATATTTTTTTAGAACACTAGAGAGCAATGAACAAGGCCTCTTGATAAAACTTTTAATACAATACTTTATCTCTATTTAGAAATAATTATGTATATGTATCGTAATTATTTAAAAACTAGGTATTGTCTTCTTCACTTCTAGGTATCAAAAATTTCGTCAGTGATACTTGTTCATTGGGCTCAAGGGTACAATAAATTTGTATGAATGCAGTGTGGGAAATAGCCGCCAGTGTTGTTGCATCACCTATAGGGCGTTTTTTCAATTCAAATCAAACTTGCACGTGAGGTACTTCAAAAAGCAATATATTTCTGTTTCTCTTATTATATGTATGTACAGCCATCCAACCATCAACTATATTCTTCCTGCAATCCATCCAAAGATTGTCCGGAAGAGATCGCTTACAGGGATAAAACCGCCAATTGAATTCCATTACTTAGACACTATCAATTAACCACTCGGATGTCCAGGCGTGCGAGCGGCATTAACCCCACCTGTCCACGAGTCATGGGGTCACTTTCTCCGCGCTTTTTTTCGCGCTTTCACCCGCGACCTTCTTGACAAAAAATATCTTAGCTAAAAAAATACTATAGCTACACTAAAACTAAAAATACCTGCAGAAAGTTAAAAAAGTGCACAATTAAAACTGAAAATACCTGCAGAAGGTTAAAAAAGTGCACAATATAAGCCAAAGACTCGTTAATTAACTGACGAGAGCTCATAAGTCAGTTTCCCATTCAACTTAGCCACTTCGACAGCGCTCGACTTATTTCAAGACCAACATCGAGGCTCCGTATTATCGGGGAGTGTTATGTAAACAGTCTATTTTGACACGAATCGAAGTTAAGGCCGCAAAATGCCTCGGAGAATATTCTACCTGCGGAAATAGCAAAGTTGCCGCCGCCAATATTATAGCTGTGTACGGTGTGCGCCAGTCTATTTGGTGTGAGCTCCTCAACAAACAAGTTGAAATTGATTTTGAAGCTTACTGAACTCATGCCTGCGGCCTTCCGCCCACAATGAATCCTCCGCCTCTCTACTCATTTATACTTACACATTCTACGTGTGTATAGCAACGTACATAGACTGCATCGTTGCTTTAACGGTTAATACGCTAGACTGCCAAAACGGAGGTCGTGGATTCGGGTTCCAATGGAGGCCGCCGTACTTCATTTTCAGAAATGTATTACATATTTATTTGATGAGTGTTATGAAAAAGAAAACATTTATTATAGCAACAAGGCACATCACAGGAACAAAATAAATAGACAAGTAACATAATAAGTAACACAACAAACCAAAAAAAACTAATAAATTAAACATAAACATTTACATACAGGCACAGACATTGCTTATGGCCCCACACTAGGATACCCTGTGTCGTGGGAACCACAAACAGCAAATCGTAAGCATAGATAGATATAGTTTGTGATGTACAGGAACGTTGTTAGGGTTCCGTAGCCAAATGGCAGAAAACGGAAACCTTATGGATTCGTCATGAGTCTGTCTGTCTGTTCGTCCGTAAGTCACAGCCACTTTTTTCCGAAAATATAAGAAATATACTATTGAAACTTGGTAAGAAACTTGGTAATAAAGTGATTTGTCAGGATCGTGGCAGGTGGTAGTCCCTGGTCTCTGCCTACTCCTCTGGGATACAGGCGTGAGCGTATGTCATTTGTAAAGTAACGCCCGACTCTGAGTACTTTCTACTCATCAACAGAGTGCGTATACTGAGTTTTTTCATTCACTTTCGATAGCGAGAGCGTTTGTGATTTGCATAGGAGTGACAAAGAGACAACTATGTGGCGCGCTTTGTCACTCCTATACAAATTGCAAACGCTTTCGCTATCGAAAGTTAAGGAAAAAACTCAGTACAAGCACTCAGGAACACCTTTTAATTCGACCTTGATATCGAGAAAAATAAAACGGCCGTTCCATACTAAAATTCGATACCTGCTGAACAAAATGTGTGGAACAGATGATTCTTTTTAAACGATTTTCAAGTTGGTCTCATAGTAATAGTACCCTGATGGCCGATTTCTGAATTGAGAATTTCGTTAACTAACTACTTAACTCTAGTGCTGTCTCGCCAAATTTATCAGAGAAGAGCGTGACAGAATGTTACCTTAGTATTTACTTACGTGAAAATCTCAATTCAGAAACCGGCCCTGAGTCGAGCGGTACTTTACAAATGACATACATACATAAGCTTACGTCTGTATCCCAGAGGGGTAGGCAGAGACCAGGGACTGCCACCTGCTACGATCCTGACAAATCACTTTCGCTCCATCGACATTCATTTGTCGCTGCATGCACGCACGTCGACTATTTGGTCGAAGTGTGTCCGCCAGGGGCGACCCTTACCGGCCTATTCACAAATGAACACCTTATATAATATATAATTATTATTTTGTTTACAATTCATAAACTCCTTTAATTCAAGTTTAAGTCTCAAGAGCTGCTTACAAACCTATCAAAGGCTCGCTGTCAATAGAAAGGCCCCCACGGCGTCCGCGCGGGGATTCTTTGACTTATAAACTTCACAAGAGCTCAAGATAATTACACGTTTGACAACTCTCGAACTACCTTATAGTCTCTTCATAAAGATGAAGTTGCTGTTTTAAAAATACTGTCGGAAAAATTCCCGTACATTAAGTGTAATATCGGTGATTTTATCGCTGGGTCATTTTAGAAGTTTATTTAATCTTCAGCCAATGACAATTTCATTGATAAGTAAAACAATGGTATCATTACATTGATTGTACAGTACTGGAATAAAGCAAATTCTGCACCATATCGCCTATAAGTTTATCGTATAGGCTTAGGTACTATAGGTAACTAAACATAAACATAAACAAAAAAAGTTTTCTTCCGGTCTGCCACCCATGATATTATTTTTGTGAATATATTGAGACACTGTAATAAAATCCAAATCTGTTGTACTACCAAAGATCTGTAAAAAAAAAAGATGTTATGAATAGAGGTTCTTTGGTTTAAAAAGTTAACTTATTTATACATTTTTTATATTTTTCTATTATTTTGAAACTCTTAGATAAAAAGCTTTATACTTCGAACTAGATAATATTTCATTTTGATCACAAGATATAATACAGTATTGGATTACGGGGCTACTTTTTAATACCTCTTGATCATTTACATGTCATACTGATCACTAAGTAGATGGACATTTGTACCAAATATTGTATTAGACTTAAGTTGATTTGAGAAAAGATTGTCAGAGTGGAGTTTTTTTTGCTACCTTTTTCTCCACTACACTCGGCCCCAAGGCAGCGGCTAACATTAGTATTATAAGTACTTTGACATTCAACAAGCAGAATGTAAATTATTTACGTTGAAATAAATTTCTGATTTCTGACTCATATGCTACATTGTTCGTAAGAGGGTTCTCGATTCAATAGAATAAGCAACTAACATTTCACAAAATGTACGGTTTGTCACTGTCGATAAGTGTAAACTTGTAACGAGGTAATCGCCTCGTTGCTTTTTTTATCATTTTCGGCCATCTACTATTGCAAATTTAATTATTTTATGACATTCGCCGCAGTGTTCGGACGTATTTGGCACAGATATTCCTCAGCCTCCGAACTAAGTGGACGTAAACGAGATTCTATCTTTATTATCATTTTTATTATGGCAGGTCTGTCACCTTATTCTGCGTACTTATATTATTTATCTACGAAATTACAAACATTTAAAAGGCACATTAAAAGTTAATGTGCCTTTTCTTTACCTTATAAATAAATAGAAGTTCTATCGTGACCCTGGATACCCCTCTTTCATTACTACGGATCGCACCCCCTACTTAACCTAAGTGCGACAAACTGAGCATTAAAAGCTTTTCTAAAAGTGGCCAACCCGACAAGAATGCTTTAGATACAAGACTCGTGGCTGTAGTTTTGCACAGGCAGGCAGGACTATAGGATAGGAAACTTTGTCTCTTCTTCGCGTCAGAGCGAGAAACTTGTTATATTTACCGAGCTGCCGCTGCCGTGTCACTGCTAATGAAACATTGTGTTAGCCCACGGGAAAGTAGCGACAGAAATTCCTACATTTATGCGATTACGCACGAAGGTGTCTTCTCCCGGAACTTTTAAATTCACATTGAATTGAAATCATTGTATTTGTGAAACTTTTGATTTTATTTATTCATTCGCTCCGCCAACAGGATAATACAATTATAGGTACATTAAAAATTTACACTTCAAAATAATAATAATGCAATCTCAGTACATAGGTACTAACATCAGGGCGTGTTTGATAGAACTGCAATTCGTGGTTGACTAAATTTGTAGAATTACTATTACAATAATTGCAATCCCAAAGTCCCACACAGATTAACAAGTAGGAAATCTGCTACTTAATGTACATCGAATTGTAATAAATAAACTATGAATTATTCTAGTTTTATGAAACGCGTACCAGCCAAGATAACGTCGTTGTATTTTGAACCAACAGGGTCGCGAATCTTTGTTTTTTTTACAGGTATATAGGTTTTCAGATGTATAGATAACTTTTTATTGAATACCAGTTGCCTTATATTATTTTGAACTTATCTTAACCTCTAATTTTATGGGTTCATGAAGATGTCATTTATTTATAAGAAATAGTGATTTTTTAGGACAAGGCTGGTATTTTTACGGAACAAAGCGACGAAAATTATACCATAACCTCCTCAGTCCCGTGTCGACAAAATAACAATAGAAAACTATTGTTATTTTCAAGGTCAGGACTGAAGACGTTAAAGTACAGTTACGTGGATCTTCTTTTCTCAAACTATACAACTGGACAGAAAGTATGTAGGTATATTTTATCTTTTATCGGTCGCCGCGATACAGGTTCGCCCAGTGCGGAGACCACAGGGAAGCGTAATTAATTAATCTTGGCGTACTCTCAATAGATTCAGTAATAATAATCTATCTCGTATCCTGTTGGTAAATAAATAATTTGTAAATTGTAATTTATTGGACAACTCAGCAAGACCACCGATTTCTTTCGATTTTCGTTGCATAGTACAAGTGGGATCTAACGAGAGTGCTACGATAAACTAAGCAATGATGAATGGAATCGTGTTTGGCCACTGGCATAGTGTAGGTACAATAGAGCAAATTTATGATATTGTATTGAAAATATATGTATCATCCTGTTATCTCAATGTAGGCATGCCAAAATAAATGCGTAGCCCAATGTAATTTGTTCACCCTAGCCCATCTTTCATATAATATATTCATAGAGTTTTGGTTAAAGGACGAATTTGTCCTGGTCATTCCGGAGCCTCACGGACCCTTGAGCATTCTTTTCATTATAATATTCATAGCTGATGGCGAGGGCAGTCTAAGTAGCATAATTTGGACGCTTTACAAAACTATGCACGGAAAAGCTAGCGTAAATTGGCTACCTCGACACTTCTCGAACTATGAGAAAATAAATACGAAGTAGTAGAGTGTGAAAATAGTTAAAGTTAGCTACCGATCTATTTTTTTGTCTCATATTACCCAATAAATTGATAGAGCAAATGCTTCATGTTTGTACAGTCGACAGCAAATCATGGTATACACCCAGCATTCTACTCCATTGCATTACGGGCGACTTTGCAACTAAAATGTGGAGGTTGACGTGCTGTTCCCTGTACGTGGTCAAATAAAATTGACACTAAGTACCGTAGGACATGCATAGGTAAACATAAACATTTTCATACAGGCACATACTCTGCTTCTGACCCCACACTAGGATACCCTGTGTCGTGGGAACTCTGGTTCCCACGATCAGTGACGTCATCACAAACATGTAAACATCTAAGACCAGGGGTTTTTTTTGGTCCCCAGCGGGATTCGAACCCGGGACTTCTCGCGTGGTTGGCAGATGCATTAACCGCTGCGCCACAGTCGTCCTACGAGAGTTTCGGAGGTTTTCTCTCTGTGATAGAGTACAGGCTCTATAACAACGCGTGCTATGCGTGCTAACATAGATATTTTCACGATGTTTTCCATCACATTACTGTTTCTGGTTCCCACGACACAGGGTATCCTAGTGTGGGGCCAGAAGCCATTTATGTGCCTGTATGTAAATGTAATGTAATGTAACATCAGTGAGGGTTATTTTTCCTACATATACCTACACGTAAGTTAATAATATCCTTAAGTAATATCCTTAGTACACCACCAGCCGCTAGTCTTACAAGCCTCCACCAATCCAGACTTGGCCCCCATGGTGGAGTATGGCCTATACTTTGCTCAGGGAACCCATTACGTCCCCACCGAGGGGCACCTTGGTGGGGACGTAATGGGTTGATGATGATGATCCTTAGTACACGCTGTAATAGACCTCTCGAACGTGGGGCAATGCTCATAGAGAGCATTCCATTATTGTTGTAATTTGAACAAGGTTTTGCACAATCTAAAACGCCAAATCGCCCCATTTCCATACCACAGTTTCATAAGTGAAGCGGGTGTCGGCAGTTCCATAACAATGTCACCGTTGACGCTCGTGAAGCGGGTGTCGGCAGTTCCATAACAATGTCACCGTTGACGCTCGTGAAGCGGGTGTCGGCAGTTCCATAACAATGTCACCGTTGACGCTCACCATAATAGTCTTAGACAAACTGTTTCTCCGATCTAGGGGGTGTTCTTAGTACAGTTCCTAGCCCCAGGGCACGTAAAGTCATAAAGTCACTCGCAAGTTCTACCACGGGATTGCTCTAAAGTATTTCATTCCGTCGAAGGCTTACAATATATACTTTAGTTGCTCCCTCCGGAGTTGCGGCGGGCATGTAACACGACTCTTCGCTTACCTCGCAGTTCGTCTCGTAACCCTTTTAAAGCAAGTTTAAATCCGTATTAAACGGATTCCGCCTTTTGTGGGTCAACGCGTTGAAGTAATTGACACATTTTTTTGTTCTCGGATTTGTCTACTAACTAGCTGACCCCGCAATCGTTGTTTTGCCAGATAGGGGTATTAAAAATTGATAACAGACCTACTGATCATAAGTATAAAATTTCATCAAAATCGGTTTCGGAGGAGTATGCACACTAACACGGTGAGTGGTAACACACGAATTTTATATACTTACTAGCTGCCTCGGCAAACGTTGTTTCGCCAATTTTATTTTTCACTTAGAGCTATTAAAAATAGATAACAACCTAACTATTCTCAAGCCCACCGAAGATACATACAAAATTTCATTAAGATCGGTTAAGCCGTTTCGGAGGAGTATGCGCACTAACATTGAGACACGAGAATTTTATAATAATATATTAGAGAAAGTAAGAAGTACTAGCTGACCCAGCAAACGTTGTTTTGCCCATATTTTTTTTTCACTTAGGGCTATGAAAAATAGATAAAAGCTATTCTCAGACATACCGAATATACTATTAAATTTCATCAAAATTAGTCAAGCCGTTTCGGAGGAGTATGCGCACTAACACTGACACGAGTATTTTATATACGAGTATTAGAAATAAATAAAATAAATTGAACGCAGCGTAAACTCAACTTAAAGTAGGTGCCAAGCGCTGCATGGCGCACCTGGAGAAGTTTCTGAAAGTCTGTTTAGCTAGACAACACTGTCTCATATAATATGAGCTGCAAACAATTGCTAATTCATAGCCCACATGCACGGCTTAAACTTAGACAGGTGACAGCGGTTCTGTCGCACAGTGCTCTCGACTTATGAATCGAGACTAAGTTGCAGTTACAGTTCGTCCCGACGGGCTTATCGGCTTAGCTTCCTGTGGCCATAACTTGCTCCACCGTGCGATGCAAGATAGTTAAACCTGCACGACCGACCGCCGTAACCAACCATTATTTGTTACATTTCATCCTTTATGGGACGAAAACAGGAATTACGGTTACGGTTTGTTTGGAAAGGTTACGAGGCTCTTCTAATTTTTTTGTGTTTCGATGAACGAGTTTTGACCATTTTTTTTACACACCTACCGTTGGTGACAATCACTATAATTATTACACAAATACAAACAGGCTTTGCTTGCTTCAAAATACCACCAAGCTTTGATCTTATGGAACATTACTTAAATGTTATAAAAATAGTTAGATGCAAAACTAAATTTAATTTACCAATACATACCTCCTTTCTATATTACCACTATTACGGGTGTTTCAGAAGAGAAAGTAGGTATAATCCCTCAAAATATTGCTAGCGATTTAAGTATCGCGATGTCCAGTACCTATCAGATCTATCAGCCTACCTTGTTTACAATCGAAAAAAAAAAAAAGTACCTCTAAGAATCCGTAAAGGTAACTGGGCTAGGTCCACACGCTTACATTCTGATAACTTCAAGATTATGACCGAGATTTTCTGAAGAAATGGCCTAATTAACCCTTCATTCTAAGTTGTCGGTAATGAGCTGTGGAACTCTGCGGTAAGTCGGCGGTGGCTTTCGACGTCATTACCCTCTAGGGCTCTTACTCAGGAACCGTGGGGGATTGTGATCTAAGTTTAGAAATAAGGTGTTTTGTAGCACTATTGTATATAACCTTGACACGAATTTGCATGTTCGTCGACAAGTGAAGGGGCTGATAGACCGGGAGATAGTGACACAAATTACTTGGTCATTTGTAACAGTATGGCGGTTCTTCAGGGGTCTTATTTATTATTATTTATTTATTTATTCACTTAGCACATTACGAAATTACAACCGCATTAGTTTGCCAAACTGCTAATGCAGTTTATCGGCAAGCTCTTGGTAACAGTTCTTAAATACTTACACAACTAACATTACTTTCTACACAACTAACATTATCGGTAATATTTCATGTTTACAAATTGCTTAAAACAAAGCTCTTAAGCATACTTTTAAATTGTGCTTTTCTAAGGTGCTTGTTACATAATTCCTCTGGGAGGGTTTTGTAAATGGCAGGTACCAAACAATTACTTAGCCTAGATCCATAATAATTAGAGTATTTAGGTATTGTAAATTTGACCTGTTTTCGTTTAGTGCTACGCGTTGGATAGCTATGGCTCCACCGTTTTAAAAGGCCCGACTTGCCGAAAGTTTCAATCGCAATTTCATATTTAATTTTTTTCTCTATAGGCATGATTTTACAAATTTTGAAAAGCTGTTCATAATTATCTTTACATTTATTTTTTATGTTATTTGCAACTAAGCATTTGAGAAATCTTATTTGTAGTTTTTTAATTTCATTTAAATAGGTAGGAAAGGTGCGGCCATAACTAGCCAGCCCGTAGCCTATCACAGATTCAGCAAGTGCATGATAAATGCAATACAACAGAGACCTACTCACAAAAAATTTGAGTCCTTTAAACTTCGTTAATAGTATTCTAAGTTTTGTACATACATCTTTAATATGACTTTTCCAATTCATATCCTTATCAATAGTCAGCCCAAGATACTTTATTTTATCACTTATTTCTATAGGTCTACAGTTACAGTTTATCTGGTGATCGTGGAAGCACTCATACGAGTGTCCTATTATATTAATGACGACATCTTTTTGTGGGCTTCTTGGCGATCTAATGTGAATAAATTTAGTTTTTTGTGCATTCAAGATGATGCCGTTGTCATGTGACCACATCATTATATTATTTAGGTCCTCCTGGATACATTTTTCTATGTGTTTTATGTCCGTTCCTGAGTACATAATGCACGTGTCATCCGCATACATGTAGGTTTTACTATGCTTTACAACATTGCTAATACTATTTACATGCATTATGTACCCAATCGAACCATACACAGAGCCAGTGGGAACACCATGTTTAATGGGATATTCGTCACTAGTAATCTCATTTATCTTTACCTTTAATTTGCGTTGCTTTAAGTACCTTTGGAACCAGGCTTTAACAGGACCTCTCACTCCACATTCATCCATAGCTTGCAATAAGGTATGGTGGTCCAAGGTATCAAAAGCCTTCTTAAAGTCAATAAACAAAGCTATGACGTGCTCTTTCTTGTTTAAGCTAGAATAGACATCGTCTGTAAACTGAAATAACACAGAACTAGTACCTTTACCTCTCTGAAAACCGTGTTGAGAGCAATGGATTAATTTATTCTTATTTAAGTATTCTGAAATTTGTCCTACTATAACCTTCTCTACTATTTTATTTATTGTACATAAAATTGCTATTGGCCTATAGTTTGTATATTCATAGTGGCTTGCTTGTTTATATATTGGTCTGACTATAGACAATTTAAGTTCGTCCGTCTTAGTACGCAAAGACAAAAAGAAAAATGATGGTCATAGCGCTGGTACCGGCGGCCCAATCGCGTGGGCGTTAGTCGAACTCGTCGGATAAATTACGAGTGTCAAACGATTTGTACCACAAAAATTTTTGTATTTTCCGATAGTCCATAAAAAACAAGTAGGCGGTAGTGTCATGCCATACTTCTCCGGTGTGACTTACAGCCCGCCAGAGGGTGATCTAAATAGAAGTTTCAAGTTTCAAGGAGTGCTACGTAAAAACATGGTAGGTATATAAAAAAAAGCCTATATGCCGTCGCTATTTTTAAGGCACGTTAACTTTGTTTTAGCTTTTAATAATCATGGTAGCTATATACTTTCCTATAGCAGGACACAGACTCGCATTCCCAGTTTCTCGTACACTAAGAAGCTGTTAATCTGTTGTTAACAGGTGTCACTTTGCCAAAGTGACACCTGTTAACATACAGCAAATACAAAAAAATCATTTGACAGCTGCTAACAATAGATAAACGTACTGTTAGCATACGAGCAACCAGGGGTCAGAGAAGGACCGACCTCAGCGGATTGCTTTCAAGTGCACCTTAGATACATAGATTTCCTCACGATGTTTACTTAGATTATAGATACATAAAATAAATGTGAAAATAAAAAAACACTTAGAAAATAAATGCTAAAAATAATGGCTGTATCTCAAAAACTAAAGCTGTTAGAGAAAAAATGTAAGTAGATTTGAAATCAGCGACCTTGAATTGGTAAACAACAGTCATAAAATTCAATGCTTTGATAAATCGCCATAGAATGCAGGGCGACAATTAATCGTTTTTCTATCACCCCATTGTACACAGTCAACTTTTTACCTGTTTATCGGGAACTTCAATTTCCTATTTCAGATAAAGGTGCTAAGTAGTTCTCGGCATCGCAAACACCTTGCCGTTTGCATCGCAATTAGAAGCGTTGGCGCATTACCATTTCAATTGCCGGGAATGAGCCTTGCGTTTGCGTCTCGGTTTTACTGAGAATTGCTTTCAACTTTGGAGATACTTTCGTATTCACTTTTACCATTTTTCTGTGTGACTATATGTGTCCTGAATAAAATAAAAATAAAAAATAAAAATAACTGTAAGATTTTGGGAAAAAATACGAAAATTACATAAGACATATTTTATTGGCCAACCTTTTCTACTCAGAACCGTTACGTCTTTTGTCATTTCGGAGTCGCTATAAATGCGTAGCCCTATAATTTAATTTATTTATTGGTGTCTAAAACAGGTAACAAACAATCTATAACATACAGAGAAAGCTTAATAGAGTAAATCTAGAATGTCACCCAAAGCATACACACACGTGAGATCCGGAAAATGTAAACAGACTTACATAACCAAACGACGTTTTAAAATACGTGGTACTGGGGCAGATTTAGAAGTGTATTGCATTAAAGGCCGCTGCCATAAAGCTGCAATTCGGTATGTAAAGTAAAAATTAACCTACGCTGATTCCAAAACCATTGGGAGATTTTAGGGTCTTATGCCTTATTTTTTTATTTTTAGCTCTCTATACCACAAGATTGTGTTTATTTTCACAATAATACTTGTTACCATTTGACTTTCATTTGACCTCTAAATGACGTCATAACGTACCCTGAACAGACTACTTCCTTCGTTCCTTTGTTGTCAATGTCAAGTTTGAAGTTATCTATTAGTGTTTTTGTATGTACTGAAAACGTGGCAAAGACTTAAAGCTATTCAGGCTACGAAATGACGTCATCACGAATAATACTTTAAAAAATAATTAAAAAAAAACCGTTACTTGGAAAATAAAAAGCTTCAAATTAGTGGCTTAAAATTAAATGTTTTATGAAATAAAAATATAAAAATAATACCTGAAAAATACTTTACATACCGAATTCATATCTTGAATGAATTGTACCCCTTTCTTTCCTGGTTTTTTCCATAATTATGACAATACTAGATGAAAACCCGGCTTCACTCGGCCAAAATGTAGACTTGCTTTACTTTTTCGTTTAGAGAAATGAGACCATAGAGTTCACAATGACACGACGTGACACCAACGCAACATTGGTGACCTTGACCTGTTTACTTTGCTACGCCACAATATAGAAATTTCTTCATTTATATATTGAAAATACTCGATAATTCGAATTTTCCGCATATGAATTGTCGAGACTCGGATCGACTAATTTTTTACACTTTTTAATTTGATGTGCATTTCGTTCAGTCTACTGCAGACCGGTACGAAATTATTAATATAGAAATATCCCTTCATTCCCACTGGTTCCACTATTCGGTAGGACCTTTAAAAGTAGGACTAGTGGGGAAAAAACCATTAGTGATCAGTAGAACTAGTGGGAATGAAGGGAAATATCGTCAACGACATTAACAAACCTACGAAACTTCGTTGCGATGACAGCAATCAATCAATCAGTCCGAATTTTAGCACTGCTGGACATCAGCATCCCCTGGACAACGAAACGTCGCTTTCTTCTATCTTCTGACATGCTCATCCAGCTACTGTCGGCAACCTAATATCGAAACAATAACACGAAATTGGACCCGGGAACGTAATGACGATGAAAATGTACGAGATGTTTGGCCACCGCCGATAGTTTGTACAGAATCGAATCGTAATAAACTAGGAAACGAAGGAACTCCATAATTTTAAAAAAATACCCCTCATGGTACCTACTACCAAGTACCTACGTGTTTCATAAGGCTGCAATTACAAATGAACTTTGTTAGTATTTTCTGAGTTGAAAAATTAGATTTTGTTGTTGTTACAAAACATAATAACATAATGTAAACTGACGCCTGCATCTGGAAAGGATAGACAGAGACCAGGGTCGGCCACTTGCCACAATCCTGATAGATTTCTTTCGCTTCATTAACATTTATTAGTCGTTCCATCCACGCACGCCGCCTTCGGGTCAAGATAAAAATCTTGCCTTTTGCTAATACACCTCCTATTTGGTCGAAGTATGGCTTCTCATTATTTGGCTTTATGAAAACTTCTGAGAGTAAGACCAGCAACTAGTCTTACAACCCTCCACCAATCTGAACTAGGCCCCCATGGTGGAGTATGGCCTATACCTACCTCAGGGAAGAGACCGGTGCCCCTCGGCGGGGGCATAATGGGTTGATGATGATGGCTTCGTAGCTAAGTTATTAAGCCTGTTTGAGAAACTAAGGGCCAATAAATTGAACAACTGCTAAGGAACTGAGTTCTCGCTAATATTTACACACCGTAGTGTAAATTGATGAGTAATAAGAGCCATTGCTTTTCGGAAAATAGTACCACCTTCGTTTTGTGTTCTGAGAGTACCACTGTCACTGAAATCACATCAATTCACGTCACACTCGGTTCAGTGGAGGTTCTGTTTACTTTTGCTCCATGTCCTCATGCTGAGGTAGTGCAGTTGCAAACACTGAATAACAAGTAATCGGATTACTTGCCGACGAAAATGCAGGGAGGGCACGAAACGCAAGAGAGAACACACCGGCAGTAGTACATGTGCTTACTGTCAAAACGTAGCCAACCATCCAGAAGCTATGTATAGGTGGCGACGTTGGGTCAAATCGGACTTAAAATATCTACGCACGTTGCCAACGTAATTATTCCTTCAAACTATCCAAAATAATGCGCAAAAGTCGGCGGCAGTTCTTCCATAAAAACTTGGTGTGTCGAAGCAATATTGGACCGATAGCTAACGCCAGCATAACAAGATATTAAAGTGTATTTTCTATGCAGATTCACGTAGGTACTCAGCCAATGGCATCATGTTGCTGAAGAAATAACCGCTGATTTTATTTGAGTACAATACAAAAATATTATCCGCTACAGCAAAAAAAAAGAGCAAGCCTGCGCAATTTGCCATCATGTATTGGCATCAGGAAAATACCTTTATGCAAATAATCGAACTTTAATTCCGTCAGCAAAAACACGATGAAAGAACAATGTAAATGCGGTGTATTGTTTTGGGTAAAACGTTGGAACACACGGGCTTGGCTTTGTCTGCAAACAATAGAGTCTTCAACGCAAACAAACTATTGCAGGCTTTTAACAAAGTTACCTTTTAAAAGGCTGGAAAATTTTCCACTCCACCCGCACGCTTTCCACCGGCACTTTATGATGCCCTGTCATATGAAACGCTGGCGAGAAAACTTATGAAAATGCATGTCATTGCGTGTAGACGAGTTGAATATTACGCTACATTTAACTTGCGCTTTAATAAATTTTATGCAGGGTCATGTTGCGCTGCTTTCATTTATTAAAGTATGCTACACTGTTGAGTACATAACCTTATATATTGCAATCGCTACAATGTAAAGCTCGTGATATGTCGATACAGGAAAGACTAGACTTCGTGACTTTCTCGCCGGCCAACTTCATTCCCTGTGGCTGCTACTGCATCGACAGTACACTGTAAGCTTCCTGGATTCTAAGCCCATCTGTGTTACTATCCTGCTTTTACTAGCAGAGCGCAACAGAGACAGCAAACAAGTTTTCCAAGGGTTAGCTAAAGTGTAATCTAGTTAAATCCACATGCCGCCAGCCCCGTCGATGCATGCAGGATGTGCGGGCAAGATAAACCGGTAATGCGACTCCGCAACATGTGATGGAACGATGTCCTGTGCTACTCCCATATGCACTGCATACCTACCTACGTATACTCGTACATACGTACTTACGAGGTTTTGGGCTTTACTTTCACGGCGTGGGATAATTACTTTGGATATAGGTAGGAGAAATTGTGATTTAATATTACTATGTACCTACTTACGAATAAAGGTACAGTTTGTCCAAAAAACACTTGAAACTGGAAGTGAAAGTTTACTAATTGTTTTATTGAGAAATAAAAACGTTTACTATATTTATTGAAGCACAATACATTATTTTATGTAATAGCTCAAGTTTTTAATTTATATAATGCTATTAACAAACACAGACAAGAAAACTGAGAGCAGACTGAGCAAAACCATACTCTTTAATTTTTACTCTTTCTGGACAAGCTGTAATCGTTATTTTCAATGTGCACAATCATACACAAACACTTTTGTCCTACGATTTATAGTTTTGCTTAATTTTCATGATTTATTCTGATTCTTTTCATTATTTCTAGCGGTTTCTTACAGTAGCGGTATTTGATAGATAATAATTGAGTTAAGTGAGCATTCTTCTATGTATGACAATAAATTACTGTTGGCTGCGACATTATGTAAACTATATACACCCTCGAAACCGCCGTGTACAGTCGGCAGTACATCATCCTATACACCCATGCACTCTACTCTGTTGCATTATGGGCGACTTTGCTACTAAAATGTGAAGGTTGACGTGCTGTCGACTTACCTACCACAAATTGTCAAAAGGGAAATATGTGCTTGTGGCTCAGAGTTGAAGAACCAAAGAAAAATAAGACGATATAGAAATATAAACCCTATTATTTAGGAAAATTAAAATCTGAGAAAAAGTCATAAAACCCAGCTCCAGGTATTACTCATTTGATTTTAAGCCCTGTGTATGAAGTTTAAATACGTAGAGTTCACAAACTTTAAGTCTGTTTATCGTCGCTTATACTTCAACAGCGCGAATATGCTTTTTACCATTAGTAGAAACTTAGTTATAGAGTTGAGGATAGAGAATCGTCCAGCGCATGTTATGCGCCAGTCAAATTCAAAATTTTCGGCTTATTTATTTTACTGTCATTTATTTCATTCTAGAAAAGAAATCATTAAGTTTATGCGTCTCCTGCAAAGTTGTCTAAATGCATGTTCGCGGTGTTGAAGTATAAGCGACTTTATGTCAATCACGCATATCTATAGGAACAAAAGAAATTTCTTTGACAATAACGATTTTCTTATTAATCGGGGCAATTGGCGATTTACATAGATTTTCTTTGAGCAGAGCGCCCTCTCCGTTGGTTAAAGTGCGGAACACATCCACCTGCTTTAGAAATTGTAACAGGGTCGATGTAGTGTAGATTATCCAAGTGACTTTACGTTCTTTGATTTGTTGGGCGTTGTAAGTATGTGATGTAGCCGCGGTTCATCTGTGGTCGCCTCAGCCAGGTCAGGCAATCGGATTTTACTACAATAGACGAGTACGGATCGTTGATTGCCTTCACATTGTCTGCTATCGTCTGAAAGTCAGGATTGGGCTCTCCCTCAGCGAAGCGGGTAGACACTACGGCCCAGACATCGGAGGTTGTCACTTGCGCCTAATTTCACAGCTAGAATTAAAATAACTGGTATGAATATCCATAGCGATTGGAACATCGCCGAAGAGGTGGTGAGCTCCAGACGCATTGTCGGGACCCCAGTTGAAGTTTACTCTGTGGAGATGGTATGTTCCGACTAAGGGGCCCCCAAAGATGCTCGGTACGAACTCGTATTTCTGGAATTGCAAGTGGACTCCAATTCCGTCGTTCTTTAGTACTGCTTGAGCAGAGGTATCCCAATGGTGGTGGAATGTTTGCGGAGCAAGGTCGTTCCAGAAAGGAACCTGATAAACCTTTGTGCGTAATATTAGGCAGCCTTTCTGTAATTTTTAAGCCTATACTGTAGCTGGTATTCGTTAAGGACATGCCTGAATATTGTTGTTAATATGGTTCACATTTTTTCCCAGCTACTGAATTCAATTAGGGTGAATTTATTTGGAAAATATGAAAATATTTTTCGCTTCGTGATTTTGTAGAACAGCGCCCGTGTGTTTGACAGAAGATTTGACGTTCCTCTCCTAAAGGTTTCGCAAATAGATTCGAAATATGTTTTCAAACTTTTTAAGAAAAAGATAAATGAATTGGGGCTACAACAAACGATGATGGAAAACACCCCATATTGGGATTAAACGCGGAGTCATTCTGGGAATATTTCCAAACTGGATTTAAATGAGGGTAAAAACGTTTCTTACTGTTTCCATTTAGTAGTAGCCCGACACCATAATTATGTAACATAGAAAACTAAAAGTTGTGACTATTGATGTAGGATGAAAAAACAACGCTCAAGCGGGATCGATGGCGACTTTTGACATTTACCGTCCGTCCGTCTGACTGTCTATATTCTGGCCGCGGCCTAGCTTAGAGGCTGTAAGTCACAGAGACTACAGTGCCAAAAAACGGTAGAATAAAATAAAATACCTTCGGTAGGTACTTGCCTTATACCAAAGTGATGCATTTTTTTCGCAAACGTATAGGATATAATTGGATTATTGTGGGAGTACACAGATAAAAAAATTTCGATTTTGTATTCTGTTTGCGAAATACTTATGTATTATGTAATAGGCGACCAAAACTTAAGGAAAACTTCGTACAAACTCTATTGAAGATTACTTCGGTAATGTTGTTACTTCTGTAAAGCCGATAAAACCCCTCTATCCACGGAGCTACACTGCTTGAGGCTCGACAGGAATTTGACCTGTTTTAACCGACTTCAAAAAAGGAAAAGGTGCTCATTTCGGGGCGTTATATTCCATTTTTCTAAGATATGACGGAGTTATGTATGTCATCCATCAGCATCACATAACTCCTCCTCCAATCTTAACCAATTTTGACAATTCTTTTTTGTTTCATTTTTAGGCATTGGTCTCATTCTTATTCAGACTTTCAGAGATAGTGAAAGGAACTCTCTTTAATGGACAGCAGAACTGTGTATGTGTGCAATTCTTTAGTCAATAAAATTTGCGACTTGCACATCGATCGACGGATCCAATGTGTGTGTGTGTGTGGTAATTAGATGATGAACGTGTTTTGTATTGTATTTTACGTTTACGACTCGTGCAGTCTTGGTGAAAATTACGTATATTATATGTAATATAATTACTTTTCAATAAAAGTATATTTTGGAGTCCGTGCCAAGTTCCAGACTTATTTAAAATTAACAATACTTCCTCGAGTGAAAAATACAATTTTAAAAACTATAAAAATGATTTCGTCGTTACTACACTGAAAAGCAGAAAATAATTTCCCTATTTCGTTTCGCAGTATTCAGTGGCAAAGTCAAAAAGCGTGAGGCGCTTTGTCTAACTTAATCAAAAGCGGTGCATGTCAGGAAACTGTACGTTATATATTTCACACTAGCCAATACATTTAGGTAGTTTAATTATTGTCTCTTCATTCGCATTCGGTGCGTTTAGCATTCGGTAACGTTGAAGATACATATTAATAAAATATGTAAGAGTAGAAAATACAAGAAGCTAAAGTTCTTTGAGCTATCTATGTATCCACTATTGGGCATAGACCTGTTCACCATGACGCCCACCTCGTCCATAGTCTACCGTCTTCTTAATGTCATCATCTCCATCATTATCAGTTTAGGTACCTCTCGCACACTTGCAAGAACAACGTGTTATTTCGGAACCCTTACGTTACATGAGAGCATTTTTTTAAGGTTTCAAAGTAATGGCCGAAAGAGACAGCGCTATAACGTGATGCAGTGTCTCTTTTGCTCACTATTCCGGCGTTTTCGGAGTAAATAAAATCGCATTTTTTTTAATGAATAAAAAATGGTTTTCTTCGAAATATCACGTTGTTCTTGCGAGGGTGCGCTCTGGCAACTGCTGGGTTTGACCTTTTCCTTAATACGCGATTTTTGCGTCCTCTCGTCATTTGCATCCAATTCTCATCCATAGGCCCACTACAGACCTGATGATGTCGCCTGACCTAATGTCATATTTATATCATTGTGAGCAGATTATTACTTCCTAGAACGCTACAGACCTGACCACATCGCCCGACCTAATGTCATATTTATATCATTGTGAGCAGATTATTACTTCCTAGAACGCTACAGACCTGACCACATCGCCCGACCTAATGTCATATTTATATCATTGTGAGCAGATTATTACTTCCTAGAACGCTACAGACCTGACCACATCGCCCGACCTAATGTCATATTTATATCATTGTGAGCAGATTATTACTTCCTAGAACGCTTCAGACCTGACCACATCGCCCGACCTAATGTCATATTTATATCATTGTGAGCAGATTATTACTTCCTAGAACGCTACAGACCTGACCACATCGCCCGACCTAATGTCATATTTATATCATTGTGAGCAGACTATTACTTCCTAGAATTTACTCAAATAAGCCAATGAAGATCCGGCGCTCAATATTTTTGTCGTAAAAGTTGTGAACTCCTGTTGTGGGCACTCGTTTTGTGAAATTGAAAAGAATTGTTCTCCAGCTCCAACTTGGCGTCGCTGCAATCGGGGCTTAGCCGCGTCTCGGGCGTTTTGCACAACTATTTGGTGGTAGATTTTAACTCGAGCTAAGTCCTCGCGTCTACAAAGTTGTCTCTAGATTTTGCAGGACGATTTACCGAGTATTTTTAGTGGTTATTGTAGTAATTTTGCCGTTCAGTTACTGTTACTGTGGAGTTTAAAACACTAAGTAACTACGAACTTCATAGATACCTACATAAAGGGTTTTGAATCTATAGGTACTAGTGATGCAAATAGTGATTTCTGATGCATTACTGGTTTATTTGTGAATAGTGAAATTAGCATCTGATCTTCCTTCCTTAATGCTTTAGTCACTGAACTATTTGATGCCTATGCTCCGCTGCAAAAAAAAAAACTATTAGAAACATTAATCCTAAGCCATGGATTACTAACATGGTGAAATTTATGATGAGTCTCCGAGATGAAGCTGAAAAAAAATCTAATAGAACAAAGAAAGAAACGGATCGTAACTATTACAGATCATTGAGAAATTTTGTTTCAGCAACAATAGAGAGAGAAAAAACAGCATATTTCAAATATTATGTTAATTCCAATAAGAACAACCCGAAACAGATGTGGAAACACAAAACTAACATCACTCTTCCATACCAACAACTCGCAGGACTCTGACATACCTAGGGAATTAAATTGCCCAGAAAAAATTAACGAGCATTTCTTGGATATACCGGGAAACTCAAATGCAGACCCGAATTTGATGGCTTTTTTTAATAACAACAAATATAATGATAAGGAATTTCAACTGAACTATGTGACTGGGACTGACATAGAAAAACACTTGCATAACATCAAGTCAAATGCCGCAGGGCATGACAACATTACCATAAAAATGATTCTTTTGACACTACCTTTTACGCTTCCAATCATTACCGCCATAATAAACGAATCTATAAAGCAACAATCTTTCCCAGATTGCTGGAAACTAGCTATTGTTAGGCCGATCCCGAAAAATAATAATATCCAGCAACATAAAGATCTACGTCCAATAAGTTTATTACCAACATTATCAAAAATACTAGAAAAGGTAATAAAAATCATTTGGATTTGGAGTTGACGTATATAACGAATGAAAGATTATTACCAATCTCGCAATCCGGTTCCCGCAGTGGACATGGTACGGAAACTGCTTTGTTAGAGGTGACGGACGACTTGCTTTCAGCTTCTGATTTGTCTTTGTGTAATGCTTTAGTGCTTTTGGATTTTTCAAGGGCATTCGATTGTATCAACACACAATTGATGATTGCAAATATGGGGTATTATGGATTCTCTGAGGGTGCTTGCAAGTAGTTCTTATCATATCTGAATGGCCGGAAGCAAATTGTGGTGTCAGAGGATGAAAAAGGAAACCGAATCTACTCAATTACTGCAAATGTCACCTCTACGCAGATGACACTCAAATTTATCTCCCCTTCTCGGCTGCAGAAACTGCTCTAGCAATGGACATGGACGTAGCATAAACGTAGATCTAAAAGCTATCTTTAATTGGGCAGAACAAAATTGTTTGGTACTAAATCCGCTTAAATCGAAACTTCTTCTAGTAGGCTCAAAACAACAACGTCTGAAAGTGCTTCGTCAAAATCCAAAGCTTATTATTAACGGTTTGGAAATACCACGAACGGAACAAGCTAGAAATCTTGGATTACTATTTGATGAAGACTTGAAATTTGAAGCGCATATAAATGAAAAAATTAGAACTGCCTTCTACAAAATAAAGGTATTGTATGGCCTGAGAAAATATCTGACCGAAAACATCAGAGAAATTCTTGTCGAACTTCTGGTACTGTCGCCGTTTAACTACTGTAGTGCAGTATATGGACCGCGTCTTCGGATTAAGACTGAAAAAACGGTACAAAGAGTGCAAAATGCTTGTGCTAGATTTTGTTACCATATACCGAGAAGAGCACATGTGACACCTTACTTAAATGAGCATGGCACTTTAAATATGAAAAATAGACGTGAATTACACTTGGGTTGCCTCATACACAAAATAATTTGGAATAAATCCCCGACATATTTATATAAAAAGCTTAACTGGTTTTGGGATGGCTCTGGCTATATTACCCGTGCAAGAGAATCAGATCTTCTAAGGATCCCAAAACATAGATCAGCAGGTTTCAGAGGGAGTTACAAGTACAGCACAGCAAAAATCTGGAATACCATTCCACCTCCTTTAAGGCTAAAAATCTCTACAAACACCTTCAAATTACATTATAGAAAGGTACTTTTGGAAAAATAGACGGCTCTGTACTTGTAAGGCTCGCCCTGGATCCTGGACTGGAACATAACACAAGATGTACACACAGACACACACATACTCACACACATTCGACTCGCCCACTCCACAATCAGGAACACGGACACTCACTAGCGGTACGTAACCAATTTGTAACACCCATCGATATAATTTATCTATTTATATTATATTATATGTAATATTTGTATGTATAATAGTATAAATTCATAATAACATCACAATATATTATAAATATTGTGCATATTCATATATGTATTGGTATTGATATTAAATATGATATATATTAATATTATATAAGTAGTATTATGAAGTGTATATTGTAAAATTATATTCTTGGTGCAACAAAATTGTAATCTAAGTTTGTTACCCTATTTCCTACATTTAAGTTTAGTTTTAGTTTTTTTATGGGTTGTTGCTGAAAATCAGCGCTGCCAAGATCACTGCGCTGACTTGGTAGCATAATGCTGAGCCTCGACCCTTTATCTTAATATGATAATAAACTCTTTCTATTCTAATCTATTCTATTCTAAACTTCCACTAGGTTACCATATTAGGGACTAGTCATAGAAAGCGCCCGAGGCGCGCGTACGATACGCTGCGTATCGGACGCTCTTTAAAATTGTATGAAGTTCTATGCAACGGATTATATCAAGCGTCCGCGTCCGTGGTGCGCGCCCAATGCGCAGCGTTCCGGGTGCGCGCCCCAGGCGCTTTCTATGACTAGTCCCTTAGACTAATGTCTGTATTTAAACGTCGTGTTTAATTAGGTAGGTTTGCCAGGCTCCAATCTGGAGGATCATGTGATGATCATGACCATCATGAAAATAGAATAAAATATATATGTACGTACCTATGTCACCTAAGGCGGCTGGGCGACGGTTTGTTCACGGCCTATGTTGTGGAATTCCGAAACTGGGGGAATCAACTGACTGCTTAGCACAGACTTGTCTCTGAAGAATCTGAAAGAGTATGGAAATGGAGGCAAACTGGCATCTAGAGTCGTATTGCATAGTCAATAGCCAGCCAACTGCTATTTCTCACAGAAAAGTTGCCGGCACCGTAACGAAGTCGGCGGGAATAATCAGCAATTCTGATTCACTTCGCCGTGTATCAATTACGTACCACTTGCTTTCAGGCAGCGATACTTTGCGTTGCAAAGAAAACTCGCAAGAGACCTACTTATTTGTTCAAATGACCAGCATCTGCTCACTTCTTTGAGGTTGAAAGAGACGTTTGGCTCCTAGCCTAATTTTTAAATGCAAAATTTAAGTGTAAAATGTAAATTTTAAAAATGTAATTTTTAAATGTATAAAAATTTTATGACCTCTGTGGCGCAGTGGTTAGCGCCTCTGCCTACCATGCGAGAGGTCCCGGGTTCGAATCCCGGCTAGGTTAAAAAAAAAAAAAAGAAACGCAGGTCTTGTATGTTTACATGTTTGTGACGTCGCTGTTTCCGGTTCCCACGACACAGGGTATCCTATTGTGGGGTCAGAAGCAATGTATGTGCCTGTATCTAAATGTAAAAAAAAATGTTATAATTTTTTAATTTTATGTGTAACAACGCAAAGTGCTTTAGAAGAGACAATAACGCAGAGCCTGTATAACGCGGTAATAATAATAACTTCCCCACCACCCAATCCTTTGTCCTAGTCTCAAACCAGGATCTCCTATCGTATGGTAACCAAGCAAGGACGTTACTAACACGCAGACTCAGATACACCTACCTGATCGTTAAGTCAGTGTAAGAGCGTACCTATCTAATAGGATATTGTATATCCGGTGGTCGTATATCCACGTAGGTAATCTAGTATTCGGATATTGTACCTATATACCTATATCAGCGGAATGCCCTAAACAACTACGTGATGAAGCTTTTATATGTTGCACGTTGGACTGTTCTTTTCGCAAAAGCCGTAGAGGTGATTTTAGATTGTCAGTGCAAATATATGTATGTGTAGCAAATACTCACATGATTCGAACTCAATATTGTGCGGTTTCAGTATCAGTGGGGCGTATTGTCGACTGTCGACCGCTGGACCGCGCGTGTCCGGAATTGGAAACAAGTACAGCCGACAGCAGGGCAACCTTACCATTTTGTTGAAAATAGCCCGTAACGTAATTGAGTAGAGTCCACACGTGTAAGGTTGATGTGCTGTGGATTGTACAACCATCGCTGGATTTTGTCTGGTTTTTCTTGCTTTGAAGGTGGAGGCTTTGTCGCAATGTGTGTCTTCTAATGAAATCTTTCGCAATATTAGGGTGTACTGTTTTCTTGGCCACACATTATTTTTTCTAAGAACTTTACTTTCCTTTACGTCACGTTGTATTTTGTATAACTGGGCCGGACTTAAAGAAGTAACAAAGGAGTATGGCCTATATCTTCCTCAGAGAAGAGACCCGAGCCCCTCCCTTTAGTAGCAGTAGTTCGGTGAGGACTTATGCCCGGTTCCTATAATATACGCCTACCGGCTACGATCCGTTTTCAATACAATTTATTGACGGTTCGTAGGAATTTCGTAGGAATTGTAACCGATCGTAAGCAAAAACGAAGCGTTTTGTGGATATTGGAACCGGGCATTAGTGGTTTGATGATGATGAAATTTTGTATTTTTCTTTTTTCCGTTGTGAAATAAAGAATATTCTTATGTTATTCTTATCTCACACAGGAAAATAAAAATTATTGGTGCAAATCTGTAGTAGAACCAAGGCAAAATCACACCTACGATTTCATAATTTATTGGACTTCGTTAACTACGTTTAATATAATGGGTCAATGAGTATTGAATATCACGCATGGGCCTTAGGTAGCGAACGTATCTCCTAATTGAAATGAACATCGTCGGCTCCATCTTCACTTAGCATCAGGTGAGATCGGGGTCAATCGTTGGTCAGTTTTTAATAAAAAAAAAAAAAAAAAATGTTATAACTTTATCAATTTGTATAGAAGTAGTAATTTGAAACAACAATCCTCCCTGTTTTATCAATAATCAAACTCATCTTCGGATACATCCGCTTAGATTCAAAGGGAAAATCACAAAGGGCCATCTCATTTGTTTTCTCCGTTAACATTCGCTCAAACTTAGGGCAATTCCCTTTATCATGATCGTCCTTTGTTGGCCGTTCCGAAACGAGCTATTAAATAAAACAACCATCCAGGCGATGAAAAAGAAAATACTTTTCTTTTGTCGATGCTGAATAAATTGAAAAATATACCTAAAGGGATGCTTTACTCTAGTTGTATTTCGTGGCTTCAATGAAACCGTAGAAGTACTTTATAAAAGTTGAATGTTGGACTTCTTGCCCGTTGCGTTGCAGGAAAATAGTGAAATGCAGCGGAATAGCTTTTAAAATATTTTATTGGTTCCACGAAAGTTTTATAAAACTGACTACAAAGTACGGTAACTGAAATATCACGAAAGTTGGAAACACAAAATGTTCAACGAAACAAAAATCTAACAACGCTAGTTTTCGTTATCTAATACGTACATAGTCTACAAAAAAAAACACATGATAATTTATTATCTAAATTATTGGTACGTCCTGAGTCAATGTTTTATTGATGAAACTTGGTATTCTTAACAACATTTATATGTAGGTACACTATAGTAGAAGCTCATAGTTTTAATGCATGTGCTAATGATTATTTATCACAGTGGTCGGCAATAAATGTGTTTGTGTGTTAGAAAGTAATAAAGTTAGATAGGTAATTATCATTATTGTATTGTATCATAATAACATTATTGTATCATATTTACCATAAGTACGTGTTATTAAAGTAACCCAAAACCCAAGAACCGTTTCTTCAGTAATTGTAATAAGCATTTAAATTATGTTTAAAAAGTAAATTTTTTGGGTTCCGAACCTCAAAAGGAAAAAACGGAACCCTTATAGGTTCACTTTGTTGCAGTCCGTCCGTCTGCCTGTCAAGACACTTAGGGCCGATTTCTGAATTGAGAATTCACGCTAAGCAAATACTTAAGTAACATGCCGTCACGCTCTTTTCTAAAGAAATTTGGCGAGACAGCACTACAGTTACATAATTACAAAATAATCAAGTCAATAAGTAAGAAATAGGGTAGTTTCCAGGGTCAAAATAATTAAATTCAATTTCGTCCGTATTTTAGATTATAAAAAAATATTGGACACGTATTTTTTTCTTTTTTCGATTAAACATTTCGATATAGCCCATTAAAGTTACGTGTGACGTCACTCCGTGCTAAAAAATGCAGCACGTAACTTTAATGGGCTATATCGTCAATTCTGAAATCGGACTTTAATCTCAGAACGCGTGGAAATATCGAGTTGAAATAAAATAAAATACTCAAGTCTACGGTCCCTTGAACAGTTTCAAGGGACCGTAGACTTGAGTATTTTATTTTATTTCAACTCGATATCTCCACGCGATAAAAAATGTTTTATATAAAAAGTTAGAGTTGTGAAGTTTTTATAAGACTTTATGCCCAAAAAAACGTATATTTTGAGGCTACAGGCAATAATAATTCACTAAACGTTTGTAACTAAATTATTAAAAAAAATGTCTTTGAAGTTCGGGAGAAGCCTGGAAAAAACTGCGAGTACGGAACCCTCAGCCCGACTCGCTTTTGTTCTTTTTTTTATTAATTGCACGGATGCGAATAATTTGTTACCTACTCTTTATAAACATTTTTTTTTTCAAACATTTATCTCTTGCGAAGAAACAAATTGCAGATTCAGCGTTATTTCAATAAGCAGTACACGCTATCAAAAGTAACAAAAAAATATATTTACAAAAGTTTAAAATGCTTCTTCGACATTAAATAATTAATTCAGTCAGAACCCCTTCATTAAACAAACTTGTTTGGTTTATATAAATTAATCAGGCAAAAATTGCAAAAAGACATTTATAAAAATGACAATCGTTTTCCCTGCTCACATCTCAGTACCTAATTTAGTCTGAATATCGTTGATATGCTGAACTTTTCTAATACGACTAGAATGAGTTTTGAGCATTTACACAATCTTTGGTATTGTATTATTTCTACTTATCCATAAGTAAATACCATTCAAACATCTAACCGATAAAATTCAATTATTATCATAGGAAATCTTAAGCTAGACACACTAGAGAACTGACTATACCAAATGCTCCGTCTTAGATCATGGTTGTATTCATTTTGGTTTAAGAAAACGAATAGAAGTTATAAATACTGCAATTCCACGATCTTTGTACAGTCAAATTTAGATACTTCTCAATTGAACACATTACTAATATATTTATATAGTCTTATAATAAACGTTGAAAACGAAAATTGGTTCTTTTGGTTAGGTAATCGATATTTTCAACCAGTTTTTACACTTTTCAAAATTGTTCCAATTTAATAAACTTCAATCAACATCTACCCCTCACTTGCTAAAAACCCGTAAAGAGACTATAAAATCTATGTTCCTTTGTGGGTAATTACAAATTTTAATAGTCTTAACAGATTTTTGAAGAATTTTACATTCAATAAGAAAAGTGACTTTAATTTTTCATATATATATATATATTTTACGATACCAATTCATTGTGTTGCCGATAAGGATTAAAATACTATATCGGAACAGGTAGTTAATGTAAGAGTAATAGAAAAGTTACAAACAATTACAGAAATTATTACTTATACCAGACTTCTCCAAAACTAACTTGTATCCTGGAACCTGTAGCATTTTGTCCAGAATGAACTGCGTGTTGCTATCACTCGACAGCTACCCATAACTTCATTTGAAGTTTGGCATGGTAAGTTTTTAAATTGCATCATATATTCACGGAATGGGGTTGACTTTACAACTATTTGTTAGTTTTCGCATTACACTGATCCTTTGCTGCAAGCATTGATATCGCCGATACTTTTCACGCGTCGATGTCGCTTTTGCTTGATCGCCGAGTCGTCTGTCGACTTGGCTGGCAGAGGCGAGCTCACGCGATGGGCTTGGTCAGCCTTTTGCCCGTATCTGGAAAAGATAGATAGTCAGATAGTCCGGTTCTGTTTGTTGTGATTTGGGGTTTTTTGCGAAAAAATTAAAAGAACGTTTCTAATAGAGAAAGTTCGGAATACTAATAATTTCTGTGTCATTTAATAAATTCGTTCGTAAAAATCTTCGTCAAACTTAAAATGGGAAAACTAATACAAAATCTGCACAAAACAAAACACACGCAAAGAAAACATAACGCTAAGAAAATAAGCAGCATCGGACTCATCCAACGGAAGGATTGGATTTAATCCCACTACGCTGCCAGCATTACCACTACGAGGGAGATGCTTTGCATAACATAGGCCATAAGTATTGAGCAGGCATTATAAATAAGAACTGAGTAGTAAGAACTTTTTTCTTGGTTTTTATTGTGAGTTTGGCTGTCTGAAAAATTTAGCACAATTATAATTTTTATTGCTTTGACTTAGAGACTGGAGTTCTATACAACTTGAGAGCCCTATGAACATAAAGTATTTTTTACGAATTTTAACTTGATAGCCTTATCGGTTCATGAGAAAAGGGCTTTGATGGACCAAACTGTCAGACAAGAAAGTAATTCTTAAAGAACTAAAACTTTCGTAAGCATTACACATTATTAACTTTATACCGAATAGTCAAGTAAGTGTACTCGGAATAAAGTTAATAATTCTTAAAGAGTTACTTACCTTCTTAAGTCACCTTGAAAATAACAATAAAAAACCATCGTTATATTCAAAGTCAGAACTCAGCAGTTGACTATAAAAGAAGCATAAAACCACTACGCGACCACACCCACCTATGGGTGATGCTAATGTTGTCGCCTTTAGCCTCGTTCAGTCTCTGCAAGCTGTCTCTGGTCGAGAGACTGGACTGCGAGTACAGACTCAACGGCGTGTAGATCGGCTCGTACTCTTGCAGCGTCGGCGGCGGAGCATAAGCCATACTCAGCTGAGAGAGAGTCCTCATCCCTATCGGGGGAGAGTACGTCATTTGGTACGGGCCAGTGAGACTCATCACTGACGAACTTTCGCTTGACGACGACGGCGATGTACGGTCGTGTTTCGGCTTCAGAACACCCAGCGCCCTCGATATTGAACCCTGAAAAATGGACGTGTTTAATTTTGTCTGTTAGGTGGAATAAGACCATGGGTGGGAAGAAATGTTAAGTTACCCGCAAGCTGTGTCTTCTGGAGTCACCGCTCAGGTCAATGCCTGGTAGGCCAGTCGCAACGGACCGCGAGAATGGACGTCCGAGCATTCTAATTTGATGACCAAACATGTTCCTGCAAAATTTCATGCGGTCAGTCGAAGGAAGTCTACAAATTTGAGACAACATTCAGAATTGAAAGAACAAAAAAGCGAAGCTATGTTTTTTTTAACGAATTACATTTTTTAAATTGGCACGAATATTTATTGCATTAAATTTAATTGATATTGAGTTTCTAACACAGATAGCTGACATGCAGTTTCTTGAAAAGGTTATAATTTAATTTAATTTATAGAGCTCAATAGCTATAAAAATTGGGCTCTATTGACACTGAGTGCTGCTTAAACTGTAATTGACATTAAGAAACAAATAGTTTTGCAGAAAACATCAAAAGCATGATGCACGTTTGCTAGAACTAATGTTTCATGCTAGATGTGTGGAGAATCGAAACAAAAGTTAGGTTTAAGAAAGGATCGAACCTAAAGACGAATACACACAGAAGGAGAAAAGAAAAGTACTGAGTCGCGGAACGCGATAACGGCCCAGATTAATTATTCAAGTCAGACTGTATCTCTACTTCGCAGTACTTTTCCCAGTGATTAGCGAAATAAAAGTACCATTTGTGAGTAGTCAAGAAATAAATTAGACAAGCACGTAAAGTCAACTGGAAATGATGATCAAACCATAAATTATGACTGATTTGTGTGTGTGAAAGAGGGAAATGGATAGAACCCGAGGTGCGCTCTAAATGATAATCATGACAGGCATGAGCATGACGATACGATTAAATGATCTTTACCGTTATCTCGATGTATGGATCGCCATTTTGTTAAGGGGTCATTGGGTTCAATAACTGACTCAGAGCCTTTTCTATGTTATAATTTTTGTCAGAATTTATTCACATTTAATGTCAATTGATATCGTTTACAGCTCAACCTATTACCTATACATTGTCATCAACTTTACAATAGGAATGTATACAAGTCGAAAACATATTTTATCTTACAAATAACAGTAAAATCTATTAATGTTATTAAAACTCTAAAGCTATTGTGAATGGTTCTGGTTTTTATATGTCTAAAGATATTTTAATGAATGCTATGATTTAGAACAATACCTATCAATTTCGTTATTGTAATTATGATTTTATTAATCAAATAAATTCCTTGAATTATGTTGCCCCCTATATGTATTAAATACGAAGCATTTAATGCTTTCCGATAACTATGTAATTAGTTTTATTATTAACCTTTACCAGGTCGATGGATATCGAATAAACATGTACGTCATTATCCTAATCTACAAGTAGTCAGATCTAGGGGTCACATTGAACACTCAATCTAACACTGACGAAGGCAAAGGGTAAAAGAACAGTAGAATGAACGTCCGATAACTACCCTTACTGACAAACGAACCACGCACCAGCCCTACATAACATATCAGTCTTCACTGCTCATCAAGAGTTAACAAACGACGGTTACGACGGAAGATTCTTTAAGAGAGACCATTGCAAAATATATTATTTTGTAAAAATAGCAATTTACAAACACTTTCGTACAGGGAATTTTACATAGATACAACAATTCAATTCGAAGTAGGGTACCGAAGCGCCTTATCTATTTTTTGAAGGAGAGCCTTTTAATTTTGACCGTTTTATCTTTGCTTTGTGGACAACATGGATGCTCGGGCAGCCTCCACTTGCAGTTCTTCCACCTGGCAAAATATCGTATACCTGCAGGATTGCACCTCACATTATAATCAACTACAGGTTGGTGGTTACGGGGCTGTGAACTGGGATGGCAGACATGCAGTGCAAAGTAGACTTTCATGTTTTCATTTTGATAAATAATCTGACACTAATGCAAGCCATCACTGCTATCAAAATACTGTGGGTTATGTCGTTGAATATGCATAGAGCTTTCCATTTACTTATGTCAAGGGAGAAAATTGGAGTATCTCTTCATAAATAATACGGCGAAGTAATAATATTTGCTTCAAAGCAGCGACTCAGCGAAGGACGCCTGCACAAACGCTGATTCAAAAGAGCTAGAGCAAATATTATCTCTCCGCTCCTCGAGGTTGTGTAAATAGCATAAATACTCACCTGGCTGGGATGACAAGTGCATCGAATTCAGCTACCAAATGCCGGCGGATGATGCTTTTAGAGGGAGGTATACCGAGCGCTGTTGCCATAGTCTCGCCCGTGAATGAGGGCTCAAGAACCACAAGCCCGCCGTGAACGCCGCTGTCTACAATCCAATTACAAACTTTATTTAATCACTTATAGGGTGCAAATTTCCGTAAGGTCCTTTCTCCACTTCTCCGGTCCGGCAAACGTTAATTACCGGTCCGATTTAGAAACACACAAGAATACTAGTAAGCTTCTCCACTACTCTGGCATCCGGTTTTTAACGGTCCGATAATTTGCTAGATCGGAACGGTATTTTACCGGGCCAAAGTGATCGACGTACAAAAACAATACACGTTTTTGCACCGCGCATACAACCCATAAATGTTCCCATAGTATTATTTATATACTTTTTATATTATTTATATACTATTATCCCATACGATTATAATTAGATTAATAGAATGTGTGGAAAACGTCCCCTGCCTTGAATAGAAAAATCCAGGAATTTTAATAAAGCACTGCGTCACGTCCATTTCCGATTATAATTGGATGAAGTGGAGAAGCATAATCCGGCATCCGATATTTTTCTCATGACTGATTCCGGTTCCGACGCCGGACCGGAGCAGTGCAGAAAGGGCCTAACCTAACCCTCCAGACGGATAATCGGATGCCGACGCGGAGTTGAACTTTTAGTCTGCGAGTGAGCGTTGAGTTACCTTTTAGGTTGTCAGCGAACTCGCCCAGGTCAATGTTGTGGGCCCATCGGATGAACCTCTGATTAGTCCACACTAGTGGGTCGGCGTCCACATTCTCGCACTGGTGTCGTCTTACTGCCAAAGCCTACAGAAAAAAAAACAAAGTTAAAATCAATTTTACAACAAGGCAATGCATTTGTTGTAATTTTATGTTGAATTGAATCGCTCGTAGCCTGGGCTGCCTGAGTGAGCTTAAACGATCACTAAGGTTAAGCAACATACGACGCGTTCAGCCCATGGATGGGTCACCGTCCATGACTAACGCTAGTGGCATTTTTCCGAGCGGTTCCGTGCTTCGCAAGGCACGGCTGCCGTCCATAGATGGCAGTCGTTAAGCCAAGTCAGAGGCCTTAGGGCGGATTGAAAACTTCTGACAGTAAGACCAGCTACTAGTCTTACAAGCCTCCACCAATCTGGACTTGGCCCCCGTGGTGGAGTATAGCCTTTACCTTCCTCCGGGGAGAGACCCGTGCCTCTCGGTGGGGACATATGTAATGGGTTGATGATGATGATGAATTTTAAGTTAATTATATCTATCAAAGGTCCCCAATTAAAATATGTATTTAGTTCGTAATTGGTTTTTCAAACGTCAGAAACAGAAACACCGAAATCCATTTAAAATTTTCTCGGCTCAGAAAAGCTTTGCAAAGAGAATCGGGCAATGATTAACGAGGCCACATTATAGGGACCTCGACAACAATACGGGGTGGAGCAGTTTTATGACGGGCCGCCCGAATTTAGTCCTTATTTATTCGCCCATTTGCTTATGTCGCTCTTCTGAGCCTTTATTCTGAATTGTGAAGTAATTTTCGTACGTGCATCTATCGACGGCAGCCGTTAAGCCAAGTCAGATGCCTTAGGGCGGCTTGAAAACTTCTGACAGTAAAACCAGCTACTAGTCTTACAAGCCTCCACCAATCTGGACTTGGCCCCCGTGGTGCCTCTCGGTGGGGACATATGTAATGGGTTGATGATGATGAATTTTAAGTTAATTATATCTATCAAAGGTCCCCAATTAAAATATGTATTTAGTTCGTAATTGGTTTTTCAAACGTCAGAAACAGAAACACCGAAATCCATTTAAAATTTTCTCGGCTCAGAAAAGCTTTGCAAAGAGAATCGGGCAATGATTAACGAGGCCACATTATAGGGACCTCGACAACAATACGGGGTGGAGCAGTTTTATGACGGGCCGCCCGAATTTAGTCCTTATTTATTCGCCCATTTGCTTATGTCGCTCTTCTGAGCCTTTATTCTGAATTGTGAAGTAATTTTCGTACGTGCGTTTTTTATTTCGATTATTTTCTGTCTGTCTATCCATGTTCGAAAGATTTTTCCTTTCTTTAGCAAAGCTTGCTTTATAAAAATCATAAAGTATTATAATTATCATGAAAATAATGCTTCGTATCTTCTAGTTAATAATATATCGGAAAAATAGATATCAGTTTTTTTTTATCGAACGAAAGTTAGGTACAAGAGTTTTTTATTCATGACTTACATTTTATGCTATACCTAAATAGCACTAATCAGTAGGTATTACGTTTATACCGGGTGCACTTACTTGAGTTTTTGTCGGAAGAGCATTGCTTGTATTAGAAAAACAACACCTAAATCTCGGTCAAAGAGTATGTAATCACTCGATGACCGAAGTAACACCCCTGTAACGGGATTTTTTTGACAGTTTCCTTGGTGAATTATTATTGATGGAATGCTAACGTGTTTTCTCGAACACCTGCGAGCTTATTCGACGGTAAAAGAACTTCGGAACAATACTCTGTTATCCCTGAAATTCCTTTTCAGACGAGATTGCTTTCTTTTGCTGAGAAAATAGGCCGCTGTGGTATATTATTCTTACAAATAATATGGTGTGAGAATAATGATTTATAGTAAGCACTTCGAAGAGCTGTTGAAACATAATTATTAGGTATCATACTGTATTCGATTATTGTAATTTTTCATTTCAGGAATTTTAGGAATCAGCAATTTTACAATCCACTCAGTAACTCGTGACAGCTAACCCACTCCGGGTTAGCTGTCACGATTTACTGAGTGGATTGTAGTAACATAAAAATCTATACAGGCTGTTGTTGATTTGTACAGTTTCGTCCGAATCAAGGATGGTTAATTACATGATACTGAAGCAAAAAAAATATATAAAATATTTTTTTTTTGCTTCAGTATCAAATAATTATACCAGTAAAAAATATAAAATATTTTTTTTTTAGTGAAAATCACCTGAAACCACCGGTTTTGCGGCGCCGCCGGTGGCGAGCGCGCGTCTGTACTTTCCCGCCCCGGCCAAAATTTTTTTTTTGGTATTTTTTTGCTTCAGTATCATGTAAATAACCACCCCTGAGTCGAACAAAACTGTACAAATCAACACCTGTATAATGATTAAAGTCTTCGGGGGACAAAATATTGTATAACTTTAAAAAATCTACAGAAATCTTGGTTTACTAGTTGCAAAGTAATCTAAATAACTGAGTGGGGTGCACCTAAGTAAAGATAAATTATACAAGCATTTTCATGTACCGTTCACCTTATGATGTTCTTAAATCTAATGGATGGCAATTTCACTCACCTGTCTATCGTACTTCATTATCCTAAGCAAGTGGATACCGTGGACGATGGAGGCCTGGTGGAATTTCCTCGTGACACCGAGGTACTTCTCCAGTTCCTTCTTGCTGATCGTGTCCAGCATACGGGCATCCACCAGGCTTGATAAGAACGACTCGGCGTACTGTAGTTAGTGTAAGAAAAAATTACACTTAGTGTGGAAATGCTAAAGTTCTACTCACTAGGAGATATTAGAAGAAATGGAGTGATGTGTATCTGATCTTTTATGTAATGTCTCAACCTTTGGTTTTCGGTTATTCAGGGAGATCAAGACATTATTGATATATCACTATCGCATGCGAAGCACAATGAAACACCCGGGCTGCGGCCATATTTGTAAATCAAAGCTTCTATCAACGTATCATGATGCCCCCTATACCGACTCATAAAACAGTCTTCCACTTCAAATCACTTCATCCTATCAGACCATGAGTTGTAAAAATTTTAGTAATCCATGCAAGATACTTCAAACCATATGTAATAGAAACAGCCACGTGAGACATAACACAATAAACCCTCAAACTGAGGCATATTTGTAAATTAGAGCATGGGATTACTTAAAAACGTACCAAGGATAAAATCCATAATACTTGAATATGGATTTTATTTGGATTTTTTGACTTAGGGTCAAAATCATAAAAATATTTTCAACTTTAATCCACTCCGTCCTATCGGACCATGGCTTGTAAAATTATTAAGTTAACTTTATAAAAAAATATTAAGTTATTAAGGTAACTTGAGCAGATCTGGTGCTCGTACACCTCAGCGTTTGAAATAGCCAACCCGTGGAGTCACGCCTAGTAAGCCCATTATCCGTCTCTGAGGGAAGGTCAGTGCCCTACAATGGGACGCATATAGATTACATAAATATTACCTACAAACGTCCAACTACATAACTTCCACATAGTTCCTTCCATACAGCATATTCAATAGTCCTGGTCTATACTTTAATCAATACCAAGACTTCAATCATTTGTACAAATAGACTGTAGGCCCTCAGTAGGAATCGAAACCTCTGGTATGGTAGAGATATTAGATAGAGATAGAGAACACTTTATTGTACATAAAAAGAAGATTACACGGACTTTTCTTAGCCTGAGAATACATACGACGGCCTTATCACTAAAAGTGATCTCTTCCAGACAACCTTAGTAATCTGGAAATAGAAACATGTAACTGTAACAACCACAAAGCCAGCAGCCACTTAGAAGCAACCCAGGCGTGCGTTGTGCGTAGTTCTTCCTGCGTGTTATGTATGGAGCAGCCCTGTTTCCTTCAGTATTAGTGAATCACAGTGTTATTGTGCAACCCAGTATTGCAGTTTACATAAAACTAAAGTGTCGCTCAGTGTCGTGGCCTTTTCTCATTCAAACATCGAACAGAAGGGACAACCCCTAGTTTAATTAGCACCTAAGACTATTGTAGTACTTAAATAAAGCTTTTTATAAAAATAAATAGTTTTTTAAAACATCCTCCGCTGCCGCTCACACATAATTTGCGTATGGGCTGCTATATTCCCAGTCTCAGTTCCAGATCGGGGTCCTTTTAGGTACAACCTTGGTCCGAAATAAAATAGAAACCAAAGCATGAACCTGTGAAAGCCCCAGATCCGGCAGCCACTCGGCAGCGACCCAGGCGTGCGTTAGTTGTCCAATGGTCGGATTGCGCACCAGATCCGGCCGTCTCCTCTCCTCGATAGCTAGCCGCAGTTTCTTCCACTACATGGGCTGCGATATGCCCAGCCCCACCTTCAGGTCGGTGTCCTCTTCCAGACAACCTTGGTTATCTATGGTTAAAAGAAAAACATAGAAAGAGAAGCACGTACCTGTGAAAGCCCCAGATCCGGCAGCCACTCGGCAGCGACCCAGGCGTGCGTTAGTTGTCCAATAGTCGGATTGTGCACCAGATCCGGCCGTCGCCTCTCCTCGATGGCCAGCCGCAGTTTCTTCCTGTGCATGGGCTGCGATATGCCCAGCCCCACCTCCAGGTCGGTGTCCTCTTCCAGACAACCTTGGTTATCTATGGTTAAAAGAAAAACATAGAAACTGAAGCAGGTACCTGTGAAAGCCCCAGATCCGGCAGCCACTCGGCAGCGACCCAGGCGTGCGTTAGTTGTCCAATGGTTGGATTGCGCACCAGATCCGGCCGTCTCCTCTCCTCGATGGCCAGCCGCAGTTTCTTCCTGTGCATGGGCTGCGATATGCCCAGCCCCACCTCCAGATCGGTGTCCGTCAACTCAAGCAGAACCTGCCCATTCAAAGCACGGATCTAGAACCAACCAGAACACAATATTTGACGCTACTGCCGCGGCGTCATCATTTGCATTCCTACTGCTGGTTGTTAGTGAGTCGGTAGATCAGGGATTGTGCTCAATAATAACGACTTTTGTAATGAAAAAAAAAGGATGAAACAAATTGTCACAAAAAAAAGAATTGAATTATTTTGTCGCGGACGCCATGAACAGATTTCGGTAAAACTGATATGGCACCGCCCACCATTGTGGTACTTTATTTTCTAACGAAAAAAAATCTGTCAAATCGGACAACGGGGTGTGGTGCTTACCCTGTTTCAGCGATAATTAAAGAGTGATCGCTGAACATCAGCTTTTTGTAGTCAGTTAATGTCGGTAGGTGTGTTTTAAACACCTACACTAACCGACTACAAAAAGCGTGGATGTTTAGAAAGCCTTTTATATATATTTATTTTATGTATGTTCAGCGATCATTCTTGTTATCTTAGACGTCTAAGCATTCTTGTTGTTTTCTATTAATCAAAATAGCATACTTTTTCTCGGACCATCATTGCACTCAAGATGAGTCAATAATTAGCAAGAACTGTTTAATTACTTCTACAAGTCCTCATAAATATATAGCTAAAAATATATTTCACACTTTGCTTCGTGAAAATTTCAATTGATTTCCTAGACAAATATTTAATCAGGGTTCACAAATACACTGCCAAATCAGAGATCAACGTGTTTTGAATAAACAGGGCGCACGATGAATTTATCAAGGGATTTATATTCCCTTATTTCCATACAAATCTAATAAAACGGGCGTAGTCTGAATAATGAGTGGATGTAGGTAAAGGGAAACAAAAAATAACGAGTTATTTATTTGTGTAAAGATAAGGCTGTAGCTTTTTGTGTCAACGAAATACAATACGAATATTGCTTTTGCTGTGGATTTGTTTGAAACAGTAAATCTGGTACTCCAAACTGTACGATGCCACGCGAGCCCTTTTATAAAGGAAGCTTTGCGTTTTGTGATAATAATAAATATAATCCCTGTAGAATTTGGATATGTAAGTACTATGGTACGAAAAATATACTTTTGGAAATTTGTGGAAACCGAAATAGGCTACTTGATAATGTAAAAAAAAATTTTTTTTAAATAAGCCGCCATAATAAAGCGGTTTTAAGACACATAATTTATACGAATTCGTGTAAATAACACTTTTTTCACACTGTCAAATAGCCTATTGTTAAATAAAAGTTTCAAAACTTTTACTAGTAATATTTTGGCAGTTCAATCGTCTACATAGAGGGTGTACACATACATATATACTTGAACGCCGGTATCCCAGAGGGGTAGGTAGAACTTGGGTCTGCCATTTTGCCACAAACCGAACCTCAGATACGGCGGAGAGCATACCAAAAACAATATGTAAGCGGCAAGAAAATGCATGTTATTATGCTAATGTTTACGAATGTATCACTTAATAAGGCGTCTCCATCATGGTGTAAAATAAAACCTACTGGCTGATTCGGCAAACATTGTTTTGCCATATTAATTAGCCTTCGACCGATCGGAGTCGAAACGTGGGAAATATTTTTTCTTTTTTTTTGCAAGTGCCCTTTTTGCGAGCAACTATTAATGGGCGCTAAAAAAACATATTACAAAAAAAACGAGCAAAGCTCGGTCATCCAGGCACTTTATGTTGATGTCTTTGAAGTGAAGAAAATAACATCATAACATAACATTTACATACAGGCACATACGTCTGGACCCACACTAGGATACCCTATGCGTCGTGGGAACCAGAAACAGCGACATCACAATCATGTAAACATCCAAGACCTGGGTCTCTCTTTTTTGCCCCAGCCGGGACCTCTCGCATGGCAGGCAGATGCACTAACGCCACAGAGGCCGCCGTAGGAAAATGTGGGATCCACTCACTTTTCCGCTCTTGACGTTATCGGCGACCGCAGCGGCGTACTGCGGCATGCCCAGGGCCAGCTCGAGCCAGGCGATGATGGCGGGCGCGCGCCACCGTGCCAGCGGCAGCGAGGCGGCCTCGCGCAGCGCGCTCTCGCTGCCCAGCGGGGACCACGCGCGGCTGCCACCGCCAGCGCTCGCGTATACCGGCTCTGGGGGAGAAGCAAGGACATTGCCTGCTTAGGACTTTGCTTCTGGCCCCACACTAGGATACCCTGAGTCGTGGGAACTAGAAACAGCGACGTCACAATAATACACACACGATAATACACTGTGGCTATTTGCTTTTTCGCTTTGTTCGCTTAGCTAGAATTTCAGTGTCATGCTCAAGGCCAGCTCGAGCCGGGCTATCATGGCAAGGGCGAGCGAAAGCGAGGCGGCCTCGCGCAGCGCGCTCTCGCTGCCCAGCGGGGACCACGCGCGGCTGCCACCGCCAGCGCTCGCGTATACCGGCTCTGGGGGAGAAGCAAGGGCATTGCTTGCTTAGGACTTTGCTTGCTACCCTGTGTCGTGGGAACTGGGATACCGCCGCTAACCCAAAGTATTTTTCGCCAAATTTTACTTCCCAATAAACTTTTGGCATCAGTTTCATTTCCCAAATGAAACTTTAGCAAGTTTTCATTTCGCATTTTATTCATTTGGTCAAATTATCATTTCGCATAATTTTACTGCGTCAAGTTTTATTAAGACAAACGTTTATTATGCTAACGTTTTATTTTGGCAAGTGTTATTTTCAAATAATGGAACGGGGGGTCGGCGATGTAAAGAATATGTGACAACAGAAATATAGGTGCGACGACGCGCGTAGCGAAGCGGAGCGCGTCGGAGCGTTAGGTTCTCTATGTAAGATCGAAAACAGACTCGACTTTGATGCGTTCTTACCTTGCCTCTTGTTGCCTCTTTGGTAAAATGAATTTTGACCAAGTATTTATTTGGTAAACAATAACTTGCCATAATAACTTTTGCTAACTGTTTATTTGCTTTAAGTTGTTTTGAGAAATGTTTTTTTGCCAAGTGATAATTTGCGGAAAATAGTTTGGGAAGTAATACTTTGGGAAACGATTTTTGGCAATACATTAGTAAACCGTGGGAACTAGAAACAGTGACGTCACAATAATACACACACGATAATACACTGTGGCTGTTTGCACGAAGGAAGTACGATGGGCTGCAGCTGGAATCGAGCTCGTGGGTGTTTTGGTAGTCACGAGTGATACCTCCTCTGTGCTTACCTATTATAGTGTTTGGTTTTGTTTTGCTATGCCGATTCTACATCAGCGGGCCTAAAATTTGTTCGCTTAGCTAGAATTTCAGTGTCATGCTCAAGGCCAGCTCGAGCCGGACTATCATGGCAAGGGCGAGCGAAAGCGAGGCGGCCTCGCGCAGCGCGCTCTCGCTGCCCAGCGGGGACCACGCGCGGCTGCCACCGCCAGCGCTCGCGTATACCGGCTCTGGGGGAGAAGCAAGGACATTGCCTGCTTAGGACTTTGCTTCTGGCCCCACACTAGGATACCCTGAGTCGTGGGAACTAGAAACAGCGACGTCACAATAATACACACACGATAATACACTGTGGCTATTTGCACAAAGGAAGTACGACGGGCTGCAGGTGGAATCGAACTCATGAGTATCCTAGTAGTCAAGAGTGATACCTCCTCTGTGTTTACCTACAATATCACAGTGTTTGGCTTTGTTTTGCTATGATGATGCTACATAGTTTAATAAAAGGCAGCGGGCCTAAAATTTGTTCGTTTGGCTAGAATTTCAGTGGAAAGTCCAAGGCCAGCTCGAGCCGAGCTACAAGGCAAGGGCGAGCGAAAGCGAGGCGGCCTCGCGCAGCGCGCTCTCGCTGCCCAGCGGGGACCACGCGCGGCTGCCACCGCCAGCGCTCGCGTATATCGGCTCTGGGGGAGAAGCAAGGGCATTGCTTGCTCAGGACTTTGCTTGGTACCCTGTGTCGTGGGAACTAGAAACAGCGACGTCACAATAATACACACACGATAATACACTGTGGCTGTTTGCACGAAGGAAGTACGATGGGCTGCAGCTGGAATCGAGCTCGTGGGTGTTTTGGTAGTCAGGAGTGATACCTCCTCTGTGCTTACCTATTATAGTGTTTGGTTTTGTTTTGCTATGCCGATGCTACATAGCTTAATAAAAGGCAGCGGGCCTAAAATTTGTTCGCTTAGCTAGAATTTCAGTGTCATGCTCAAGGCCAGCTCGAGCCGGGCTATCATGGCAAGGGCGAGCGAAAGCGAGGCGGCCTCGCGCAGCGCGCTCTCGCTGCCGAGCGGGGACCGCACGCCGCACGCTGCCGCCGCGGGGCGCTTGCGTATACCAGCTCTGGGGGAGAAGCAATGACATAACTAACACGATAATACTCTGTGGCCGAAACATCGGAAGAGTATGCGCACTAACACGGTGAGTGGTGACACGAAAATTTTATATAGAGCCTTATCCGGCCATATTACACTAGCGAATTGCGAGCGTTTTCAATGCGGAGCGGTCGCGCAACGAATACGTTACGGGCACGCAACGAATACGTTACGGACGTGCAACAAGATCTCCGCGTAAAGCAACGTGGACGCCATTTTGTACTGTCGTGTACAGACGCCCCAGCCCGTCCGCCCCTCGTTGCTTTGTCGCAATATGGGATTGGGTGCGGTCGGCAGAAGTAAAAGATAGGGTATCCAGAGGTAGAGTAGTTTTTGTATTTATTTAAAGGTAAAAGAAAGGCAACTGGGAACATTAAAAAATAAAGGTCTTAACTGAGGTCTAAAAGATAAATATAAAAATACAATTTGGAGTATAAAAGAAGGCAACTTACATAATAATGTGCCTTTCCAATATTTAATTGAATGATCGTTGTAGATAAATAATATACGGAGAATAGAGCAATCGTCGTAATAATAAATTAGGTCGGTCGTAATAAAGTAGAAAGACGTTCACGTCCACTAAGTTTGGAAGCTGAGGATTATCTGGATCTTCCCAAATTCGTCGATGATTTCGTTTTTGTCTCCGGCGTCTTCAAAGTAACAGAGTCAAGAGCAGTGTTTGCTCGTCGGAATCCATTTTGTTACTGAATGTACAAACACGCGACGAAAACGTTGCCAATGCACCACGCGACCGCAACGTCTTCGCTGTGCAGCCGCAGCGTGTTCGTGACGCATTCGTTGCGCGTCCGCTCCGTTCCGGATCCGCTCGCAATTCGCTAGTGTGATAAGGCTCTAAAGATTTTCAAAATTTTATAGTACCTACCAAACTGTGAAATATACAATTTGTTTGTTTTGGTTTGACGATGCTACATAGCTTAGTAAAAGGCAGCGGGCCTAAAATTTGTTCGCTTAGCTAGAATTTCAGTGGCAAGTCCAGGGCCAGCGAAAGCGAGGCAGCCTCGCGGAGCACACTTTCGCTGCCTACCGGGGACCACGGGCGACTGCCTCTACCGGAGTTCACCTATACCGGCTTTAGAAGAGGTCTAGCTAATAAAGATAATCTCCACAATCACTATACAGCCAGAGTCCTGGTCGAATACATCCTTACATTTATTGATCCACCACGCAGTCCGTCCACTGTCTCGTACTCGTCCAAGCTTGTAGAGAAAAAAAACATTGCTATTCACAAATTACCCCTCTCGTGTCCGCTAGGGTTGGCGCTGCCTGACTTGGTGCGGTGGCGGCTGCGCGCAAAGATCCTGGGTATGTAGTCCTAGCCAGAGTCCTAGTCAAACGCGTCCTTACATTTATCGGTCCGTCACGTAGCCCGTCCACTGTCTCGTACTCGTCCAAGTTGTAGAGAAAAAAAACGCTATTTACAAATTACCGCTCTCGTGTCCGCTAGGGTTGGCACTGCCTGACTTGGTGCGGTGGCGGCTGCGCGCAAAGACCCTGGAGATGGAGCCCCAGGCGGAGCCCCGGCCACGTGCCCCCTTGCCCCCGCCCGGCCGCCCCCGCAGCCCGCCCAGCAGCGCCGTCTCGCACTCGCCCGGGCTTGACAGCTGCTCCACTGACCTGAGGGCGACATGATAAAAAATATTTTTTATTACAGTTCGTTTGACGTACATCCTTTCAAGATATAAATGATCAGATTCTAAGGTGGTGGCTCTACTGCAGAGCACCATACCATAAATTGGATGATGCGAGGTGGAGAGACAACACCAATCCGGATTTGGCCCCCCTGGTGGAGTATGGCCTATACCTTCCTCAGGGAAGAGACCCGTGCCCCACGGTGGGGACATAATGGGTTGATAATGATGAGGTGGCTGTAGACAGAGAACGTGGGAAGAAAGGAGGGGAGCCCTTTGTCCAGCAGTGAATCTTCATTAGAATTATCGTTAATGCCATTGTTGCTTGTGAAATATTTCACGCGCGCAGTATTGAACATTTCAGTCAAAAACGTCAAATCACGTTTTAACAAACAAACCTTGATAGGGAGCCAGCGTCAATGGACCTCGAAAATGGTGAGGCGCTGTTGTGTGGCGACAACGTTGGACTGCAATCCCTTGGAGTGCTTACTGCGGGCAAACAAGACACTAATACACATCTACATAAATACAAGAGGCAGAAGAGTTACATTACGTTGCACTGACGAACATCAACTTCTTGATGTATATGGCCGAGTGGAGATACTATGTAGGTACGTAACTATGTTAATTATTTCTCGCAGCATCCAAACTCTGGTAAGTACGTGCACTTGCGACGAAGTTTGGGCTACACCTAGCAAACTTCGTACAGTTTCCGCGCGCAAAACTACACACGGATAACTTTGGCGCATGTTAGTAGAAATAACAGATTTGGTTCCTCGCGCGTTTTGTGTGAAGTGAAGACACGAATTGTGTAGACAAAACTTGTAAGAGTGACATAATAAGTGCATTAATATTACGAGTACCTCTGTCGTCCTATCTCCGTGGGAATTCTAATCCCCTTCTGAGTTAAGTGGCAAGGGTTTGCTGTCAAACAAAACGCCGAGCCGTAAGCGAAATTTTTACGGCGATAGCCCTTTCAAGCCTTTTCAAGGCGGGATTTTGAACTCCCTAATAATTAAGTAGATAGGATTTCCACGTTACAAAGTATTTCCCTCGAAGGGAATATGAAATTTCGCTTTGTTCGCTTACAATGCAGCCCTCCGTTACAGCCTTACAGCTATCTTTTTGCAATCGTAAGCGCAAATAATTAATGGAACCATCATCCATTCACTCTTTAAAGATATTTTTCAGCGGGGCAGGCATGAAAATTAAATTTCATGTAGGTAAACCCAGCTTACTGGAACGTTGAGGGAGGAGGGGTGGCTTTTAGTAAAAGCCATTAAAATTTAAGCGTCCATTATTGGTGTCGTAATAAAAGTTTGCCTTTACGTTTATACGGCTCAGGGTGCTAGTTCCCGACCCATATTCTTATCCTTCTTCTATTACCTCAATTATCGTTTATATATTGAAGCTTTAAATCACAGTTTTGAAAGCGATTTGAACTCGGTAACAGCCCCAAGTGATCTATTAGAAGTTAGATTAATATTAATTGCAAGTGGTTCCGTTAGAACGATTTTGTTACGTTTAGTTTGAGCTGTTTCTAATGGGTTTCAAAGTTAACGAAATGTTTAGGTAGAAAACCACCTAAACATTTCGTTTTTACTACCAACTTAGATAGATTTATACTGTGTCCATGAACTTAAATTACGGTATACATATGCCATTCGTACATACATAAAGTCACGCCTGTTTCCCAGAGGGGTAGACAGAGACCAGGAACTGCCACATGCTTACTTATGTCATTCAATCAATTGTATAGTTATATACTTAACAGGTCCAATAGCGATTGTTTATTAGGTAGACTTAGTTACTTTAATACCGCATGTTCAATCAATTAATCGACTCATCAATCTATTGCTGGTCGTAGAAATTCCCCAAGGCATGCACCCCAATTTAATTTATTTAATTATACTGACAAATGTATCAGTACTAACTGTGGTAGTAGGTACTTATGTTCTACGAGTAATCGTTTTATTGTCATAAACATGAAACGGACCTACAGACAAAAATGGAAACTTTCCAAAATTAAATTAAGAAACAAAAAGAAAATTCAATTTTTTATTTATGACCTCGGCGAGCAGCCAAACAACGCCCGTTCTACTCCGGACCGGACTCCATAGTCGAAGGCCGCATCGGACGTGCAAATTGAATACTCCCAGGGCCTTAATCCGGCTCTAACGCCCTTGCAAAGCCAAGTTTTGGCCATTTCACCAGTACTAGCATAGAACAAAAAACAAACAGAAGAATTTACTTGCGCTGGTGCACGTAGCACTATCGGAGAAAAGGAAACATTTTTAATAGCCTGACGTGACCTCACTGATTATATTGATATTATTCATGAAAACTCATATTTTGGTACAGTTACCAAATAGATTGCAGTGCTTTGAGTAGGTATTGTTTTTCTATCTACTTAGGTTTGGACGTACAAGGCGAAGAAAGTGCATACTTTTTGTCACATAATATTAGCGTCATAAGAAATAGCATATATACTCGTATGACGGAAGATGTTATTGTTCAACGAATTCGAAAAGCATCGAAAATAAAGTTTTTATAAGAAACTTTTTGTTACTTTAGCGATGCAAAACATTTTTTGTAAAGAGAATGAATGAAATACAAAGAAGAACAAGAAGAAGAAAAAATATTTATTATAAAAACAATACACACGTGACAAATAACAAAATTTAAAAAATATACCTAATTCACGTAAATATTATGTTGTTGTCATCGCTCGTCCACCAAAATATTTACAATCACTATCCTCTTTGAGCTACCTTCGAATTTGCTACTGGTGTGTACATGCGAATCTACGTCAGTCGGCCATAATTAAATACTTTTTAATAAAAAAAGTCTTTAAGAAAAACTCGCATTCAAAAGAACCCAAGAACCCAAATAATCACATTCATTCATTACTCTTAAAAAATGTACAAAATCAGTCAACAGGGTAAAATAGTAGGTAATCGCTGAACATACAAAAAACAAACGAACGAACTGTAAACTTTCTCCTTTATTGAAGTCTATGAAAACATGGATAATGTTATAAAGTTTGATTGCTTCTCAAGACGAAGCTTTGAAGTCCACGTCTTTTAAAACTTATAATCTTTGAACTCTATCTTTCTGGGTTTACTCCGTGATATTACGGACCGAGCTCCACGCAACCTATTCAGGGAATTATTTAGCGCATCTACAGGCTAGCAGCAATCGGATAGTACGGATTTCCCCAGTGGTTGCGAAGCTCGTATAGCACGAAGGTATTGTTCACAAAACAGTTAAAGACAAAAGCTTTACCAAATCTTGAAGGATAGGTTAATGCTACTGTTCAGTCCACCGAAACATATGTACATGATAAAAAGACCAAACGGCCATCGTACTTAGTTACTGTTATATTATGTTCATTTGTTATTGAACAACCAGAAACAATAACTATTTCTAGTTTCTATTGTTGTTAGTACTAAGTTGGTACAGTCGATTTAGTGAAAGATGATATCAAAATTGGAACTTCTGTTGTTATCATGGGTAGTAAGCCTGCCTATACTGGCTATGAAGCAGATTTACGTCTTGTGTTAAGGCCTGTTTATCCGGGACTCGGTTTAAGGCGTAGTTAAACTGTTAACATCAGATTACTGACGCATAGTTCCAGCCCAGTCTGGACATAAAGTTGTTATAGGGTTCTCGAGATTGGCGTTGTTGTCAGCGTTTCAGTCGAATGACCTAAGATACACTTTATTTAGTATTTCTGAGGCTACTAGTGTTCCGAAAATTACTTCACATAGGAATAATATTTGGGACTGTTTTGGCTACTTAGCTACTGTAGAATTTTTCGTGGGCCGATCACCACCGGGCTCACCATAACAATGGTTTTTGATTGTATTTTTCAAGTTAATTAAACTGTTGATAATGGGTCTAGTTTGCTTTTTGTTGTAAATTTGCCCGTAAAATAACTGAATAGATTGCAATTTTAGGAAAAAGAGGAAATGATACTCCGTACTACACACTTTCATTTTTTTAATACAGTCTTAAGCTAGAAAATAATAGAATAGGTATTTATTGGCTATGGATGAATTGAATATGAATGCGAACCCCCATAAAATATCTAAGGCTACATTATAAGGTACAATAAATATTCATACAAACGTACATAAGCTCACGCCTGTATCCCATAGGAGTAGGCAGATACCAGGGACTGCCAGCCGCCACGGTCCTGACAAATCACTTTCGCTTCATCGACATTCATTAGCGTTGAATGCACGCACGTTGGTTGAAAAAGAAAATCAACAATAAAATACTCACACTGATAGATATGATGTGCGGAAGAGACGAGCGACGCTGCGTCCGTATCGTAAGCGTCCAGATTCGGCGGAATGCCTTCAGCAGTGGAGTCGGACAGGTTTCCGCCACAGACTGAAGTGGCGCCACCGTCGCTGCTGCCTGTCACTGGCGATACAGTGGCATCTTAACAAGCTAGACCATTATCTTAATAATTGTTTTTTGTAAAATTATTGTTATATTGATACAGAGTGTAGCACAACCCCAATAACAATCCTTTAGATGGGGTTCCCTTCGTTACTACGAACAACGTTTACGTCAATGGAGAAAAGTTTCAGGTTTTGAAACAAATGATATTTTTTTTTCGATTAAAAACGGGATTTAATTCTAGAATGAATACAACAGCTACCATTTTGTCTATGGCATTACTGATATTTATTTCGTGATTTTCCTGTTTTCCTTATAGTAGTAGTTTTTTGTATTGACGAGTAAAACCTCTGATAATGAATCAAAAGAGAAAGTTCAATATCTTTTGATGTTCTTATTAATAATATCTTGTTACTCATGGAATTTAATTAAGTACGTCATTTAATTTCGTAGGAACTTTGTACCTTCAATGCCAAGTAATGCGAAGAGAGAACATTCATTAAACGAAAACAAATATTTTACAAGATTGAAACAAAACAGTACCTCTGACGCCAGAGTCGGCGCTGCAGCTCCCGCGGTCCCCGATGAGGCCGGAGGGCCCCAGCATCATCGGGGGGCCCATGCCGAGGGAGGCCACGCTCTCGCCCTCCGAGAGGCACCCCGCCGCTTGCAACTGCCGCCGGGCCTGGTAGAACAAAGGGCCCGTTGACAAATTAGCAACGAATGGATTCCTAAACATAGGTAGTTCAATAAAATATACTTTCCTATGTTTAATATTAGTGTAAGTTTAAGTAATATTTAAATTACTATTTAGTAACGTAAGATATTTTAGTCTTAGTTAATTAATTTTTTGTTCTTTTGTTACTGACATTGTCAATTTCTGTACAAGACCCTTTCAAAAACATATTATGAAAAAAAGAGTCGATAGTGTAGGTCTAAGTTGTTTATTTTAATATATTTAAAAAAACGTACAATTGGGTATTTGACTAAATGTCAAATGAGTTACTTTTAAAACGGAAATTTGTAACAAAATACTTGCTTGTGACGTCACATTTCAGAGCACTCTTTTTATGTTACATCTATTTAAAAATTGTAATAACTAGTAAATGATTAAAAGAAATAAATTTTCTGAAACATTTTGTAATTTTTGTGTTAAGCGTTAATCAAATAATTTAAATTATGTTAAGCAAATAATTTATAATACCGTATTCTTAAAAACCCGTCTATGGTTATTGTATCAAAAAAGGTCGGCTTTTTGTTAAAAAAAATACTAAAATTTTCGTTGTTTTGCTACACCAGGTCTAAATTTTAAAATGCCTTATTTATTGTCATTATTTATCACAGTGCCAATAGCCCACTTGTATTTTCTCATTGATGAGAGTAAACATCTTTCCAACGAGAGAAGCGTTTTTGTTGCGAAGATGTAACAAAGCAATACATTGGATCTCCTAAAAGAAGATATCTGCAAAGCTTCATTTAAGGTTACTTACAACTCCCGCGGTGAGAGATAAGCCCAGTCTTTGTCTATACCCGGCGTCCATTACCGTATTCCCTTCGTTATCTCTTTTTATGCTCGCGCAGAGTCCATTCATTTTCATTTGGAATAACCGTTGCAGCTCAGCAAAGGATAACTTTTATTGGAAACTCATAACGCGTATTTATTATAGTTGAAATCCCACGGGTATCAACTGATATTAAAAACTGCAGAAGGATACAGCATAGCGAACTGACTTAAATATCAAACGTTATTCAGTTTACAAGTTTCAGTAACAACTACTCGTATTATTATGTTATTAGAGGAGCCTACACCAGTCAAGAGCTTTCAAAAGTTTTTGCGATTACGCGCAAAAACAAGTTGCCTAAAATAGCTAACTAAGTTCAGTAGTCTTAGTGCAAACAGCGATTCTGTGAGCGTAAGTTACGTTCCATTGAATACAATCTGGAGCAGTCCTTGCATTGTATTGATTTCGAGCCATAGCGACAAGCGAATACACACTCTAGGTACATATATGTATGTATTGGAAATGCGTACTGGACACGAATTGGACGTCATCAAAAGAGATGCGATTTCAGAGGGTATGCTAGTTTTACTATTTTATAAGCGGTCATATGGAATCAATTTCGGCCACTGCCTATCACGTCGGGCACCCGCCGAGGGGAGGCCACCAAAACAAAAGACTCGAGGGTCGCTCAGCCGCAGACTAATAGAAACGAGATTAGAATTCCGACGGCCAAATCAAATAGTAAAGGCTGTAGAGGCTCGCTAAAGGCCGTTGTACAACTTGACTAACTACCTATAGGACTGATTGAGAAGGCACAATTAGACAAAGCAAATTTGCTTTGTTAATTCGATACAGGAGGTAATTGTAGCAAGATATTTCATTGTATTTTTTTCCTAGAAATATAATTATAATTATGGGTACAAAAAATGCGTGATTTTAATTCGACGTGGACAGACCACGACTTATGGTCCGGTAGTAGTTTCAGTAAAAAAATAATATCTTAAAAATATTTCAAAAGCCATTCCACCAAATAAAGCCCTCTTCCGTACTACATTTGCATTAAATGAGGATCCCAAAGTAATTAACAGCTAAAAAGCCGTTTTGTATTTGTAATAGAGGTGGAATGAATGTTGATGATGTACCGTGGAGCTAGGCAACCGCCCCATCATCCATCACAGACGCTTGCCCCTGTCGATAAATAAATACTGGCCCATTCATCAAGAGCCCACTCTTAACCTCATTGTTTTACGACCCATTGTAGACGAAAATCAAGAGAAAACAGGAATTTTCTTGTAAACCGAGCGGCGAAACCCCTGGCGAGGAGCTAAATCCTTTGTGGACATTTTTGTCGTTTTTATTGGGAGTAAAACTGGAACATTGACGATCAAAGATAAAAAACCGGCCAAGTGCGAGTCGGACTCGCGCACCGAGGGTTCCGTACAAACCTGCAAGGTTTACAAAGTTTGATATGAATTTCAACTTGATAGCTCTACGCGTTCATGAGGAAAAAAGTAATAAGTTTATATTTATTAAAAAATATATATTTTGTAATGTAATTAAAAATTTAAGGTTTTCGGAATTTTTCCTTTATTTGTGCTATAAAACGTTGCTTCATGCCAAATTTCAAGATTCTAGGTCGACTGGAAGTACCCTTTAGGTTTTGATTCCCTTGCGAGTACTTGCTAGTTTCAAAATATGCAGCTTAAATTGCTGTTTCTTTTGATTGCGTTGACATAGAAGTTAGATTTTGTTACAGCTTAAAGGTATTATAGACTTGAGTATTTGGTATGAATTTCAATTTAATACCTCTACGCGTTTATGAGGAAATGGGTAGTAAGTTTAAAATTATTAAAAAAAAATATATTATGTGATGTAACTAAAAATTTATGGTTTTCGTAATTTTTCCTTTATCTATGCTATAAGACGTTGCTTCGTACCAAATTTCAAGATTCTGAGTTCACGGGAAGCACCCTGTAGGTTTTGATTCCCTTGCAAGTGTCGAAAATTTGCGGCATAAACGGCTGTATCTTTTGATTGCGTTGGCTTAGAAGTTTGATTTTTTCACAGCTTCAAGGGACAGTAGACCTGAGTAATTGATATAAATTTCAGCTTCATACCTCCACGCGTTCCTGAGAAAAAGGGTCTTGACAGACGGACGGACGGACGGACAGACGGACAACAAAGTGATCCTATAAGGGTTCCGTTTTTTCCTTTTGAGGTACGGAACCCTAAAAACCGAAGTATATGATCTAAAAACATGAGTTATGTATTAGGCTATGAATAAAAAAAAACAGCCAAGTGCGAGTCGGACTCTCGCACGAAGGGTTCCGTAAATCTTAACAACATTTAAATATTTCAAGCGTGTACTTGTTGCCATCATTGATATCAAACTAAAAAAACACGTTTGTTGCATAAGGGCCCCTCTTAAATATAAACATAAACATAAAACATAAACATTTACATACAGGCACATACATTGCTTCTGGCCCCACACTAGGATACCCTGTGTCGTGGGAACCAGAAACAGCGACGTCACAAACATGTAAACATCCAAGACCTGGAGTTTTTTTTTTCCCATATATGTTTATATATGTTTTTTTATATTTTTATTCCGTTTTTAGCGGCAACAGTAATACATTCTATGAAAATTTCAACTGTCTAGCTATCACGGTGCATGTGAGATACAGCGTCGTGACGTGACAGACGACTGACAGACGGACAGACGGTCGGGCGGAGTCTTAGTAATAGGGTCCCTTATCCTTATCCTTTGGGTTGAAAAATCTAAACGAACCATAGAAGTACCTCATCATCATCATCATCGCCCTACGGTTGTCCACTGCTGGACGTAGGCCTCTCCCATTGCACGCCACTGAGCACGGTCCTCGGCTACTCTCATCCAGCTCTTGCCAGCCGCCCTGCGAAGATCATCGCTCCACCGAGTCTGAGGACGTCCTACACTACGTTTACCGATCCGCGGTCTCCACTCACGAACTCTTCTACCCCAGAAGTACCTACCTCCTAGAAAATTAACACTGAAAAACTTGGAAAAAATACGTCACGTTGTTGGGTGCGTTCCCCAATCACTGATATCGCTATTAAATACTGTTGAAAACTGTAGTGTCAAAAAATAAACAAAAGCCTAATTATGCGCAAGAAAAATCCTGTCAGAGTACTCATTCCGGACCCAAGACACCCCCAGAAGACACCCCTGGGGGTGCCACGGGAACTTTGATTGGGACCCGTGGCACCCCCATCATACAACGGTGTACCAGGGGTATTATGAGCCTATTTACCTTATTTACATGTCTTCTGGGGGTGTCTTGGGTCCGGAATGGGAATACTGACGTTTGCGATAGGAATTTGTATGGAATTTGACGGTTAGACGATTTGAATCACTCGGGATTTGGTGCGCGTAATATAGGAGCTGGTCGACAAAATACAATCACCTAAATAGAAGCATTTCACACCGCACCTACTTCTTATCGAAGTTTACTCACTACTGGAGATGGGCCTGGGAGAATGTTTGCCGACATTTTTCTCGCAGGTCTAGGCCGAGGAATTGTTAAATAATGTCTTTGTCCAACCAATGCCGCTTAGTTATTCACTGCAATCTATAAATTAAATGTATTAAATCCGATATTTTTTTTATGTCAACATTTTATTAAAACTACGGTTGATAAAGTGCTAACCCTTCGGTTGGCAAATGCCCGCTGCGGGCACGCGGCCATTGTTTAACTATTGTTATGCTAATTACCGCCAAATGAAGGGCTATGGATCGAGATGGTTATTTCGTGTAACTATTGTATATTGTGTTTTACGTCTATGAACTCACAAGTGACATCTTAAATCCAATGTTAATTATTGAAATAAATATAAATTTATACTTTTTTCTAATTTTACATTCTTATTATGCGAAAACATTCTCATCAATATTGATAAGACAGCTATGATATGCCAATCTTCTGTTGATTTATTTATTAATTAAATCTAATATATAAAATTATCGTGTCAAAGTGTTAGTAAGCATACTCCTCCGAAAAGGCTTGACCGATTTCGATGAAATTTTACATGTATATTTAATAGGTTTGAGAATAGGTTTTTATCTATTTTTAATAACCCTGAGTGACAAAAAAAATTATGGCAAAACAACGTTTGCCTGGTCAGCTAGTATTTGTATAACATTTAGTTTATCAACGAAAGAGCACTTCATTTCTAATAAAATACCTCAGGTAAAGTAAGACCGTATATTTTTAATTGTGATCCAATAACGTGTAACAAAAGTTTGGGCATTTTGTTATTATGAAATTAAGTTCTAATTATCAAGTTTGATTTGAGTAATTCTGATTGAGCAACTACTGATAGGTATTGGAGAGCTTGTAGTGTAGGCGTGGGCAGACGGGCTCAAGCACCATAGCTCAATACGGACTTAAAGGCTCAAGCCGGCATTCTCTGTGTGTTGTGTGGGGGTTAAACGGACGCCTGCGCGAATTGAGATCTTTGCGGTCCGACATTACACTGTTTCTGTTTTGTACAAGTGTTTAAATACTCTCAGAATCTGTTAAAATCTTTCTTTTCATACAGAGTAAATACATTTCGGTGCATATTGCATTGCCCCGGCCACCTGAGTGATCTTACACGATCACGAAGGTTAAGCAACATAATATGAATAAGAATAGAATAAGAATAATTTTATTTTCCAGAAACCTTACAGTGTTGATACAATCTAAAATTACAACTAGTTTATGAATCAACATTATTATACTCGTATTAGCTTCTGTTGCTGTGCTAGGCTTGACGCCTGTATTATAGCAAGCAGTGCCAATTCCCCAGTGTGATGAGCGCGTTCAGTACATGGATGGGTGATCGTTCTATAACTAATAAGGAATAGAAGGAATAGTTCCGGATCTACTAAAAACTGCAATTGTAAAGCCACTGCACAAAAAAGATGACGTAAGTAACTGTAACAACTACCGGCCTATCGCACTGCTACCTACCTTTTCTAAAATTTACGAATCTGCAATGTGCCAAAGAATAAACTCATTCTGTGAAAAATTTAAAATCTTTAACGATAACCAATATGGTTTTCGAAAAAGACGCTCTACGGCACTTGCGGTCTATAAATACATAAATAGTGTTTTGAATATTATAAATGACAAAAACCATGCAATAGGTATTCTCCTAGATATGTCCAAAGCTTATGATAGAGTTTCACACCAAGTACTACTCAAAAAACTCAACGGAATAGGAATAAGAGGCACAGCTTTAAGTTGGTTTGCGTCCTACCTATCGAAACGCGTGCAATATGTAGATGTTGAACATTATAACTTCACCACAGGAGAAATTAAGAACATAAAGTCCACAAAAACCTACTTAACCCAATCAATTCCCCAAGGTAGTGTGCTCGGCTGTTTGCTTTTTTTAGATATACATCAATGATTTGCCAGAAATAATCAACATACCATGTACCCTATTTGCAGACGATATTTCTTTAGTTTTGCCCTGCCAGAACACTAGTAACTTAACGGAACTCTTAGATTACAATCTATCAAAGATAATAAATTGGCTCACCGATCATAATCTTGAATTAAATTTTAATAAAACAAAGCTTCTGCATTTTCGACCCCATCAAAAACGTCCTCTTGAGATAGATTACTCATTCAATAAAACACCAATAGAAGTTGTAAACTCACATTGTCTTCTGGGAATCACAATAGACAGCCATCTTAACTGGAAAAATCACGTTAAGAAAGTGACAAGTAAATTATCCAGCTTTATATATGCACTAACAGAGCTAAAAAGAACAACGGACCTCAAAAGTGCAATGGGTGCTTACTTCGCTTACGCGCAGGCCTGGCTAATGTATGGTGTCCTCCTCTGGGGAAATAGCACGGATGCTAAGAAACCGTTCATTCTCCAAAAAAAATGTATACGAATACTCGCGAATATCGATGCAATGACAAGTTGTAGAAGCTATTTTATTAAATTCGAAATCCTCACACTGACCTCATTATATGTTTCAGAAATATGTACTTTTGTAAAAAATAATATTGACCTTTTCCCTCAATATACACGCCCTAAAAACTTAAGACCCCATAAAAGATTAGAAACGCCCACATCAAAATTACAGTTAGTAAATTCTGGCCCCCATTCAATGGCTGCAAAAATATACAACCATCTGATTCAATTAAATCAAACGAAAGAACAAACATATTTAAGAACGCACTAAACAAATTTTTATTGCAAAAGAACTACTACTCGCTGAAGGAATTTTTCGATGACGATACTACTTAAAGTTCTTAAATTACTAAAAGATTTATATAATTATTATTTTTTTTGTCTTTAATGAAATGGAATAATAGCTTGTACTTACCTACTAAATGAATATTATAGTGATTGTTATGTTTTATAATAAGAGTCTCTAAAAGAAAAGCTGCAATTATACTATGAACTAGTTATTTAAGTTAACATAATTTTATATTAACAAATTTATATTGGCAGCGCCCTAGCAGGGTTCTTGTTTGATACTTCTACTATTTAAGACATCTCATGTACAACAAGAAAACTCAATAAATATCTTATCTTATCTTATCTTATCTTAACGCTAGAGGCATTTTTCTGAGCGGTTCCGTACTTTGCAAGGCACGTTAAGCAGTTGGTGCCGGCTGCCGTCGATAGATGGCAGTCGTTAAGCCAAGTTAGGGCGGCTTGAAAACTTCTGACAGTAAGACCAGCCACTAGTCTTACAAGCCGCAATCAATCCGGACTTGGCCCCCGTGGTGGAGTATGGCCTATACCTTCCACAGGGAAAAGACCCGTGCTCCTCGGTGGGGACATAATAGGTTGATGATGATTGCATACACATATAGGGAAGGACGGGAGTGTCAACCTGTCTAAATAAAAAAAAAAACTTAAATAGCTTTGTGTTTCATGGAACATTTCCAGTCGTCTTTCCCAAGCCGCAGCAACCGCTCGTTCCTTTCTTCCTTTTATATTGTTTGCATTGTATCTTTGTGCAATATCCCCAGCGGGTTGTTGCAAAGTTCTTAGTTGCAGCGGCCTGTCTGTAACTTACAGCTGCACGGGTAATGCGAACAGAATCCGGGAGAGAATTGCTATGAAGTGATTATTTAAATCTGAAGACCATCTTAACGTTTTGCGGACATTCTCTTCTCTCCGTGGTACAAGTAAAACTGTATTTTATTATTTCTCTGCTGAATAGAGGCGGTTTTATTTGTTGCTATTAATTAAATCGTTAAGAGTTACTGAGAGTTGCACTGGATAGAGTGTTGTAAAGAGCTCACTGTCAATCTCCAGTGATGGAGAGGCACTTTAAGGAGAAGGATTATTTAATATATTCATTAGTTGAATATTTTAATTACTATTCGTAATAAGGCCGCCAATTTCAATGTACTATGTTATTGTTAAATCTACGTAATTCCTGGTTTACATAGGATAAAGAATGATATCTGCCTATTTTAATGTCTATGTTTGAACTAAAACTTTCATATACGCTTACGGAACGCTCGGCCTCGACACGAGCGTGCCTCGGCACAGCTGCACGATCCCGCTTCCAGGTCTCACGGCGGTCTGCCCGGGCTGATTCAAAAAGCTAAAAGTAGGTATTATGAAACTATATTATGTGTCACCTCGAACAGCTGCTCTCGAGCATGGCGCAGCTGCGTGTCGCGTGCACTGACCGCTGCGGCGAGCTGTAACGAGCGCTCGGCCTCGTCCCGAGCGTGCCTCAGCAGGGCTGCTCGTTCCCGCTTCGCCCGCTCAGCGCCCAGGGCTCACAAGGCGGTCTGCCCGGGCTGATTAAAAAAGCTACACGTATATGAAACTGTATGTATCACCTCAAACAGCTGCTCTCGAGCATGGCGCAGCTGCGTGTAGCGCGCGCTGAGCGCTGCGGCGAGCTGTGACGAGCGCTCGGCCTTGTCCCGAGCGTGCCTCAGCACAGCTGCCCGTTCCCGCCTCGCTCGCTCAGCGTCCAGGGCTCGCAAGGCGGTCTGCCCGGGCTTATTAAAAAAGCTACAAGTATATGAAACTGTATGTGTCACCTCGAATAGCTGCTCTCGAGCATGGCGCAGCTGCGTGTCACGCGCGCTGAGCGCTGCGGCGAGCTGTAACGAGCGTTCGGCCTCGTCCCGAGCGTGCCTCAGCAGGGCTGCTCGTTCGCGCTCGCGCTCCGCCCGCTCAGCGCCCAGGGCTGACGAGGCGCCGCCGCGCGACCTCATCTGCTTCAAAAATGTACGTTCTTTATGTTTAATATAATAGGGTAGTTTCCAGGGTCAAAATAATTAGATTCTATTTAGTCCGTATTTTGGATTATAAAAAGATATTGGACACGTATTTTTTCTTTTTTCGATTAAACAAAAAATAACAAAGATATAGCCTAAAGTTACGTGTGACGTCACGCCGTGCTGCATTTTTTAGTAACTTTGATGGGCTATATCTTTGTTATTTTTGGTCTAATTTACAAATAAAAAATACGTGTCCCTTATTTTTGAATAATCTAAAAGACGGACTAATTACATTTTTTAAGACTAGCCCATTGTACATTCAAGGGTTCAAATCAATTCGAAATAATTTATTTCAACGTAAAGAATTTACATTCCTTTTGCTGATTTGCTGAGCGTCAATGTAGCCACTGTTTCTTTCATGGTAATTGATTTGAGTTCAATAATTATAAAAAATGTTTAGAGTGAGCAAAGATAATTAAAGATAGGAAGAATAGATTCATTAATTACCACCATTATTTGCTTCTTTTAGTTCGAAAAAGTAAAATGTCCAAAGTGAGCAAAGACATATTAAAATAATGGAATGATGGTTTCGTTGTTCTTTTTAGGGCTTTTAGGACGATTGTAAATTTATTAAAGTTCAAAAATGTCAAACGCTCAGAGTGAGAACAGTTAAAAATTAATAAACGAACCCCTACTTGTTCGTAATTTCTGATGAAGTCCCGCAGTTCCTTCTCCTTGTCCTCGAGGGTCGCGTAGAGCTGCTTCATCTGGTTCAGCAGGTCGAACTTCTCTGCTTTCAGCCTCTTCTTATCCGCTTTTAGAGCTAGAACAAACGATATGCATGTAGATTCTGTAGACAGATCAGTAGCTCCCAAGCACTGTACTGCAGAGGTCCTGACTTTTTGAGGTTTGCTGGAAGAAATTTCTCACAGAGAAATCGGGTTTGTACATGTATATTCTATTTACTGAAGCGACTTAAGGTAAACAAAGACACAGCGTCTCTCAAACTTACATCTCACTCAAAATAGCTCATGCACGCAGCTTTTTTGCATCGTATATGTACATAGGTTTGGCAGAATCAGCGTTGGGTTCCGGCTCGCCCATATTTTCCGTTTCGTAATAACAAACACAAAAAAAAGTACAACAACAACTGGACGATGGACCAAAAAACTTACCAATACCTTATTTACAATGATGAACAGACTAAAGAAAATAAAATAGCCTAGAGAAGTTGCACTCGCATCGAAAACGTCAATCGTGAGTAAATATGGCGTCGGGGTGGCTATCTTCCTTTTTTTGCCTTTAATTAAAAAAGAGGTTCGTAGTCAGCTCTCCATACTTCTTCCTACACTTCATGTAGCGCATTAGCATAAAATAATCGATCATAATTGGCCTTTAAACAAAAGTCCATCATCTTTGCTAGTTGCGAACATATTTGGCAGCAGTAGGATCGCTTTTATTTGAGGACCACTGAAATTTTAGGTATTTTTTGGGGCATAGATCTCTTAAGCAAATGGTATTTTCATGATAAAATTAAATATTTAGTTAAATAAATTGCGAGTGAGGGATAAATCAGGTAATAACAGTGTTATTGTGTTTATTGCGTAATGGTATTTATTAGGCATATCGTTTTATATAACTTTGCTAAACATTATGCAGTGTTATAAATGTGGCATATTGAAAAACCAAATATTTGACATGTTGACATTTAGTCGTTCGCTTCAGTAAATACGGTGTAGGTACTTTTATTTTTTATATCTTCGCTGCTGTGTTTTTCGTGTGCGATACGTATAATAATAACCTTAACATGATTTTTATAAATCGAATCTCCCGGATTCATTAATCAAAAAGAACAATCTAGAAGTATAACTATTTATTTATTTAACTACAGTAGAACTGCCATAAAAACATATTATGTGACTGCAAGTAGGTACATTTAACGTTTTTGTTCTCTCAGATAACCAATTATAGATAAACAATTAAGTGACGCATTTTCTAATATTTGGCCTTGTTTTGTTTGATACAATATTATTATAAATGAAACCTGCTCTACCATGTGCTTAAAAAACCTATCATCTGCAGCTTTCGCAGCAAAATCCACTTATTTAGTCAACCAAGATCAAAGTGTAACCAATTTTCAGCCCCAACCTCACCTGAGGGTAGAGAATGTATGCCAGAGACAGTTTCCATCCCACAGTAAACGCAATACACACAGGGGGACCGGCGTAAGCCGCGGCGTACAATATCGCATCCGCAACAAATCAGGCTGGGTTTATACAGGGTGTTTGTGCGGCGCAAGAAGGTAGATGGATTGGAGACAGCCGATAGTTCAATGCAGAAGATTCTTCGCTACCTACGGTGTTTCTTGGTGAGCCAGTAAATTAATGTTTTAACGCACTGGCGTGATGTGAAGGAAAATCCTGAGTTATAATTTTTATTTCTCACTAGCTGTCCCAGCAAACTTCGTACCGCCAAAGTTTTCGTAATATTCCAGGGAAGGTTTAAATGGTGAGAAAATATCTCACCATTTAAAGTTCCCTGGAATTCCACAAATATAAATAACTAAAAATCAGCCAAATCGGTCCAGCCGTTCTTGAGTTTTAGTGAAACTAACGAACAGCATTCTATTTTTGTATATAAGATAATAGGTCTCCCGGTAAACTTTGTACCGCCAAATTTTTCGTATTTCTTCCGAATTTTCTAAACATGTATATATACCTTCCCTGGAATTCCATATGTATATAAAAAAGCAAAAATTTGCCAAATCGGTCCAGCCGATCTCGAGTTTTAGTGAAACTAACGAACAGCTATCTATTTTTGCATATAAGATAGTTAATTGATTCAACATTCAAGTGCATTATTTTGAAACAACTATGGTACTTGTTTCACATTAAACAATTCAATTCAATTCTTTAATACAAATGTCGGATTTGTGAAGATGGACGTGTATTTTTTCCCCTACCGTTCACAACACAGTAGTTGAGGAACTTGTAACAAATAAAATTGTAAATAATTGTTCGGGAAAACCTCGGAAAAAACTGTGAGACTAGATTCTTGAACTATTTATACCAGTAATACGTAATGTAAATACAAACAAATGTATACGGAACCCTCGGTGTACGGGCCCGACTCGCATTTGTCCAGTTTTTTTATTCCGTTTTATGGTATTCCGTAAAAACAAATATTAATTATAATTTACGTTTGCACAGATTACGAGTCTTTTTAAATACATTTATATAGAGCGTTCTTGTATCTAGCCATGGTATCAATAGAAACTGACAGCACGTAAGATCTCAGTTGATCATGTTTTTCGTTAAAATCGACGTTTATTTTAGCTTTGAATTAAAGCATCCCAAATAAAGATATTTCTTGAAAGCACAGCGTTTCAAATCTACCAATTTTCACAACAAAAAAAAGAACTTAATTTTTTTCGGACAGTACCAATAGATTTCAATTGGTATAGTCGCATGAAATTAATGAAGCTTGTGCTGGGTACATAACACGTTCACATACATCACGTTCATGGTTTACTATCTCAATTCGAATAACGGACAGATTAACAAGAACAAAGACTCGGGCTGGCAATGTACATCGAATTAATAAACTACGAATTGTGGTTTTGTAAAACGTGACCCTGGTAGATAAGTGATGCCCGTTTTCATTTCACCACCCAAAACCACAATGTCGTTCTAAATGTGAAACGAGATTTTTATATTGTAAAGAGTTTTTCAACAAGAACTTTATTTTCTAAAACAAAGAATTTAGATGAAGATGATTCAATTTTTTATTGAATTACGAAGAGAAAAGTTTGGAAATTATGAATGAAAAATGATATTGCAATAAATTGATCGTTTCATTGGCTGTGTACGGCACCGTCTTGTTTAAACCACATGTCAGTGATATTTTGTTTTAGAAAACAAAGTTCTTGTTGAAAAACCCTAGTACGATGATAGATACACGACCGAATCATGTTACGTGTTTTTTCATACCATTGACGTCTAGAAGGTTTCATATGTGTGCGCACGTAGCTTGAACCGGCAATGAAATTAAATAGTCACGTTCGTGCAATTGCCGTTGTATTACAATGCATTCAGTTTTTTTTAAATAAATAACTTCCACAAAACATAATCTCTAAACCTGGTCCCAAACTAAGATACCCAGTGATATGGTACACAGACAAGGACATCACAAATCAAGGTCTTGTTCTCGTGAAATTGTTTCGGAGGCAATTTGTGAAAAACTGTGACTTTTTAAAAATCTTAAGAATAAATATTTGTTATACATAGGTAAGATTTAAAAAAGGTGTGTAACAAAAATTGTAAATTGTAGAACTTACACTGCCTTGAGTTCCATTAAAAATGGCCTGTCATGCTATGCGGTGACAAAATTTTAATATCTCTCACGACGATCTTAAACTGAGTTTAGTAGAATTACTTAAAAGTTAGTAAAATCACCCGGTCGCCCACGATGATAACCAACGAAACTGAAATAAGAGTTCATTTAAAGACCGATGGTGCACTACCTATTTGATTCTCCGTCGGATAGAGGTAAATAGTTAAGTATTCAGTAATGAAAATAGTGATTAACTATTTACCTAATAAAGGGGTTTGGGTAAAGTTGGCGTCGTTTTAAATTTTGGCGGCCATTCATGAAAGTTGTGTTTTATGAAAGAGCAAAATAAAATAAACAATTTTTAATACGGGGTATATATAGCTAAATAATATCGGAGCCGAGATATTACAGTTCAAAGTTCAATCGTAAAACCTAATAATTTTTGTTGTATAATCGTTCTCGATTAATTCCATGCGGCATTATTCACCGACACCATGGGTCACCTTAAGTTATAATATAAGTTACGGTCACCTCAACCAGGGCCCTCGCCCACGGCGACTTTTTGCACGACGCTGTCGCGCGTTCACCCCGATACAGTTGCGATGCGGTCGCTGGCTGTGTGGCCTTGCCCACGTAACCACGATTCAATCGCGATGCAAAAGCGATACCGTCGCGCTTCTGTCGCGATGCAAACGCGTTTCGGTAAACTAATAATAACTTTAATCACGCTCTATGTATTATTACTTTTAAAAAAGAATCGTAAACGCAAACAGAGGAAGTATTGGAAGTATACACACGCGTGACAGGATCAATGCTAACGTGCGTTAGTATCGATACAGTCTTGCGTTAGCATCGATAAACACGCGCGACAGCATTGATGCAAAAATCTGTTACTACTGGTGTCGTGATGCCGTCGCGCGTTACAAAAACGCGCGACTGCATCACTGTTAAAAGTCCTAGTGTGTAAAGGGCCTAATACACGTTTTTCGCATTTGTGAAGCACTACAGAAGCGATGCCAACGTGCTACTAACGTGCTACAGAATCGCGACTGTATCGATGCAAGCGAGTGACCGTGTCGGATTTGTGTTATTACTCTTCTTTTAGTGCCTTTCCACTATTGGAAGCGAGTTCTGCATTCTAGTCTGTTCTTTATGCCAAGCGAAATACGACGTTACGGTGCCATGATTTTCTTTATCTACTAGTGTGCAAGACGCCACTGATAGATAATCAATACTGATCATCATGATAACCTGAGGAAGTCTTCTTAGCTAATGGGCAATTCTGGGAGTTCTGTGTTTTTCTCCTGTGTGTTAGAGCGTCTTTCCCCATTTCATCCCTTCAAGTGATTCCAGCACGCTCAAAGCCGTTGCTCGCTTCGGCGAGGCGTCTCTGACGGTACATTTTGTGTGTGCACTCTATGTGCACACAGGGGCTCGAGCGTTCATAAACGTTGTTATAGCAGGAGACGTCTGCTTTCGGCGCTTTTAATTGCTTTTGCGGGGTGGGGTATTATTATTGTTACCATGCACGCCATAGAATGGTTTGTGGTAAGTAGGTGTATCATCCATAAAAGATAGTTGACACTAACGGCCTTACTAACAAGGAGAATTTAGTTCTCCCTGCTTACTAATAAAGGTTATGAGCTGTGTATACAGCCGTTATGCGAGGTCTGACAAACTGGTTATTTGTACGCTAAATGCGATTAAACCAGTATAAATTGATATACGTCAAATTTATTCAGAGTGTATAACTTATTTATTAGTAAGGCCGTAAATGTATTGAGAACACATTAGAAACATTTACCTGTCGGTCGTCAGATCAGGTAATAAGCGTAATTGTAATACTTATTCAATCAGCCTTACGTATTTTAAAATAAAAGTATAAAAATAACTTCCATACAACATAATCCATTCTGAATTCCATCCATCCATTACTGGGATACCCTGCACTGTGGTAACCAGGCACTGTGGTGACATCACAAACGGAAATTTATACGTCCAGACCGAGACGATTTGTACAAAATATGTGCAACGGCCTCCAGTGACTATGGAACTTATGACGACCCCTTTACAAAGGGCAAAAGTTAAAAAGTATAACGTAGAAGCATAAGTTTTATTTTTAACTAAACATTGTTTATTTTGTAACTGACTCTTACAGACAATTCAGAGCAGGGTTCTCTCTGTTTTCCCTTTGCACGCAATATAAACTTTATTCTCAATCCAATTAGGTAGTATGATTGTTATAAATACTATTGAGGCAATTATTAATATTTCTCCACCTCACTTGCTACGGGATAAGTAACTGTCATCACCATTCTACCTCTTAAACAGCTTTTACTTTGAAAAGTCTGCAGTTCTAGCACACACAAGCCCTTTATTGATTCGGCGCGAGCTTATTAAATGTAAGCGTAGCAAAATTTACCGTATTCTGAAATGCCGACGGTATTATCTCTACTGCTTGCGGATCTGTCAAAACTGGTTTACACGTTATTCTCATGACGCTCTCAGTGTAAAACTCAATCCCCCGTAATTTCAAGGTTCTTAATCACGTCGTCATAGAATATTGAAGCTCGAGGCTTGTTTAACCCTTTGAGCGGTATGTCACTCGCTTCACGTTCACGCGAGCACGGATTGCGTGTTAGAGCGTTATTGTCATGTAGAAAGTCACAGAAAGTCCATCTCTGACCAAGTATAGTTGATAATACTCGGAAAAATTTAATGTAAAGGTACAAACATAAAAATAGAAAAGCCAATAGAATGTTCTTACTAGAAGCGTGTTAAGATCGTTATGGCAGTTTTATTTATTTATTCAGTTTACGTGAATGATTTGCAATCTGTAGTCAGCTCATTTTTATTTAGATTCCCTCTGTACCTCAAAAGGAGAAAACGGAACTCTTATAGAATCACTTTGTTGTCAAGACCTTTTATCTCGGTAACACGTGGAGGTATTTAGTGGAAATTAAAACCAAATACAAGCACTACGGTCGATCCCTTGAAATTGTGAAAAAATCGAACTTATTAGTTAATGTTAAAATTTATAGGGTACTTCCCGTTGACCTAGAACTATGAAGTTTGGTTAGTTTTCTACAAAAAATAGGTACAAGGACAAATATATTTTTTAGGAATTAAAATGAATTATTATTATTAAGATTCTTTATTGCACCAATATGTGTACAAGGGCGTGCTTAATTATAATTAATTACTAAGAAATATATGTTCCCTGGTCTTTGGTCTTTGAAGTTCGGGAAAAGTTCGGAAAAAACTACGAGTTCGGAATCCTCAGTGAGTGAGCCCGACTTGCTCTTGTCCGGTTTCTTCTACATACTTAATTAGTTGAGCCTATCATGCTCTAATGATTATTAGAAATTAAGAATTCACAGAAATTTACTCTACGTTTTGTGAGCTGTAGGTATTAAAGTTGTCCAAGGAATGTCGTCTCTGGTGAGTTCGAAATAGTATCTATAGCGAGGGAGATAAGGACGAGTATTAAACAAAACTATCACTTGATAACGAGCCATCCTTCTGTTAAATGCTATGCTTTGTTGCGGTGTTCCTATCTACAGTTCTATCGACCGGGTTAAATAGATGATCTGCTCATGTGTTTGAGGTGATATTATGTACCTGTCTACCGGCAATCTGTGATGTCTAATGATGTTAGTACACAGTCTATGCCAATAATAGAGAGCTAAATTGCGCAAGCACGGGAAATAATTGTAATTAATTTACAGGACGGATCAGGAGGAGGTGACAGATCTGCGCACAGGAAAAAAATCAGAATTTATTTGTAGTGGAAAGTTGTGACTTCTGGCATTGGAATGCGTTAAAAATGTCACCTTAGAAGCATAGTCCCTTAATGCTACGGGTGATTGTAAGTGATAAAAGTCTTCAACCAGTGCCACAGGACACAAACAATAGGACTATCTACTAATCTAGTCCACCGATTCAAAGTTGCTAACGTAGCTCAAAGATTTGGTGTGACAGGGAACGAGCTATGCTCGGATTCCGTTTCATGGATCACGTCACAAATGAGTCAATTTGAATTGGCCAAGGAAAAAAGGTGATTGACACGGCTTATATGATGAGCTATTGAACTGACACCAGCTGGCGTGTATTTTATACTTTTATATTTCAAACGGGTAGTATAGAGAACGAAAAATACTGGGACAACAAAACAATAAGAATAAAAAAAAAGGGTGAAATATTTCATTCGAGTATAAAACAAAAGAACGCGAAAACAAAAGAAGAGAAAAAGAGTTCAATGACCAAAGAGACCTGTGAATCTGCTCGAGGTAGCAAAGTCCTTGTCTAAGTTTTATTTACTCAATACTAACTGAAGCAATGTCGTAGAATCACTTATTCTTTACATATCGTCGGTCGGAATCATTACCGGAACATTTCAAAATATTCTGTTTTGACGTTTAAAGATTTAAAAAATTGTCATTTGCAATAGTAAAATCATTGTTTCTCTACTGGAATTAGTCTTTTTGTGACGGATAAATAAATCGTTTGATTTGTACCGTTAGTGATTCGGAAATGTCTTCAAAATTTCCTCCATTCTGCATACTTAACTCAAAAATCGTATTTTTGGAAATGTTCCGGTAATGATTCCGACCGACGTATATACATACATACATACAATACGGTATTTGACTTATTTGAGATGCTCTATCAACTCTCTCTTTATCTCTATCTTTTATCAACAATAAATTATTTGAGATGCTCTATTAATACAAAAATTACAAAATGATTCGGAAAATGTATTTCTTTTAATCATTTACTAGTTATTACAATTTTTAAATAAATGAAACATAAAAAGAGTGCTCTGAAATGTGACGTCACAAGCAAGGATTTTCATACAAAATTTCGTTTTAAAAGTAACTCATTTCACATCTTGTCAAATACCCGATTATTCATACATACATAGATTAGATATATACATAAACCAACGCGTACATCGCAGAGGGGTAGGCAGAAACCAGGGACTGCCACGTTCCTAACACATCACTTTTGTTTCATCCACATCCATTAGACATGCATGCACGCAAGAGAGTTTAGGGTACTTTTACGCTAATACGTCCCCTATTTGGTCGAAGTATGCTGGGTATGCTTGACCCATTCAAAACAGTTGACAGAGGAAAATACGGTCGATATTCTTTAAAGAAAAAAACTTATTGTAATGGCCACAAAAGCAATCTAGGTCAGCAATGAAACGCGATGCTCCTCGATGTTTGCTTATGGGTAGGACAGCACACAGGCCGGAATTGGGCCAAAATAGTTTTATAGGGTAACGTTTGTATAAAAACTTCATTGTTTGAGTGTCCTGCATATTATAGGTATCTTTGTTTTAAAATGTCTCGAGGAAACGTCGGTTCCGTCCGTATAGACGGTATTAATGATAGGCAAAGGGCAAGGGAAAATTATCTCGCATGATGAGAACTTAAGATGGGTAAAAGTGTGTAATAAAAAATAATCTTTATTTAATTAACTTAATAGTAAACTGAGGACATTATTTTTGTGGACTAATAGTCTAAGGGGCCATATATTTCTGTTTTTTACTACGTAAATAGCATATCTCTATTTGAAATTAAATACTTTTAAATATGGGTACTCACATTTACATTCAAACTAATCCATTGCTATTAGTTTTATTTTAAAAATGTATACAGTGAATAACTTGAACAAGATAACAAAACTCCAATAATTTAAATTATATAGGTACTTTTCAAAATGAAATAAGTTTTTTTTCCCACCAAAAAATAAAAACCAAGATGGCGCCCGTCTTTCTTTTTTTATAGTGACGTCATCACATGAAGGTTTCATACCTTCATGGCGAAGTAAATTTTATAAATTAGTAAAACTTATTGGCATTAACTTATTGAAATTGAATACTATTAATAAAATTGAAATTATGCTAGTCATGCTAGAACATTCTCGGAGTACATTCTGCGTAGCTCGTCTACGTCGGTATATTTGGTCCTAACGTGACAATAAAATGACAAGCTTGTATAGCCACTACGCGAAAGTTTGATTAGTTATTTTATCTACTCTGAAACTACATAATAATACAAAGATTATAAAACTGAAAACAAAACTCTTATGACAAACATTACGCATAGGCCAAAAATAAAAATAAAAAGTTTTATTACGATACCGGTCTTGTATGGACACCTGTATCCTGAGCCTGTATCATAATACAACTTTTTAATCCAAACGTTACACCTATACAACCTCCAGCTGGATTAAGAAGGTTGAACCTCTACTTTAAAAAAATGGTTTCAATGAACGAGTCCGCGGCGACGCAACACGCATGCGCAATCGATGTTTGCGCCTTGGCGCCAACATTTTACATTTAAAAAAAACTTTTCAATATGAATGAAGTTTGGTTCTGTTTGTAAAATAAATTAGTTTTTGTGTAAAAACATGTGCCTGTACGTAAATGTTTAAGTTTGTTGTTATTTGTGTTTGTATTTTAGTCCTCTAATTGCGCCATTATATGTACAATGTACATATAATGGCGCAATTATAGGACAAGGACAAGGTTGTGTTTTATGTAAAAATAATTTTCTGCTAGCAAACCTTTGTTATTTTTTAACGAAAACTTTCGTCAGCACAGCACATTATTAACTTTATTCCGCATACACTTACTTGACTTTTTATCGAAGGAGTTTATATGTTAGTGCATTATAGTACGATGACAGATACACGGTCGGGTCACGTGAAGTGTTTTTTCATACCATTGACGCCTAGAAGGTTTTTTATGTATGCGCGCGTAGACTTGAAGCGGCAATGAAACTAAATCGCCATGTTCATGCAGCTGTCATTGTACTACAATACATTAAGAGAATCTAGGCCCAGGTCTCTGCTCACCATGATTAAGCTCTGCCAATCAGAGCGAAACCTGTGGGCTCATTATGTAATTTTCGCAACGGATATTCATACGTCTTAAAAAGTCACGTTAACACAAATACCGACGTCGTACGGAGTACTGTCTCGCTCTAACATAGGGTCTTAAAAGGAGATAGTGCTATACAGTAGTGGTATGCATGACTTTTTAAGACGTATGAATATCCGTTGCGAAAATTACATAATGAGCCCACTGGTCGGACTTTACCGACAAAAAGTCAAGTGAAAGTATCTGGAATAAAGGTAACCTTTGTTATGTCACTGTATACCCAATTACTAACAATGCCAACGCACTTATTCTTAACAAAAGAAAATATCGTACTTTCCAAGACACACAACACTGAGTAAGTTGTGACTGGTGGCCCAGTTATTGTGGTGGCAGCAGATACAATTATGCTTCCGTGCCGCCTTCGATTTTCGTCGTAGTTGGTCGTAGTAAGTAATGACGTTAGGAGAAATGTCAAACGAACTCAGAACACAAACGTAAAGGAGGCTACGTGACCGGCGTCCTAATTCCCCTATTTCGTGTCTCCCAACATCCAGGTGCTTACACGAATTATACGAGAATTGTTTATAAAGCGTAATCGAGTTTTTTTCGCGACGTTTTGCCCTGATATTTTACGGTGAATGTGTTAACACAATATTCCGTGACACTCAGAGGTTTCGAAAGCGTTCATTTTTATTGTAAAGGAGTGCGCGCGAATTTTAGACTTTTTTGTATCAAATTCTAAAACGTTAGATTGCATCGGGCAAAATTGGGATTCAGTATTTGAAAGTTTAGAAGGCTCCTTTCAGTGCGGTTGAGACTTTCCACGGATTAGTAATTTCAAGCGCTGAGGTGTGTAAGTACCTCAGACACTTAGGTTTCCTCACGATATTTTCCTTCACAGTTAGCAAGTGGTATTACTAATATTAAGACCTAACAAATGTATGTAACTTAGAAAACAAAGTCATTGTACATGTCAGAATTCGAACCCACAATCCCCCGAATGAGAAACCGGCAACTAATGCTCCGCTACCACCGCTCTTTTTGCTCATAGGACCAAATAAGTAAACCTAATATCACATACGGCAGATCAACACTCACCACGTGTTTTTCCCTATGCTTAAATATTTTGATTTCAACCGTCACAAATGTTTGTAGCAAATAGCCCAAAACTTTGAAGTTAAGTTTAGTATATAATAAACAGTATTTTGTGTGAGTAATTAGATATGGATCTAGTTCGGAAACCCTCATTGGAGAGCCAAGTGCCACATAAATAGGCAGTAGATGAGAGGGTCGGGACGTCATAAATATGGAGAAGTTGTATGTTGGACAAACATGGGGCTTTATTTGTGAAAGGAGAATATCTTGAATATTGTATCTATCTATATGTCTATCTATCTTGAACATTATTTGAGAAATTATTACTGCCATGCCAAAAATACATGATTCTACTAAATGTATACGTATGAAATTCGGTTGGGTTAACTACTAACAAGATCTATTTCATCCTTTGAATTCACTTCAAGTCTGTCTTGCAAATATAGCCCTTGTCTACCAATACATAGTATAGAGATTGTGATTCGCTTTAAGTCTGCCTTGCAAATACACTCAGAGGCAAAATACGGTATTTGACACTATCAACAATAAATTATTTGAGATCCTCGATTAAAACAAAAATTACAAAATGATTCGGAAAACGTATTTCTTTTAATCATTTACTATTTATTACAATTTTTAAATAGATCAAACATAAAAAGAGTGCTATGAAATGTGACGTCACAAGCAAGTATTTTCATATAAAATTCCGTTTTAAAAGTAACTCATTTGACATCCTGTCAAATACCCAATTAACCGCCCACTTTAATTTTCCAACGTAACTTGAAATATTCATCAAATATTGATTCGCACTCGCCATGACCTCTCACGTAGTACCTTGATGCCGGGGGTATACCCTATCAAACACGTTTGGGACAATCTTAAAATGCGAGTGGAAATCATTCCCTAATTAATATTTCAAGCTACGTCGGAAAATTAAAGTGGGCGGTTAATTGTGCCTCGGAGTATACGTCATAAGATAAGATAAGAAAATTTTTTACATCATACATTGTCAACTAATATCGCTGCCTTAGAAAGATTTGTAGAAATATCTTTAGTTTTTGGAAATATTTAATTTTTTTCTTATTTCCCAAAAACACAAAAAAAAAAGTATAATCGCATGATTTCGGTAGCTAATTTTAAATATCTATAGAGTTACTTTATGATTTGAATTTACTTCAAAAGTCAAAACTTGTAAGCTTGTACTTCCAATGGAATAAAAACAGTGGGAAAAATAGAGGATATGCTGCCAGTTATTGCTTAGCAAAAAAAAAAACAAAGAAAAGAAATCCGAGAAATTATAAAACTAATATGGCCTTTGTATTCAAAATATATTTATTAAAAATATTCTTAGAAATATATTTTGGAGTCGGTGCTCAAAATGTACCCATGTGCTAGTCCTGTAACTTGGTTTTACTTTAGTAAAAAAAATATTTCACAGTTTAAAAAAAAAAACCACTATAAAAACATTCAAGTCGAAGCGAATCCATCTCCATTGAAATGTGACTTTAACATTTGAAGAGTTCGCTCAATTTCTCCAGGATCCCATCATCAGATACAGACTACAGCACTACCTGTGTATACCTACCCTTTGAAACCAAAAAAAAATCAAATTGATCAAATCGTTTTGAGTAATCGGGGAACATACATAAAAAAAATCCCCGACGAACTGAGAACAGCCTCCTTTTTTCGAAGCCGCTTAATAAGTACTCACAATTGACGGCTTCCCTGGCCAATAGCAGCTCTTTCTCCAGAAGCTGAGGGTCTAGGGGTGACACCTCCTGCTCATCCCCTTTGGCCCTCTCTATGAGGACCGTGCCGGCCTCCCCGCGCTCCGCCGCTGCCACCAGCAGTCTCCGCACTCGCGTTAGCTCGGCCTAGACGGGAATAATAGGTACACCCTTCTTAGTAACGGGAAACTTGCCTCAAAATTAGAATGGTTAGTATAAATGTAAATGTAACTATCATGTTCTGTAAATGTAATTTATGAGTACAATAAAAATTAGTCTATCTATCTATAGGGAGATATAGAAATTGAAAAAATAATCCTTAAATAGTTAAACAGTACAGTTACTCGTGTGGTGCTCTGCCGCAGAGCCACAACATTAGAATCTAATCATTTATATCTTAAAAGGATGTACGTCAAACGAACATAACGTACATATGCCGTTATCGGCTGTACGTGCCATAGGTAATGATAAAATATACATTGATTGTGGGTCTGCTGCGGAGCATACTCAGAGCCACAAAGAATAATAATATGTACTGGGGAAAGATAAACGCTCCTGTTTTTGGATAAAAATTGTTGTACTGTAAAACTGTTTTCTTATAACACATATACAAACATTATTTTACGAGGAAACTCATTAAATTTAGTGTTTCATACATTGTAAGGTATTATGAGACCAAGTGAAGTCAGAATAAATAGCCTATATAAAGGTACGTCTCACTATGATAAGGCACAGGCCTTCTCTAAGGGAGAGAGTAAGGGCTTAATCACCATTAGACTATTACCGATTGACCATAGCGCCATCGGCAATTTCAAGCGCGGAGTTATGTGAATAGCTCAGACATTCAGGTTTCCTCACGATGTTTAACTTCACGGATAGCGAGTGGTATGGCTACTAAAACTTCACAAATGTACATAACTTACAAAACAAAGTCATAAGTAAATGCCCGCACTGGGAATCGAACCCGGACTTCTCACTTCCGAACCTGTTGTTTTAGTCACTGTACTACCACCGCCTAGAGACGTCATAGTTTAGGCGAACTTGTTATACCACGTGATCAGACCTACTTTTTCTGTGGAAAATTTTCTGAAACACCTTAATTTTAGTGATATTTTCGTGAACTCTATCAGCTGGCAAGTGGTAATTACGATCAATTAAACCAATCACTTGCCAATGATAATATCACCTCCCAAGGATAATAATTATACCTTTCACACAACATAAACACTAAACTTGTCCTAGTCCAGACTACGATTTCCTGTACTGGTAACCAGGCAAAGACACCACAAACATAAAAATATATAAAGAATGATTGGTGAAACTACGGTCACATTAACCAAAACTTAATAAATATAGGTACGGTGCATTATTATTCAGTAACTTTGTATCTTAGAAACAAACTATAAATATCAAGAGTTCAAAAACTCATGAAATACATTACCTTCGCCACGAAGTTTCGTGCAACACATTTGGAACAAACGAGTCAGTTACACACTCGGTAACTCGCACACTTGATTCATCATCTCATAAATAACCCCCGAAGCCGAGGCTTCGCGCAATATCGGGCCTGTCTGCCTTGCACCATCTGGTGCACCGTTACTTAATCTTTGTCATTAATATCGCTACTATCTGCTCTAGCTGTTCCTACTGGGAGCGGAGGGAGTGCTTGTTTATTGTGCGGAATAACAGTCCCTGAAGGCATTTGCACAGTAACCTCAAGCTTAATCATAAAATATTTGCCACTGCAGTTCCTGTTTTCCGGAAACTAGTTGTTTAGTAATGTTGCGAAGCTTTGAGGAGACTTTGAACTAGTTTCAAAATATTTACGTTTAAGTCTAAGCGCAGATTGTTTATTAATTATTACTTTCGGAAAAAGTGCTTAGAGGACATTTTTGTCAAAAGATTATTAAAGTTGATAATGTAGTCTCGAAAACTTTACCAACGAAATGGGTGAAATGGTTCAGGTAAATTAACTCGGTAAATATTTTAATCTCCTTTTGGAGCAGTATTTTAGATTTTTATCTCCAACTACAACGCGATTCAGGTGTTAAAATAGCCGTAATATTCAAATTATCGTCTCGAGTAAAACAAAAATTACAATCACAAGGAGTTCGTGCGTGGCATTTCACGTAGCACGGGCTACGGCGTAGCAGCTACGTCTATTATGCTAATGCTGCCTACGAAGAAAAACGAACTTGCCGTAATAAAAATAAAACTTGCCACGTAGACACACGTTTTGCGTTCTATTAAATTGTTTCTTAGTCGGCAGAAGACAGTGAAGAATTGCCACATAATATTTTTCTGTTGTGTCTTTAGGTTACGTGCCGGGCGGTGCTCTCCACGCTGAGAGAATGGATGGCGCAGCGTTTTATCACTAAAACGAACACTGTACCTCAATAATTGAATATTTTAAAACCACTCTCTTTTGTCGCTAGCTTGATTGGTAATTTCTCTATCGCTTAGTGAGCAGAGGACAGAGCCCGACATAGACGCACGTTTTTATTAAATGGATCGGAAGCAACGTAGTAAAAGGTTTAAATGAGACATTTGATTGCAGTCACGTTTTTGATGATTGCATATTTTGAATTCAGGTTTTATGCCTCGGCTGCTGTTGGGTATTTTATATTCAGCGTGTGACAGTAACAGCCAAACGTAAAATGTGTTAGACCAGAATCCTAAAGCTAAACTATTGAATTGAATTGAAACCATTAGATTTTTTTTTATAAAGGCTTAGGCCTTCTGCTGCCGCTGCTGTAATTTAGGATCTGCGAATAACAAAATCATTTTCGTAAAATAAATATCGTCAGTATTAATAGCTCCGCAATAATGTAGTTATAAGTATTTCAGACCAGAAAAAAAACAGATGTTCTAAACAAAATGTTTCATTTCTATAAATAAATATAAAATAACAAACTCACGCCCGTTATCCCCGAGGGGGTAGGCAGAGGCACCAATCACTAGAACTGGGCCCACGTTTTGCCGAGTTTATTGTTTCATTTCTGTTTTAGCAACAGTAGCAACTAACTTTTTTTTTTTTTCTATTACAGAGACCCTTAATACAATTCGTTTTTATTGATGAGTAGACTCACCTAATTAAGTCTCACTGGAACTTTCTGCAATTTATGGGACAGCAGTTAAATAAACATTATTTAATAACATTATTATTAAATATTTGCGCTATGGCGCTCATTAGGGGAGGGCTATGTCCAGCAGTGGACTAATATAGCCTGATGATGATGATGATGAATAACATTATTTAACTATTTAAACATTTGTGCAAGCGCTTCCAACCGGTCTTTTTGGAAATCCATGGAGGAGGCCTATGTCCAGCAGTGGACTTCTTGTGGCTGAATGATGATGATGATGATTATTTTCTTCTATCTGCCCAGCTTCTGCTGGGCAGATAGAGAGACTGACTGAGGAACTGACCTGGAGCCGTTCATTCTCCATCCGCAGCCGTCGCGCCAACTGCGCTGCTGACAGCATGCCAGGTGATGCCGGCACTTCATCCTGCCGAGACCGGTCGGACCGACCGCCTGGAGACGCGGCTTCTGTGGAAAAATAATACTTATGTACAAGTTACAATGAGACATTTGTCTTTGTTTCTTAGCTTTTAGAAGAAACCTCGGATAGAATCGGATATATTCGTGTAACAGAAATATCGAAACTAGTATGACACTTAATTTCAAAATCAGAACTAATATGACACTTAATTTCACTTATACAGAGCAGGAAGTAGTATTACACTCGTGTGCTTTCGGCGAAAACCGAAGCCTACTCTAGAGCCCGAGGTATATTCTAAAAGCTAACAGACTGTAAGTGGCTTTATAGAGTAACAGAGCACCACGAAGTATATACAAAGTTATCGGATGTCTTCTTGTCGAGAAGTAAGGGTGAAATGACAGGCATGTTTTTGTAATACGTTAGGTACTAGAATTGGTTTCCGTGAAATTATATCGTAAGCAGTAATAATTTTTTATTATTTAGTCGATATACCTTCTACCGCAGGGTATTCAGAGAGAGAATTCGTACTTTATATATATATATATATATATAATCAGAATCTCGCAAACGGCTCCAACGATTTTCACGAAATTTTGTAGGCAGATGCTTTTGGAGGCGTTTAATTGATCTAACTGGGTTACATTTTTAGAAAACGTTGTTTTATTCGTGTTTTAAGGCAATTGAAATTTGCTATAATAACATACAGAGGTAAATTTCGCGTCTACCTGCAAGGTTGGGATAGTTCTGAATGGGAAAATGGGCGACCCATTTCGGGCCGATGTCAAGAGACCCAGTTCGAGACATGATGTTTTTTTTCCAAGTTCTTTTTTTATTGAAAAAGGATTATTTTAATTTTATATTACCTATTTTATATTACAAAAAAAGTACCGAGCAAAGCTCGGTCACCCAGGTACTGCAACTTATGACCGGTCCCAATAAACTCTCTATAGATAGCTTTCAATGCGATATGTTCAATGTTCAGTTTTTCTTTTCTCTTGAGTAGCCTATCACTAGTTAACATTTTAACTGGTGGTAGCTGATTGGTAGGTTATTGGGACCGGGCATTAGAAAAAAAAATCATTGGTACATACGCCAGGGTTCACTCCCACGACCTCCCGAATGTTCTACTGCTCCGCTAACACCGAAAAGTACAAGTAAAGTGTAAAATACACCCCTTTATTTATCATTTAAATGGCCTATTTACATTTCGCTTCTGCAAGTTGAGTTGCATTATTTCAGTGTGTGCAGGATACAGGAAAGCACCAGCACTGCCTGGCAACGACTAGGCAGAATCGACTGCCAGTCTATTCGTCACGGCTGCGACAAGCAAATTTAACTTTTGTTTTGAACTGGGTTTTTAACCGTATTTTGTTATTTTTTGACCGTGTTCTGTTGTTTGTTATTTTTTGTGAACATAATCTTGCAACAGATACATTTCAATCATTTAATTTTAATTTATTGCTAGTTTCTAGTACTGATAAGCAGTAATAAGTTATCCGTGTTTATCTTTGGTTCATCCGTGTTTATTAGTTACAATACAAACCACTTATTATGAGATCAACTCTAGGATCGCGATATAAATATGAGCTGTTCCATATTGATCCCCTTACATTGAATGACAAGATACTTAAAACTGAATAATATTCCCCCATAACTATAGTGCTATTCTTATAAAAAATACTTGAATTGTCCTAATTTTAATAATAATAATAATAATAATAGATGCCGTGTGGTGCCGGCAGAGTAGAATAGCACCACCCCATCTCTTCCCGCGGGTTTCGTACGAGGCGACTAAGGGAAATCACCGAGACTGCAGGTGTTAGGTACCGTGCTTGCAGTTGTTCTAGCATCGGTGTGATCAAAATCAACGGTCCTCTCTGGGAATGGGCGCCCCCAGTTGTATTTAGCCTTCTGAATGGATGGAAAGGAACAGAGCGCGTATAGGGTCGCTGCCTGGGGGCTATCGCCAGGGCGCGTCTGGAGCTGGCGCTGGACGCGGCAGCATGCGGGACGTCAGCCACACCCGCAGACTGGCTCGACCACCTGGCCAGTCTAATGTTCCACCATCGCCACCAGACGGCTTGGTGTCGGCAGGGCCTTCGCAGGCCCAGCAATCGGCACCCGCCACTGGTGGGGTACGCCGAATACGTTGGACAGTGAACATGAATAAAAACGCATTGCGAGCGTATTACAGGGCGACAATGAGGGAAAGCGCGGGTTTGGGAAACCGGGTTGTCATGCACCGCTAGTTTGCAGAGCTGGAGCCTACGATAACCCTCACGGAGCAAAACCTAGCGGACAGAGTTCGGTATATCCTACGATCAGGACTTTTTGATGATGCCGAACTCGAAGGACTACGACGCGAGACTATGTCCTCGTCGTCGCTGCATGCCTATGCTGGTGGGGCTGCCTCGCCTCCTAGAGATCGGGTGAGGGTTGAAGAGGTAGCTACAGTACACCCACTGGCAGCGAATGGTGATGGCGAGGATATAGTCACCCGTGACTTAGAGCACATGAGGAGGTTACTGGAGGAGGCGGTTATAGAGTTCCGCAACTTACCTCCTGAAAACCGACCGCGGCTTCCCCGCATAAAACTCAGCAGGCGAAATCAGGATGTCGTTATGGCTTTAAACCTTATTTGGCGGCCAGCTTGGACCTTGGCGATACGGCTTCAATTCTCTTCGGGGCTGCAGCAGCGGCTTGCCGCTTCTTAGGCCTGAAACTCCAGGAGTCTGGACGCGCTACCCAACGTCAGGGTAGTTCTATCCCAGCTTGGAGAAGACGTATTGAAAGCCGCATCGCCGATACCAGAGCCATCATTGGCAGACTGATTAGCTTCAGATCGGGCAATACAAGGCCAAGGATTGTGCGCTCTGTTAGAATGGCATTCGCTGGGACAAGTATTACTTTGTCCCAACCAGACTTTGCCCAAAAACTGACAGAGCGCATCGACGATCTGAAGCAGAAAGTCGCTGCTTGGGGGAAGCGAATCCGGCGATATACAGAGAGGTCAAAGCGGTACAATTTTGATTTTCGCCTCTTCCAGAGTGACCAGAAGAGGTTCTATAGATCTATGGAGCAGCCTGAAGCACGTGTGGCGGGCCAAGGACCGGACAGGACCGCATCAGTTAATTTCTGGCGCGGCCTGTGGTCTCAGCCCGTTAGTCATGTGGAGGGTTCCTGGATAGGCTCTGTAGAGGAAGCATGCAAATAGACAGCTCCGATGAACCCCGTTATCATCAGCAATGACGATGTAGCCGGTTCAGTTCATAAAGCCCCGAACTGGAAAAGTCCGGGGCCAGACGGACTGCACCATTACTGGCTAAAGGGGTTCACGAGCTGTCACGCTACTCTTGCTCGCCAGTTCCAGGATAGCCTCGAGCAGAAGGCGCTCCCGAACCTCTTCACCACCGGTGTCACTCACCTAGTTCCTAAATCAGATAATACCGCTGACCCGTCCAACTACCGCCCGATTACGTGTCTTCCCACCATCTACAAGACACTTACATCCATTTTGAGCTCCAAGATACCACAACACCTTGAGGAACATCAGGTAATGTCCAGAGCTCAGAATGGATGTCGGGCGGGTGGTCGCGGTACAAAGGAACTCCTCATTGACGCGGTTGCTGGCAAATTGGTGAAGCGGAACCGTCGAAATTTCTCTGCTGCTTGGATAGACAACAGAAAAGCATTCGACTCCGTCCCACATACATGGCTGAAGAGGGTCCTCGAACTATACAAAATAGATGTTACAGTGAGAGACTTCCTCGAGGCCTGTATGGGACAATGGAGTGCGATTCTGTGTCTTCCAGGTGAGCGGCTGACGGCTGCTGCTGAAGACCGAATAAGGATACAGAGGGGTATATTCCAGGGCGATTGTCTGAGTCCACTATGGTTCTGCCTGTCCCTGAATCCTCTAAGCACTTTGCTGGAGAAATCGGGAACGGTCTTTCAGTTTGGGAGAGGAGGTACAAAAGTTCCTCACCTCTTCTACATGGATGACCTCAAGCTTCTCGCCCCAACACGGGCTCGCCTGATGGATCTACTAAAAATCACATGTGACTTTGGTGAATCCATTAGGATGGAGCTAGGGGTTGAGAAGTGTGCAGTTATGCATGATAAGGGGGAGGATAACGCAGTCTGAGGGCGTAGAACCCTCTATGCCTGTAAACTTAAGAACCCTCTCCGAGGCTGAAACATACCGTTACCTGGGTATGTCGCAGAGTATCAGCGTCGCGGAGGCGGACATGAAACAGTCTGTTTGCAGCGTATTCTTCTCACGTCTGACAAAAGTGCTTACGTCCTATTTGTCAGGCGTGAACAAGATACGCGCTTATAACGGCTGGGTCATGCCCACCATCATGTATACGTTCGGCGTACTTAGGTGGAATCAGACTGAGCTACAAGCCCTGGATAGGAAAGTCCGCACAACCATGACTCTCCATAGAATGCATCACCCGAAGTCGTCAGTGATGAGGTTGTACTTGCCGCGAAAGCATGGTGGGCGTGGGTTATTGAATGTCCAGACCATGCACAATCGCGAGGTAAGCAACCTCCGTAATTACTTCCTGACGATGACGGACAGTCCGATGCATAGAGATGTCATGGGATGTGATAAAGGACTCTCCCCTCTGGCCTCTCTCCCCTTAGCCAACGAACAATGGCAAGACCCGGTGGTACTGACTGTCTCTGGGCGCGAGGGCATATGGAAGGAGAAGGAGCTGCATGGGAGGTTCTTCAAGGCTCTACACGAGCCCCACGTGGACACTAAGGCCTCCCTACACTGGCTACGATTCGGTGACCTGTTTGGGGAAACCGAGGGTTTTGTCTGTGCAATACAAGATCAGGTTATCAAGACCAACAACTACAGGAGATACATCCTGAAGGATGGCACTGCCGATATTTGTCGGGCGTGTCGCCATCCCGGTGAGTCACTCAGGCATGTTATATCCGGTTGTTCGGCGCTTGCTAACACTGAGTATCTGCATAGACACAATCTCGTAGCCAGGATTCTTCATCAGGCGCTCGCTCTGAAATATGGCCTCGTCGCACAGGGACTACCGTATTACAAGTACGCACCGGAAGCCGTGCTCGAAAACGACCGCGCCAAGCTCTACTGGGACCGGCCCATTATCACTGACAGGACTATTCTTGAGAATAAGCCTGATATTGTGGTGGTGGACCGGGCGCAGAATAGGGCGTTTTTAGTCGACATCACTGTTCCGTATGATGAAAAACTCGTGAAAGCCGAAACAGATAAGAAAACCAAGTATCTGGACCTGGCGCACGAGGTTGTCGACATGTGGGGGGTGGTGTCGGCCGAAATCGTTCCTATAGTCCTTTCCGCAAATGGGTTAGTTCCAACCAGTCTCGCTAACCATCTGAGGCGGTTGGAACTCCGTGTGGTCATGCAGAAGGCGGTGCTGCTTGATACAGCCCGGATAGTCCGGGCTGTATCACTATCTCTACCTCCGGCCGCTTGGACTCCTCAGCCGGAGGGCGTCCGTCTGGCCAATTTGGTCAGACGAGACCATTAACTTTTTTTTTCCCCACATAATAATAATAATAACTTCGTTCAATTATTAAACTGAATATTACATTCATCATCATCATCTTCATCATCAGCCCACCTCTGCCCACTGTTGGGCCTTTTTCCCATCACGTCATACCCCGCGGACTCTCGCTATTCGCATTCACGGGCCCCCTGCCAACCTGGCCTCATCGTTCTCATTCTCATTCGTCAGGATCGTGGCAGGTGGCAGTCCCTAGTCGTCTACCCCTCTGTGATGCAGGCGTGAGCTTATGTATAATTGAGAAGCCAGTAATGTATACATACTTGTGTGTTTAAAGCCGCTCGCAGCGCCATAAAGAGAAAAGTAACAACGATGTAAACATCGTAATAAAGTGGAAGTGGAAGCCGTCACGTGATGGCCGGCTCCGCACTCCAGACAAATCGATTGTGCATGTCTTAATACAGTGCCATCGTCAAAGAATATGTTTATTATTCTTGAAATTAATTTTTATCAACTCTTTAAAAAGGAAGTCGATAGTGATTGATGGTATATCTGTATAATATTGGTATAACTGCAGGGATCATTACGAGTATTAGCAGCTAGCGTGAGCCTTGCGTGCGCGCCATTGGTCTGAGGGCCATTGTACTGATAGACGGCGAAGCTGTTTGCGAATTTCTTAAACAAGATGTTTCACTCTGTATAAGATCTGTAACTATTATTATTTTACGTCTAGTTTAAATATATATCATCTTTAATTACCAATTACATAACCGCGGATTTGAAACCACCTCAATTTGAGCGTGTATATTAGTGAAGACCGTTAGCGGACCCGCATTATATATATATATATATATATATATATATATATATATATATCAAGCGTTATTTATTTGCCTCTATTAAGGGTACTGGTAGGCTAGCTAACGCTACGAATGAAAAAAATATCTTTTACTAAGTGATTTTTAGTACTGAAGGCCGTGAACGTAGGTTAAAGGTAAAAAACCCAGATAGCATTAACGCCGAAAACGTTTTTACAAGCTAGTCTCAAGTTTCTCACTCTTAACACGACTGAGAGATTTTATAGACACTTTCGATTAGACAAATAGGCATGATAAATAAGTAACAATATGCTACATTTTTCTTCATCGGTGGCGCTAGAATTACTCCCTAGTGCACCAGTTAAAGGATGCAGTGTAAGCAAATACGCCATCATACATAATGCCTCGTTCGGTCGCAGGTGTGTTCGACGGTTCGCCGCCACGGCGTCGGGTGATGCTGACTGATGAACAAACTATACTGTAATTAACTGCAGTGTCTGTACGGTACAATTAGTGCGGGATCGACGTGTCATTGTGGTGCGACATGATACTTCATTAGGTGTCATTTGGGTACTGCCCAACTTATATTTTGTTAAGTACAACTTAACTAGTAAATTTTGTTATGGAGAAGCATTTTTTGCAGTTCACCCCTATTGTTTATGACGTTCGGATGTTCTTGAATAATGATGGTGTTGCATTTTAGTAATGTGACTATGTTTTCTTCCTCGAAACTTTTCTTTTTTCCTCTTTCTTTCAAATTTAAGATAGACCAGCGCTGCTTTTATGATAAGTGTCATCATTATCATCAACCCATTATGTCCCCACCGAGAGGCACGGGTCTTTTCCCGGAGGAAGGTATAGGCCATACTGAACCACGGGGCCCTAGTCAAATAATGCCAAGAAAAATGCCACTAGCGTTAGTCATAGAACGGTCACCCATCCATGCACTGAACGCGCCCTGTGTTGCTTAAACTTCGTGATCGATTAAGATCACTCAGGTGGCCTGGGCTACGAGCGATTCTATCATAAATATAATTCGTAGATTATTGTGTCAATTCGATGTACATTACGTAGCAGTCTCCTACTTGTTAATCTGTGGGTTAATCGACTTTGCAACGTACATCAATTTATCACAGTAAACCATGAACTGTGGTTAAACAAAACTGGACCCAGGCATATCAATCCCCATTTGACACCTTCAGGTACGGCGATCATTGATTTTTTACTCGACCATCTACGACTTATCGTCGCTAGTATTAGATATGACTAATGCATATTTTATCAAAGCAGCTTCCAGATCATTTAGCTACATTTATATTGTAGAGAGCTGTGAAGCAACTGTGACTCGGCCTAGTGCGGCAGCGTCACCGTGCGACTCCATAGAGTAGCACTGTTAGATAGATAGATAGAATATTCTTTATTGTATGTACAACAGGAATATTGTTCTTGTTTACATACACCTATGACTCGATACTGTTTCGTCAACCGGTTCTAATTATGATTTTCCATATTTTACCCGACTTCCACGACACAGGCTGTGCCTAGAGTGGGAGTTGCAATTGATCATAACTGTAATACTTAATAATATGGAAATATAATGTCACTGTTGAGCGCCCAAACGGGAGGTATTAAATGATCCCAATTCATCATGATCATCATCAGCCATTTGATGCCCACTGCAGGACATAAGCCTCCCTCATGGTTTTCCAAGGTTCCCAGTGTTGTGCAGCCTGCATCCAGCGACTCCCTGCCACCGTTATGAGGTCGTCGGACCATCTAACTGCCTCGTTTGTCTACGTCCGTTACGGCGTTTATCTACCAAGACGGAATTCATGGTTCGATTCCCACCGGGAGGCCCATGCATTTGTACAAATGGCCTCAGTCTGGGTGTTTTTCCATTTATGTAACGTCCTTTCCTGGTTACCATAGCACAGGGTATCCTAGTTTGGAACCAGATCAAGTGATTATGATGAGTGGAAGTTGTTATTATTATCTGGTGGGGGGCCTGCCTACACGGCGTCGTCCGATTAGAAGGTCAGAAGACCGCCAGGTCAAAACTTATTTGCCCCAACAGCCATCAGTTCTCCGAGCTATGTGATATGCCCCACCAATCCTATTTACCCATTTAACCCTATTTAATAGGAACTTAGAACTTGTGACTTCTAATTTGTCCAAGGCAACAAATTTATTAATGCTGCTAGCGCGAAAAAGGAAACCTGAAGCAATAAAGGGAGCAAATCTTCCAATTTCTATGGGATTTGCGCTAATTCGATCCAGCAGCAAATGAGCTGATGATCGATGTCGCTACTCTCTTGATCTTGAAACGAACGAACGATTCTAACACAAATTGAGATCGTTAAAGCAGGTCACTAGATTTTTGTAGTGACTTTTTCGTTCTTCACTTTTTGCAATCCAGACCCGTTCAATGTAAAACAATCTATGAGCATAGCGTTAAAAGTTTAAGGTAGCATTAGTTTGATAGGATTGTAGACAATGGATTGTATACCTCAGTCTTTGCTTACTCCTCCGCTGTACAAGTGCGAGGTTAGTCCCATGAAGTATGGATGAGCTGGTATTATATTCGCGATTTTTTCACACGCTATTTAATTTCAATTTAACCTCTTCAGTCCTGACCATTATAATAACAATACAAAGTTTTCTATTGTTATTTATTGACGTCAGGACTGAGGAGGTTAATGTGCAGTGGTAGCGTAGCGGTAGGACGCCAGCGTCTCATTTAGGAGGTTGTGAATTCGAGTCCTGACTTGCACGTAATGACTTTGTTTTCTAAGTTACGTACCTATATTTGTGAAGTTATAGTATCAATACCACTGGCTAGCCGTGAAGGAAAATATGGTGAGGTAACCTGAGTGTCTGAGATGTTCACAAACCTCAGCGCTTGAAATTGCCAATCTGCACTGGGCATGCGTGGTCAAGCCCGTACACTCTCTTTCTGTGCCCTGAACCGGGACGTAAATGTAGGCTATATAAAAGGTCTTGATTTGAAAATAACGCCCGTCTCAGCGTACTTTCTACTCAACAATACGAAGAATTATGGGATCAATTCTTTAAAATCTTTTTAAATAAATCAGGTTCCATACATTCTGTTCAGTAGGTATCGAATTTTGGTATGGAATAGCTGTTTTTTAACGAGTTATTCCAGATCTAGTGACTAATAATGTAGGGTCGGCGGGCTAAAATACAATAGGTCAAAATGTAATAAAATTGTTACAACATAAATAAGTTAAAGTCGTAGTTTTTGAACTAAAACTTTCATGAGCACTAGAAATTATTAATTTTATTCCGGTTACACCGGAATTAGAACGAAACTTGGTTGGACTCTTCCGACAAAAGACGTAAGTATGTCCGGAATTAAGTTGATAATAAATAATAGTTTACCCTTTTTTTGTAAAATCATCATCATCATCAATCCATTATGTCCCCACTGAGGCGCACGGGTCTCTTCCCTGAGGAAGGTATAGGCCATACTCCACCACGGGGGCCAAGTCCGGATTGGTGGAGGCTTGTAAGACTAGTGGCTGGTCTTACTGTCAGAAGTTTTCAAGCCGCCCTAAGGCCTCTGACTTGGCTTAACGACTGCCATCTATCGAGTACTATCGACGGCAGCCGGCACCAACTGCTTAACGTGCCTTGTGAAGCACGGAACCGCTCGGAAAAAATGCCACTAGAGTTAGTCATGGCCGGTCACCCATCCATGCACTGAACGCGCCCTATGTTGCTTAACCTTCGTGATCGTTTAAGAACAGCATCCATGTTATTTCCTGTCAGCTCTTCGTTAATGTAATAAAGACTACAAAAATGGTGGTGGCGTAGTGGGGTTGACCCTTGCTTCTCGATCATGAGGGTCTGGGTTCGAACCACGCATGTACCAATGACTTTTAGTTACGTACATTTGTTTGTACAGCAACACCATTCGCTGATAAATTGTGCCCGGATAACGGCGACAGACTTGCCACTTGTCACGTTTGGGACCTAATACAGGTTGCTATACAGGTTGTGTCCTGTCACTGACACTGAAGCTGTGATTACTGCATATCATGGCCTTGTTGCTTCAGTGCTGCGATACGGCTTAATATTTTGGGGAAACTCTACGGACAGAGAGACGGCATTCAAAGCACAAAAAAGATGCATACGAGCCATGTTTAGATTAAAGCCTAGTAATAGTTGTAAGCCATATTTTCAAAAATACAATATCTTGTCTCTACCGGCGTTATACATCTTAGAAGTAGCTCTGTTCGTCAAATCAAATCCAGACATCTTTAAACAGATCTCAGTCGTAAGTAGCAGGTTACAACGCGACACAAGTAGAGTCTGCACCCGTAGGGCAAACACTGCTCTACTGCAAAAAAGTATATTTTGTATGGGACCTACAATTTATAATAAGCTACCGAGAGACATGAGAGAACTTGACATACATTTGTTTAAATCTAAATTGAAAAATATGTTATTGGACAAATGTTATTACAATGTAACGGAATTCTTGACCGAAAGATAACTTGAAACGTCGCAGACGTAAATCTGACATTACTACTGATATTGTTTATTTTATTTTTAATTTTCCCTGACATTTTAAACTTGCTGTAATTGTGTATAATACTTATGACATTTAAATACTTTGTTTGAAAGCATGATCATCTAATTTAGCTATTAATTTGTACGTCTATAATGGCAAAGCATGCAGGACAAATATGCAAATATGTACCATCATCTTCAAAACTCATGTTTGACAAATAAATATCTTTATCTTTATCTTTATCTTTATCTTTAATAAACTCGGCAAAACGTGGGTCCAGTTCTAGAGACTGGTGCCTCTGCCTACCCCTTCGGGGATAACGGGCGTGAGTTTATTATTATTATAAATGCTGTAGAGTAATTTTTTAACATGTTTTTTTCACGGCCTCAAAAACTTTTAATTTGGACTTACGAACTTATGGGCTGGGTGCAATAAAGTATGATCTCGATTGACTAAGGCCCTAGCTACAAAAATGTAGCGCTCTAACCGGTTTCCGTAACCACATTTCCTCCAAATCTCGTGGCGAACGATTTGTCTCGAGTAAAGGCCCTGTCGTCTCGAATTATTGGGCAGCTCTCACCAAAGAGTCCATAAATTGCACGAAGACGCTTTGCAATTTCGGCGAATCCGATTATGCCCTCGACTTAGATTAAAGTCAATACGGCTTTGCGAGTTTTAAGGATTCCTTGCTGGAGATTTGTGTTTATTATGTTGTTTAATTAAAGGTGCTTGGAGGAGGATTGCGTTGGTTTGAATCCCCCGCTAATATTTAATTTAAATTAGACGAGATCTTCAGATTAAGAAAACTGCTGGCTTATTTTCACATATAAATAAAATTAAATCGTCATTCCATGTACTGAATATAAATTCTATTATAGCTGTACTTGCGTACATATAGCTGTGTATTTTGGGTATTTTTCATATCCATTTCCTTTGTCATTTCAACAAATTAGCCTTAAAGTTCAAAATGGACACCTGTGACACGCGATGATGTGACAGCAACGCAACATTGGCCATATTGACATGTTTACTTTGCAACATCCGTAACGTACGTCTTTACCGTAGACCGATATGAAATTATTAATATAGATATAAAAAATAATAAGTTCCTGCAAAGCATGCACGATTCTAGGTACGGTGAAAATGAGATAAAAATGTGATGAAAATATATTTACTTAAGTAAATGTTACGTGGCAGCAGCTCAACAACAAATAAGTCTGTTATCAATGTTTAATTTGTAGTGCTTACAAAAGTTTTTTTTTTTATATGTACCATAAAAAGAAACATTAATATAGATTAACACCCCATACGCGAATCACAAAGCGACATCTCGCTAAACACTAAAAACAGCATCGGTATTTAACACAAAATCCGAAATAATTAGCGTGAGTCAAAGGCGCTCATTGACACAGCGTCTAATGAAAACATAGTGCTACGAATTAAATGACAAATTATAACCACAGCCAAGATTTTACCCTCGAAGTCTGCCCGCGGCGTACAGATGTTCCACAAATGAGCTTATTCCCTTGGGCTACAGGCTCATTAGTGCACGGAAGTGTATAGGCGAGCAGTCGACTCGGAAAAGACTGAGCAGAAAAACCATTCAAAGAGGTCTTGCGTTTTGTAATGTAGCGGGAAATAAGCATGTTTTTGAGAGATTCCGCGAGAAACCGCTGGGTCTTTTACCGAAGAGAGCATTACTTATTTGGCAGGTAGCTGCCTCACCTTTGTTTAAAATATGAAAGACTCAAAAACTTGGAATTCCAAAATGTTTGTTACCTTAATTCCGGTTTCACTTACTGGATTTTTTGTCGGAAGAACGACCAGCTTCTCGCTCAGCAAATCAGAGAGTTACCTGGCCGGACTCGTCCGAGATAAATCGAGTACCTATACTTAAGTAAATCCGGAATAATATAATATACAGATAATCACTAAACACAGTGTTTAAGAAAGTTTTAGGCCAAAAATATTTGTTATACACACTCGAAGTAATGAAATTACAAGAAGCCCTTGACTCTCAACCTGATTCTGAACGGCTATCGAAGAGTCATCAAAATATAATTTCTAAGAATGAAAAAGAGGCATTAATTTTGTCTCTATAATATATCGAGACGTAGCGAGGCCGGTAAAAGACGCTGCTGGCGAATATACGTCCGACAGGTAGTGGATAAGCAAGTGTAATAAAATCCATAGATCAAACCAAAAATCGAAGATTCTACTCCTAAATACGAATAACTTTTACTGTGAGGAAATCTTTGACATGGCGAAAAAATATTAGCTGTTTCATAGATTTTAATGTCCTACGAACCATTTCTTCTAACTTTAACATACCCGATTTTGAAGTTTTCCCAAAGTAAAATCTATTTTTATTGACTAGTAGAATTCCCCGTTTTCAAACGTGTGGGGGTTTTGTTACAGGGTGTACCGCAGCGACTAATGAACGTCGATAAAGCGATTTGAAGCACGTTGGCCGTAGTGGCTCGATAAGAGCGACGTCAGGAAAGAGAGGCGCAGTTAAATCAATTATGAATCCTTGTTGAATGTGGGTTGATGGGTTGGATTTATTGTTCTTGTTGCATTGCAGTTTTAGTTATTTATATTTTTTATCTTAACCACATTTTTACGTCCCACTGGAGTTCACAAACATCTGTTTCTCTCTCTCTCTTTCTCTGAAAGTATTCAGAGAGAGAAAGAGAGTTTTAATCACCACGCTTGCCCATCGCGGATCGGCAATTTCAAGCGCTGAGGTACGTCATACTTAACACCCTCAGCGCCATGTGTATTTTTATTGGACACTGTCTCAAAACTCAACACTTGTGTATCATTTTAGATACACAGCCCTCTAGTTAGTTCTGACTTTGTGTTTCGCTCATGCACACGATTTCTATTCATTTTATTCGACGAAAAAAACGCTAATGGGGTGTAATAATATTTTTTGGGTACTAGGCCATTTTAAAATTCATTTGGAAGACTTTTTTATTTTTCTAAAATTAGTGGGACAGTCACTATGGCTTTGGCGCTATAGGTGTTAAGTTTCCTCACAATGTTTTCCTTCACGTTAGCGAGTGGTATTTGTACGTGAGTGAACGTAAATGTACGTAACTTAGGAAACAAATAGAATATGCACGGGGCTTAAACCCACGACCTGCGGAATGTGACGAGTTCTACCGTACTACCGCTGCACTACCACTGCTTCATTGCATACCTACTTATTTTATTTTTGGAATTTACCTCTTCAGTATGCTTGTTTGGTGCAGAAAGTGCAGATCGTGCCCTAAAAACTTTGCAGATCCCTATTTTTACATCCATACGAAAGTTCTCAATTTCCCCTGTTACGATCGGCGAGGTTTCAACAGGGGAAGAATCCCCAAGTCAACGAACGAAGTAATTCAACGAACAAACGAGACTGTGGCGACTAGTTAAGAACTATTATCCCTTAGATTAGAGGCGAGATGAACATGGCTTATATTAGAACCGCAATCTTCTAAGTTGCGTGTAACAACTATCAAGAAAATTGCTGGTTGGGGTTCGATTTTATTTAGGCCCTGCTCTAGATGATTATCTTGTCAATAAGAGGGTACCTGTACAGTTGACAGTTTTTACAGAAGAAAAACGTTCTTGCTTGAAAGGAAAAAGGGCCGATTGTATATTTTCTGTTGTATTTAGTTGGTGGTTACGACAAAGAATATTATCATCTTACCTTCTTGTTTCTACACAACTACCCAAACCAAAACAGGAGTGTCATGTTTTAAGAGTTTTTAAAGGTACAGTCGACAGCACGTCAACCTTCGCATTTTAGTTGCAAAGTCGCCCGTAATGCAACGGGGTATATAGGATGTATAGGATGATGTGCCGTCGACTGTACGTATGTTTGTCGGTTTAATTATTCTACGAACCGGTAAGTATATGTCGCGACATATCGTCCCGTGCCATCCCGAGATACTTTGATGTGGTGATTAGATACATAATATGTAAGTTTTAAAAGGACAGAGGCTGTAATACAATTATTGGTTAAGTTCACGTTGACATGCTGCTTAACTTAAGAGCATCATCAACCCATGACGTCCCCACCGAGGGGCACGGGTCTCTTCCCTGAGGAAGGTATAGGCCAAACTTAACTACGAGAGCCAAGACCAAGTTAAAATTAACTTAAGATAATAAGTTTCATTTTGACGAACCTCCTTCAAGCTGCGCTGTGATATCAGCCCTCGGTTCTGGCCCATCGCTACTCCTTCCTGGCGATATGGCATCAGGTAATGGCACCTCCTCTTCCGAGCTGTCGTTTGGGTCCAGGACATTCCTCTCGCTCGTGGAGGTGGTCCCGTTGCCAATTTCAGCGTAGGTGCCACTGTCACTGCCGTTTTGCGTCGACCACTTGACTGGGGAGTCGAGCTTTCCGTTCGCTTGGTTCTCTTTATTGTCGTCATCTACATAATAGAAATAACGAGATTCATTAAAGATACAAAAGTGCACATCACCAGTTATTCTCCACAGTATTTTGTTATTAGTATTGCACGACGCAATCCCGATCAATGCCCCAAATTAGATACAATTTGGCACGATATTGTGATATAATAATTGTTTATAAAATAATATGTACATCATTTCTTTAAATGCATGAATAATACTAGTAAGTCATTTTCAAGATTTGATTGACTTTCCAATGTTTTTTGTTCTAGACAGTGCTGTTTATTTCCATTTAAGTACTGATATTTGGAAAAACTTATCTGGTAACAGTAGCTACTATCTAGCACGTTATATATCTAACTATGTGCCATGTTACATTAATTTCGTTTCAAAACTCATTTCGTGACAAACTTCTACCCAAATGTTTGAGCTCTCATTATACATACGTAAAGTATAATATTATTGAGAAAAAGTGAAATGATTGACTATTTATCGTATAATGTGCAAAAGGACCCAGGTTATTTGTGAACACTCCCGGATATAATTTTGGGAATTAATAGGTACTTTTTATTGGAAAGACTTCTTAATAATATATTTGCCTCCCTTGACATCGCAAATGCAAAATCTAACATTAATTAGGTACTTACTCGAACTTGGCACTTGGGAACTTTGTATTATAAAAACTCAGTGCAAAGTTCTGCTACTTAGTCTTTCCAAAGGCACAGCCATTTGTCAAAGTCAAGTGCTAATACTAATACTGTAGGATTTATTAGATGGGTCTGGAATCACTCAATACTTATTTCTATTAAGTCCTTTTGATTTTGGATTAGACATCAAATAACCTTACCTATTAGTCTTGCTAAATATTGAACTATCGGATTCCATTCGATCGAACACGATGATATCGGAGGTAATCAAATAGTTTCAACCTGTGACGGACAGTCACAGGTTCAGACGAATTGATTACCATACTTATGCTTTTTATATGCATGCACTGCTTCGAACCAAATGTCACTCGCTTACGCTATTCCATTTTTGGCGCTTTGCTCTATGCAAAATACGTGTGTCGCAATATTAAATTCGGAAATACCGAGTCAAGCAAAACATCACATACCAATAAAGGGGTTGTCCTTTCCGTTCCTTATAGAGAGCCGCGCCGATCTATTGAGTGTTGTTTCCTTGTCGCCGTTGAGGGATCCGCGAGGCTTCTCCAGAGTTCCGATGAGGAGGCGGCGCTCGGGGGGCGCGGGGCGGGGGTCAGGCTCCGGGCGGTCGAGGGCTGAGCTGGCTGGCGTGATCAACGGGTCAGCAGGCTCAGGCTCCTCTGTCTCCACGCGGGCGCCCACGGAGACTTGCTCGTCTACCATTTTGCGGAGTTTTGCCTGTTGTTTGAAGGTGGGTTAGTAAGTAGAAATAGAAAGTAATGTTTAATTATGCTTTTATCAGACAGTAAGGTACAATCATTACTGTGTGTGTGCTTATGTATGTGTAATGATAGTCGCTTCTTTGTGTAACCCTTCTATGATATACTGGGTGTAATAAATACGCCATGTAAATAATTTTTTCTATGATGAATAAATGATGATAAAAAATATCAGCTGTTGTACACTTAATATACCGAATATATTATATACATACATACATACATACATAAGCTCACGCCTGTATCCCAGAGGGGTAGGCAGAGACCAGGGACTGCCACCTGCCACGATCCTGACAAACCACTTTCGCTTCATCGACATTCATTAGTCGTTGCATGCACGCTCGCATTATTAGTCATTCATTAGTCGTTGTATATATTATATACTGATGAACCATCTATTTTCGGATAGGTAGTTAAAAAGATATTGGCACCGGTTGTTTGAGAAAGTTTCTTCTTTTTTCAGCGAGCGAGTTTGTAGTAAAGTTGGTTAAATGTAATAAATATTGTACAATAGAAATACCTTTAACGCAAAAGTGAAATAAACGTAAATATATGAGAGTCCCAAAAATAAATTAGATCTGTAATGTGTTTTCAATCTGCGATACTCAGAGTAAATAACCGTGTTTACACATTCCCCAAAACAAATTTATCCAGCAAACAGCCCTACATAGGCGGCCATCCGCCGATGGTTTATCTAGCCCAATTTATCTAAGCGATACCCCCTATTTAGTTAATTCACCTGCCACCGATTCATGTAATTCTCGTTAAGTTTTAGGGCCACGTAACCATTAACGTTTAGGTTTGGGGGCTCGTATGGCCGCCCGACTACTTTGTAATTATAGGCAGCAATGTTGCAATATCCGATAGTAATTCCGTTTACAGCTTTATGTGTGGTAAGGCCACCGCTTTGCCCGGTGCGCCTGTACGTTTTATTGGATTTTATTTTAGCTTGGCATCGGTTGTTTGCGTTGCTAATTATGGTCATAAATATTGCTTGGACCACAATGCCTTTGTGCACTAATCTAAAAAGAGTTAGAAACTGAATGGTACAAAGGAAAGCTCATATTTCTTTATGTGGGCGTAAAATTGCACGTAGCGTGTCCTTCCTTTGATGATTGCGATATCCGTCGATGTGTAGACAAAGACTATTCAGGCCAGTAGATATTTTCCATATTTTCCCACGACAGATCATGGACATTAGACACAAAAGACACCGCTGATGAAACTGTATGACTGGCTGGATTTTAGACTCGAATAATACATTTCCAGACAAACACTGGTTTTCTTTATTGCTGATTAAATACTGCTTGAGTTACAATATATCTATATGCGCATCTATACGTATCTATACGCACGCGAAATTGAACACGTATGTTACCGTTTTTAAGTAACAAATGGCACTGAATTTCAATTTGTTTCGATAACGATTAAATGTAAATGTAATAATGAATATACATATGAATGAATTGTAATGGCCAAAAAGAAGTCTTAGAAAACATCACACAAAAAATACTGCTCGTTTGAATATTGACAGATCAAACGGTAATGTTGATCTTCAATAACTTCAAGTTAGACGTGGGACGTTTTTTCATTGATAATATTAAATTTACTCATATTTATGATTACTTTCGCATCGATGCTTGGGTATGGAATAGTTAGCGTTAGTTTGACACAATACTTATTTTTGATTGGTTTCACATTTGATAACAAGCCAACATTTCAACTACTTTTACATTGACGAATAGGTTAGTTGACGTACATTAATGCAACTTTTATTTTCCAACATCAAAATAGTTTGTAAAGATGTTGGGGTGTTTGTTACTCAATCACGCAATAACCGCCGCACGGAATTAGATGAAATTCGGTATGGAGATAGTTTGAGTCCCGGGAAATGTCATAGGATACTTTTTATTTCGGAATTTACTCATTCCATCCTGACAAAGTCGCGGGCAAAAGCTATTTGTAGACGGCAAATCTTAGATATATGAGTCTCATAATGTATTTGTTTGTTTTTCTGGTGTGTACAATAAAGAGTTCTTATCTAATCTAATTTTATACATTGTACAGTAGTTATTTAGCTGGATGCACAAGATAGCACACCACTATGCACAAGTCCGCACCGAATAACCATCGAAGGGGATCACTAGTATAAGTGCGTCGACCGACGCGGACGCGTTTGGTCTGTTGCTTCGGATCCAATGTGTATGTTAATGTTACTAGTTCCCTGGTGAGTGCTGACATACGTGACGTACCTACCCAGAGTAAAGACTCGTTGCGTGCGTGGCTGTCCGTGCTTGCTTGCTAATAATGGTAGTTTACAAGAGGTTTACCTGAGCATCGCCTAGTATCCGACGCACTAGCGCCATGAGGCCGCGGTGGCGGGCGCTGGCATGCTACCCCCCGTCGCCCCCGCCTCGCATCCTCCCCTGCCCCGTCTCTAGCACTTCCAACGTCACACCACTACCACCGAAGGCCGGAAGCACTGACACCACAACTTGTTCTGTACGTCACTGGATTTCCTGGAACAAAGAGAGACAGGGTTGAAATTTGCAATTTTATTACGTGCATCGTTAGTGTTTGTAGGTACCTACTGTATTTATAACGGCAAACTTTACAAGCTTAAGTTGCTTTAAGTTTTAAGCTGTTACATGTCTATTTGAATGTATTGATAAACAAGCTGTGAGTGATCCAAATAAAATTAAAAAATAAGAATTTGTCACTTATACCAAGGAGAATTAAAGACTTTCTCAGAAAAGAGCGTGACAGACGTTACTTAAGTATTCACTTAGTGATATTCTTAATTCAGAAAAGGTATCTTAGCTGTCTTACTACTTGTTAATAATACTGTGGGTCAATCGACTTTGAAATATTTATCGAATTGTCATAGAAACTTTCAATTATATTTCTGTAAAACCGGCCCTTTAACTAAAAATACTTAAGTAACGTCCTGTCACGCACTTTTCTAAAGAAAAATGACGAGACAGCACTACAGGAAAGTAATCACTTAGCGAAATTCTCAATTCAGAAATCGGCCCAATGCTCTTAAGGTGTAATGTAAACTGCTTGGTTTAAATTAAGTAACATCCCATGTCACTATATCCTTAATACAAGCGAACATATAAATTAGAGCGGCAGGTAACGCGAGCGCCTGTCACTGATGTAATTCACATTTTATGATCCAATAACGTGTTGAAGAATGAAAACATTTCCCTGACAGACAAACGGTGTGTTTATTCAAATTGCTCAGAAACAATGCCGCCGAGGTATTTATCGGCAATAAAAAGAGCGACGCTAGCGTGTGCCGAACAAAGACGAAAGCGACATTAAAATTTTGTGGCATCGTCGAAAACGTGGTTTGTTAAGTCTCAATATATATTTTGGAGCCTAATATGGTGTGACTAAGCTGATTAGGTATAATTTTAACATAACTCAATATGAGATTATACTTTACAATATCTTCCACACAATACAATCACTTTTCCTTATTCTGATAGGACATTTTTCCCGAATTCATGACGATTTGCGGGAATTTACTGGTAACCTCCCTCAAGCGCATTTAGATTCAAAGTAGTCCTTAATATTATAATTATAATATTATAGCTTAAAGTAGGTAGTTTAATGCATTTATATTGACTAATATTGTCAATAGCTGTAATGGTAAAAAGGTTCATAAGGGTGGTTGCTTGAAACGGGGTCTATATTGAGTAGCGTTGTGTATTGTACTGACGAGGAGAGAGCATGTTACTACAGACTTATATAACTATGAATGTGTGGGTGAGGTGTCACCACACTACATAGCATTGAGACTTGAATTCTTATTATCTATTCAAGAGGCAAATGCCAAATGTTTAGAGGATTCAGAGAGTTAAAGCTTTAGGATCAAGGGATGATGAAAATTACCTCAAAGGGGTGGCAATTAACTCCGCTCAAACCTTTTGACAAAATAAAATAAAGTTCGAATATAAGCACCTTACGGTTGAATTGTAAAAGGGCGTCGAATCGCGTTCATCTCGCAATTCCGTGGTAGCTAATTGCGGTCTGCGCAGAAAGGACTAGAGGCGTCGTCTTAATTGCCTGCCAACCAAGTACCTAACTTTAATAACATTTTGTCAAAATACTTGTGAAACTCATTACTCAGCGGCCGCGGGACTGCCGCCACAAAGGACCTTGTCTTTTGGCGTCGCGACTCCCAAGATAGTTCTTTTATCAATGCTTCCCGCTCGGCACAAAAGGAAATAGTTCTCTCGCACACAAACATTGTTACAGCGAACGAGCTTGCGAAAAAACAGGAGAACTTTCCAAAAGTTTTTTTGAATACTCGGCTTGTTGTTACTGAGACGTAATTAAAGGTCGGAAAGCAGGGCGCGTTTGTAACAACTGCGCGCCCTGTGCCCGGCCCGTAACTTTTTGCGTAATCGACCCTTTTATGCAAATTGTTAAGACGAAGTTTTTTTTTTAATTTAAGACTGACGGATGTCGGTCTGATGGATATGGTCTGCGCAAACAGTTTAAGGCAGTAATTTGCGGGGTGCGGCTCTTGCTCAGACGTGGTCGGTTCAGTTATTGGCCGACAAAATTGATTAAAATTCCTGCTGCGTAAGGGAGTCCCCACTCTCCTTTTTTATTAGATTGCGTTGATTAGGGATGGTTTCAGTATTTTATTTATTAAGATGTTTAAAACATCAAGCGGATGTTAGTACAAGGGCCTGTAGGAGACGTCTCAGGTAAAACTACGTTGACCATACAGAGGATAAGGTGATGATGATGATGATGATAATTTTTACTTACTTTTTTGTCCCTGGTGTCTGCCTATCCCCTTAGGATACAGCCATGAGTTAATGTATGTATGTATGTGTTTTTTTATTTCACGATTTTTTGCGAATATCACTACGACTTCGCAAATCGTGTTTTCCGAAAGCAGCTCGAGTCACTATAAGAAACACCCTCGACTTCTCCAGAATCCCATAATCATATCCTGGGCGACTATGAGGTCATCTGTGAAGTGTAATCTTTCATAGAAAAAAGAATTTTCCATATCACTACACGTCTTTGAGTAATCGGAGAGTACATATACATATAAAAACATTTAAAAAAAAAATGTGACCAACTGAGAACCTCCTCCTTTTTTTGAAGTCGGTTAAATAGTATGTGATTCAGTTTGCGTGGAGGCAAAGTTATTTGTTAGAAGTTATTTTCTCTTCCCTCTAGTGTAAAGTTATTTTCGTTTTGTGTCGTTTACAGGTGGAGAGGAAAATTGACGGTGATTGATTTATCTGTTCAAAGAAATACATTAAAAAAGTTCCGGCTTGTTTTAGACGTTGAGAAATTCTTTATTACAAATAAATAAATGACTTCCACATAACAAATCACTTGTCTGGTCCCAAACAAGGACATCACAAACGTGGCAACACATACAGAGTGAGGCGAAAATGGACTAAATAATCATTAGGCGATGATTACACCTATTTATTAGTGAAAAGGATGAACATTACAGGCGTAAAGTAGCGTAATAATAGTACTCATATAACGTCAGAATTATCCCGATTGTAGTTATTATTTATTTTCAAGTTTGCTGCATTGTGCTGCGATGTTGTTAACAACGTGTGATGCGGAAGAAAATAAGTTGAGTTATTTTTACATCATAGTCCATCATTATGTACAACTTTAAATTTATTTGTTACGGCATTTAAGTGAAAAAAACAACCAAATGTCCAAAACCCCTATGTTTGGATATGATGTGTTTGGTTCTCTTTTATTTATTTATAAGATTTTTTTTTTGTTTTGTAGTTTAAGGCCGGGTTCATCAAAAGCACGGATTTGTATGGGACTTATAGAGCAGCGCGAGCGAAAATTTGGGAGCATAGACTAATTTTTGAAATAGCATAAATACAATCCCTAATAATTTATAGAATTTTGACGGTCGACATCACTAACACGTTCAGTGGTAGTCATTCTGTTATATTTTATACAAGCTGTCCCAAAAATAGTGAAGATAGAACACCTCTAGGGGCATCTGAATCACACCCATATAATTATGTTCCGAGATTTTTTGTAGTTTTCGAGTTATAATTTTTATTCGTAGTTTTTATCCTAACTTGACCTACAAAACATTTTTATCCGCAAGGAGGACGAGGGACGACACAGGAGAGCAAAAAACCAGGCTGGCGTGCATAAAAGATAGTGCTAAATGTTTTACTAATACCTAAATGTGTTATTAGAAAAAATATATTGTAAAGTACATGTACATATTATAAATATTCTAACTAAAATATATCGTATTTTATACCGCTACCGAGTACATAAGGATTTAAATCATATTACACTATAATATAATATATATAAAGTTTAGTGTGATTTCCTTACTACACTTTATTGCTATTGAGGTACCAAATACATAAGCGGGGTCGTATTTTTTATTTAGAATTTGGTTTGCACTTTTATTCACCCACCACCGTCGCACTGGATAGATAATAGAAAATACAAGAAAATATATTCAAAGAGAATTTAACAAGATACTCAAACGAATACGCAAGTTTAAAAATGCTGGTAGCTTTTACATGTCTGCGCTAAATATAACGAGCACAGTACTCAGTTACGAAAGTTCAGGACACAGCGTAACATTACGTAGAGGCGGTACAGTCGCAAACTTATTTAATATGCATAGACTCATACAGAAACTGACGCAGAAACTATATGTTTCGTTTGCTGCGAAACATACTCGGTTTATTTAGCTCCTGCATTAACTTTGCACACAATGGCTGTAGGTGCCGAGACCTGCTGCGACTTCGCTATGCTATGTCAGAGGCTAGTTATTGCAGCCTTTGAATACTTTATGCTTTAATTAAAACGTTTGCTGAGATATTCCACACCCAGCGAACACTAGTTTGAAAAGCTGTTACGTAAATAGAATACGTTATATAACCCCTCTTTGCTACTGATGATGATGAAACAGGTATTTTACTAAAAGATATATACACTGTCACAGAAAAAGTATACTTATTGATGACATTTTGGGCGCACGTACTTAGATTATAATTGTTGATCGCAATCTGTACTGAAACATTTTTTTGTTTTTTTTTTAATCAATGTATTATTAATTACCTAACAACACATTTTTGTTGTGCCTCTTTCCTACAAGTAATTATAGTATGTTTATAATATCTTAATAGTGATAATAATAACTTGAACACGACACAATCACTTGTCCTAAACCCAAACTAGGATACCTTGTGCTACGGTAATAGGCAAGAACTTCACAAACATGTTCTCACCCAGACTAAAGCCCGGCACACGTCTGGTAATAAGACAGAATCTAAACTTTTAAATTTAGACCTGTCTATTTGTCATTTTACGCGTGATCTACTGGATAACTAATCTATGAGCGATTGTGCATAATGTTTCGACATAAACTAATTGGAAATATGTCCTACACAAGGCTCAAAGGGCTGATGAGATAAACCATAATGAAATCAAAGTTGAATGAATGGTTTAACATCAAGTAAAATCACCAGACTCGACAAATCGATTTATTTATTTATTTTATTATTATTTATTACCTCAACTAAAATTGAACACAAAACGGTATGGTAGGTATTAAATTGTTCATAACAGGTAATCAAATATGCCAAATAAGTGCCGCGAATCCGCAAAACGTGGAGTGGCAAACATTTTGGTAATCCCTAATTACCAGCAACCTCGACAGATATTTTTCCCGGAACATTTCCTCTCATCAATTTGCTGTGCAAATTTAATTTTCTGGATAATTTGGTGGATATTCAAATAATGTACCTACTACCCCACCAACACAACTTAACCACTTTATTGACCACAACTTTTTTGCATCGACACGAAGATGAAAATCAAAAAGCTTTCGATTATATAGCTTATTGAGCCTTTGTCTTTGTCTACAGCTGGTCATATTACAAGAATCTGGCGAGCGCAACGATACAAACTAAAATAAACCTTAACTAATTCGTAAGTTAGGCACTACAATACTCGCGCGAAAAAACCCTGACTTCGAGTGACGGACACGACGCGACAGGCAAGTCGCGACTGTTTTTTGTGCTTGTTGTAGTCTCTAACATTAAGAACTTAAGAATTAAATAAATTTATTGTCAAGCCACAGGAAGTCCACTGCTGGACGTAGGCCTCCTCCATGGATTTCCAAAAAGACCGGTTGGAAGCGGCTTGCATCCAGCGTCTCCCTGCCACTTGTATGAGATCGTCGATCGTGAGCAGTGAACTTCCTGTGGCTGAATGATGATGATGATGATTTGCCAAGACGTCATCAGCCCGTTGTAACGTGAATATTTGTTTAGTTTTGTGGTGTAGTTGTCTTTCATTTGGTTTCGTTGTTTTTGGTAACTCAAAACTAAGAAAATCCATCCAGACAGGCGCAAAACAGGCGCAGGTGTCTAGAATTATCCGGAGATTATTTACGATGGAACTTACGAACGGCTGCCTTTGAACTACAAGGCCCCTAAACCCTCCGAGTATATATTTTGTTACAGATGCCCTCATAAACGGTAAACTTGGCTATTTAAATTGTTAAAGTTAAGTTAATAACCTGACCCAATTTAATACATCTTAAGTAGGCACTCGGGAGGACTGCTATTAATAATTTTCCGGGGTAACCTGAATCCTTTCAATTAACTGTAATCCACACCTCTTGGGGTGTCATTAATAAGCCAATACAGGGTAAAATCGCGTTATAACTCTGCTCTTTACAGCGAATGTGAGTTAATATTTTCATTTCCTGGAAACAATAGGGAGGTATTATTCCCCGGCACAGCATTGTTTCCCTAATGGAGATACGTACAATATTACACCCGCGGTCGGAATACTAATATCTTGGCAAATAAAGATGCAGCAGATGAGTGCCGCGGCGAGATCAGCAATGCTAGCTGCCGTTGGAATTTCAATAGCTCCAAGATTTTGCTTTGAACTGGAACGAGGACGCAGTCATAAACCAAACGTAGAAAAAGTAGAGCAGTCGGCATTACATACAGTTTGATTTGTACACGCGAGATATGAGATCTTGGTACTTTGATCAGTCGTACCATGAGTATTAGAAATAGTGAAACACGGCATCTTCTCATCCAGTGTTACAACGACGAGCAGTCGTAAGTCCAAACATCGGTCTAATAATTGACGATTTGTCTAGCTGTTTAACGCCGGTGCTAGCTGTTTCCTATCATCATCATCAACCCATCATGTCCCCACCGAGGGGCACGGGTCTCTTCCCTGAGGAAGGTATAGGCCATACTCCACCACGGAGGCCAAGTCCGGATTGGTGGAGGCTTGTAAGACTAGTGGCTGGTCTTACTGTTAGAAGTTTTCAAGCCGCCCTAAGGCCTCTGACTTGGCTTAACGACTGCCATCTATCGACGGCAGCCGGCACCAACTGCTTAACGTGCCTTGCGAAGCACGGAAGCATGTTTCCTATATTCAAGATAAACTTACAAGGAGTACTTTATTATATAAATTGCATGAAAGAACTGGCAAGTGTTGTATTTTGTATACCTTTAATAATCTTCGTCCTCGGACAGTTTTTGAAACAGTTAATGGAAACTGGAGGTTTTCCTAGACCACAATGCATTTATCTTATTTTACGTTCTAAAATGTGTTTAGTAGGATATTTATGATAAATAAATACTCTTTTAAAACATACAATAATAATTTTGACAAGAGCTACCGTACGAATTTCCTAGACTGCATTACACCAATACCACACCAATACACAATATACTACAATCTTTAGATTCTAAATGGTCAGCTTTTTGACACAATGGTTAGTACCAGACAGGCATTTATCGATACTATTTTCAGCTATTCAGTGTCCGTGTGGCTTGAGGAGAGACGTTAATTTGACACGGCAAATGGCACTCGTCCGCGCTGCGATGGATATCTATTAGCAATTGCCGGCCTCAGTTATTGTTTTGAAAATACTGCACGCCACATATGGGCTTCAACCATCTCGATGATTTGTTATAGAGGTGACTTGAGAGAGTCTGATGTTAAATAAAAGAAACCTAAAGTCTCGTTACAGATCCAGCAACTCACTAACGAGGACTTAGGGGTTCGATGGTAACAAACCTTACAGAAGACGAAATCAAGAATACCAAAAACGTACCAAGCGCGAGTTGAACTCGCGCGCGAAGGGTACAGTACGATTATGATACAAAATGAAACAAAATATTATATTAATGTCGACCAAAAGACGGCAAAAAAATCATGGGTGTGGGAGCCTCTTTACATATGATTTATTTTAATTTAACTATGTCTTTTTAAGGTGAATTTAGAACTAAATATTCAGTGAACATTTCAAGGTTCTACCTGTTGCTGTTATTAATATCGAGCAAATAAATCACGTTTGTAACATAGGAGCCCCCCTTAAATAATTTTTTTATTTATATTTAACGTAAATATACAACTACCTATTTCGTGAATATTTCAAGCGTCTATCTACCTGTTCTACCGTCGGCAGGACGGACGGGCGGAAAAGTGTAAATATTGTAAATACATTGGCACAAATGTAAATAATTACACACCCACCTCACGATTTCGTGCAAATCCATCGCGAATATATACGTACTGTTGTGTACATAGACAGAATGAAACCGAACACGAAATATACATAATTAGCAAATCAAAACTCAGGCGAAACTTTTGTAACACGCCAAAGAGGGAGTTCCCGTAACAAGTTGTCAGTGACGTGGCGTATGATATAATGCGCTGTTAGCAGATACATGAGAAACTTACGTTGCCAGCAGTGCTGCCAGTCGCGGGGAAATACCCTGAATTACGGTGTTTCTGAGATTCGCGCGTGGTTCTTCGCAATTTTTGAAATCGGGGATTTTTATGTAATTTAAAAATAAAGTTTATTGAATGAAGTCAACATTATTATGTTAAACTTATTATTTTGTTACATGCCAACTATCTAGTAACAACACTAGTAACAACACTAAACAAAGGGAAAACACTTTTCGCTTTTACGAGGCTACCATTTAATTCTAAGCAGTTGCCCAAAAATGTAACTATCTGCTTTTTGTAATTGTAAAAATGTTTGCTTAAGCTAGAGTATTTAACAAATGTTTTGGATTAAAATATGTGGAGGATTTTTTGCGTCATAGTAAAATACGGCGAATAAAATCGTGCCTTACAATTATTACAGCGAATATTTTCTAACTTTACGTTGGCAACACTGCTACCCAGGAAACGTCGAAGTTGCGTGGCTCCATGGTTCAGAGTAGTATCGCTGAAGTGCGTATAGGTAGAAAACCGGCTTAGGTCGACGATTGTCTAACGATTAGAGTCAGCAGGCAGGTGAAACAAAATGATTTATTTGTTGTTTTGAGTTGAGATATGCGACTGCTAGCATTAATTGCCTGAGTAAAACGATTTTCGCAAGCCATATATTTTCTTACTGACTGTACCAAAACTTAGGCGTTGACTACTTAGGCGTTCTTAGCACAACTGTTACAAGAGTAAAGAAAGCTGGAAACTCTTGCCTTTGAAAACAACAGTTTGCAGCAAAGTTTGTTTCTTTCGGAAAGTACCTAGTTTCAGATTTCTCAAAGCGAAAGCTAAAATTAATTAGTCTCACCTAGAACTTTGATTACTATTGATATAGGAACTTCTGTAAGTTCAATCTTCTCCTTCTTAGCATTTCGTGTGTAAGTTTGATGGTTTTCACTGTAAATATGTTAACGAAGGTGGACTTTTGTTTAGCTTAACCTAAACGGTTGATTTCAGCTTAAGCTGTAGAATTTTTGGTCGGCGATCGGCTCACCATAACAATGGTTTTTAATCGTTCTTTTAATGGTTATAACTCAACTTATTAACGTGATATATATGGAAAAAAACTTAACCACCGTGAGTGTATGCAGTGCGATGAACCAAAAGAGGTTTGTCAGGATTGGCAAATCCTTGTTTTTACATACATACATAAGTGCTGGGACCTTGTTTCTGCCTATACTTAAGGGGTCATGAATTTGTTAGTATTTTCCTTAACCATTACTATCTCAGGAAAAAATATACGTCTACTTCATTCATCATCACAGCCACGCAAAAGTATTAAAAGTAGGCTTAATTCCCATATTTACCTGCCCAACGCGGACCGGAGAGTTCAGGGCCTCAATTCTGTTAGTGCATTTATAGTTCAACTAGCGGTGCCCTGCGGTGTTACCCGCGGTTCATCGATTTTCCCGTAGGAATAAGATATTTCCCCGCGGTAAAACGTAGCCTATGTTTTAATCCAGGGTATCGGCTAACTCCATACCAAATTTCATTAAAATCCGTCCAGCCGTTTCAGCGCTAAAGACTGACAAACATATAAACACACACACAAACTTTCACGTTTATAATATTAGTGTGATGACAGATGCACCGTCAGGTCACTTGACGTGTTTTTTCGCACCATTGACGCCTACATTGTTTGATTTGAGTGCGCGCGTAGACTTGAAGCGGCAATGAAACTAAATATGGCGATTTAGTTTTGCATTTTCATACCGTTGTCATTGTACTACAATGCATTAACAGAATCTAGGCCCAGGTGCCGAGCTATGTGAACACCTCAAGTTTCCTCACGATATTTTCCTTCACGATCAGCGAATCTACAGTGTTGAGTCCATTAAAAAAAATTAAAAAAATAATAATAAACTCACGCCCGATATCCCCGAAGGGGTAGGCAGAGGCACCAGTCACTGGAACTGGGCCCACGTTTTGCCGAGTTTATTAGGTCCCAAACGTGACAAGTGGCAAGCCTGTCGCCGTTATCCGGGCACAATTTATCAGCGAATGGTGTTGCTGTACAAACAAATGTACGTAACTAAAAGTCATTGGTACATGCGTGGTTCGAACCCAGACTCTCAAGATCGAGAAGCAAGGAGTCCATTAATTTTATGTAAAAGTAGGCAGCCCGCGTTACGTAGGATTTCATAGTAGGATCTCAATAAATCCTTGCTGACAAGGGTCGAAGTTCGTGATACAACAGCAAGTCGTGACAGTTTTCTTTACTGAGTAGGTACATGGTGACTTATTATTATTATTATTAAGATTCTTTATTGCACCAATATTCGTACAAGGGCGTGCTTAATGCAGGAAGCATTCTCTTCCCTGAGGAAGGTATAGGACATACTCCACCACGGGGGCCCCTTGGTGGGGACATAATGGGTTGATGATGATGATGTAAGTACTTACGGGGTTAACCCCCTACACACAAATATACAAATTACAAAAATTTCCTCTTTATAACATTAGTAAACGTATAGAACTATTATCATCATCACCATAGGCCTTTGCGTCCGTTACGGACCATTTAAGCGGTGCCTAAAAGTTTGAAACTTTGTCGAGTGACTAAAAAGTCCGATTAGGGAACGGCAGGCCCTACTGCATGTAGGACATACATATAAAGGGCGAGTCTGGTGTCGGGTCAGTACGTATTTGGCGCCTCCAATGAAATTAATGTATTTTTTTCTTTTTCTTGATGGCTCACGTGAACAATTCGTTTGGTGAACAATCACAGAAGTACACAGTATAACCTCACATAACCAAACATTATTTTTGTTACTATCATCATGTTCTATGGTGTATAATCCCCACCCCCACAGGGCAGGGTCGGCCTAGTGTGTGGGAATTTATGAATATTTTTAAGTCTATAAAAATAAAATTTAAATTGTGAGCATTGTTTCATGAACGAAGTATACGGATATTACTTCAAAAATTTCTACATATTTTAATTCGTATAGATATTGACACCTTGTTAATGTACGAGAAACCGGGAATTACAATACATTACATTTTACATTTACATACATGCACATACATTGCTTTTGACCCCACACTGGGAAAGTGACGAATTAGCAAAAGTGACAAGTAAAGCACTAACTCGTGTCGTGGGACCCAGAAACAGCGACATCACAAACATGTAAACGTCCCAGACCTGAGTTCCTTTTTTTTGTCCCCAGTCGGGATTCAAACCCGGGACCTCTCGCATGGTAGGCAGATGCGCTAACCACTGCGCCACAGAGGTCATCAAGTCAACAATCGTTGTATAGGTTTAAAAATGTACGTTTTGTCCCGTCCAGATAAATGGATAATACTCTGCAATCAAACACCTCTTTACACTCAAATAAGTAAACAACCTGTGCTAAAATTAGGCCCGCCTAAGGTACCTATGGCATAATTTCACGACATGCTAACGGTCAGAACATGGCTGAACGTACACAACAGTACAAAATGCTAATTGCATAATATATGTAAATGAAATGTTCTGGGCAAGGGAGTTCATGACCCCAAGGTTCTCGACCTTGCCACGGGCGCAGGGGTAATTGCTTTATATAACTTGAAGTAAAGTAAGTTATTTTACGAAAGAATATTCTTTATCTTTTATAAAACAATAGCTCGTTGACTTTTTAAACAGGGGTATTTTTGAATTCAAGAAAAATCTCAAGAATTTTCTTCATTTTTGTTTAGTCTCCCGAAACGGGGTTTTAGGGGACTAAATCTTTAATCCGAGATGACTGAGGTTACTCTGTCGTTTTCATTACGAAACAAGGGAAGTGAAAATAAAAAATTAAATATTACTACAGAAAAAAATAAAATGAACTTATCATGTTAATACGAATCTCTGCAATACGGAAACATACACAAAACTCTGTAAAACTTAAAAAAAAAATGAAAATCAGAATGCCGTTTTCCCGCCTATTTTTATTTTGTGATCAACTAGCTAAAATGTGAAATATTTTGTCAATTCAATTTCAATTCAATTCAAATATTTTTATTCATAATCCAAATAGAACATTTACTATATGAACGTCAATGTTGTCAATGTTATTAGTTTCACAATTAATAGATTACAATGGAGAAGAAACTAACAAAGAAACTCCACATTATTCTTTTCAAAACAGTTTTAGCCTAAATTACAAGCTTAAAAAGAACTCTTGGATGTGTTGAACACTAGACACATTTAACGTCTGATTAAATGTAATATTGACCTACTATTTAATGCCAAACGTCCTTGTCTTTTAGATAATCGTTGATTTTATAATAAGCTTTTTTGCAAAGAGTGTGCTTAACACAATTCTTAAATCGCGTTGGAGGTAACTCTAATATATCTTGGGGTATCTTGTTGTAGAACCTTATACAGTGCCCCATAAAGGAAGTATTAACATTCAAAATCTGTCGAAATCTGTCAAAAACAGTCAAATCTATCTATCTAATAATTAAAATTCACATGTCACCACTCACCGTATTAGTGCGCATACTCCTTCGAAATTGACCGATTTTGATGAAATTTTATATGTATATTCGGCAGGTCTGAGAATATGTTGTTATCTATTTTTCATAACGCTGAGTGAAAAAAAAAATATGTCGAAATAACGTTTGTCGGGTCAGCTAGTTATTTTATAGAAATAGTTAAAAGTGAACTATAATATAGAAAAATAAATATAGATAGTTGAAATATGGTTCAACATAAAAGTGGAAATAAAACCGGTTTATTTTTATAATTTCACAGCTGTCAGTAGAAAACGATTCTCTCCTTAGGCAACTTCAGAGCAACTTTCCGAGCATGAGTACCTATTATTGAGTAATGAAAAATCTTTTACTGTTCAGGTATATAAAAGCATTGTTTAAAATTGGAATGCAATCACCTAATCACGAAACAGAAACAAGCGGCACCTAAAACGAAACGATGTACAGAAATACAAAAGCCACAATATTGCGAAATAATTTGCATTCGAGGCGTACTTGACAAATTATTGACATAATAAACATAGTGCTAATGGAAATTTCCAACTGCTGCATATTTTTATGATTTACCATTCAGTTTTTTATTCTCATAATGACTATCGGTGAAAAAGAAACGAGAAATAAAGTACGGCATCGTAAAGAAAAACAAATCGGCGAGACGCGCCTGGCAATGTAAAACAAAAGAAAAAACGCCGATTCACAGATCCACTATTGAATAGCATATTTTTCTCCTATTAACTCAGTTCAAATGGTTCGTAAAAATATCTCCTCGGAGCCTAGTCTTATTTGGAATCAAGTGGGTTTATTAAGTTTTTGTTTATTGTTAGATGTACAAAACACCATTATAGACACAGCATTATAGTTACACTATATTAGGGTTTTTGTTAAACTAAGTCTTATACTTAGTTAAACTTAGTCTTATACGTAGCCAAATATATGTACCTACATACAGCTACTTAGGCCATACTGAAAGTTTCTGGAACGGACTAGTTACAAAAGGAAAATAAAAAAACCACTGATAGGGTTTGAACAAGGAACTCTCTGTCAGTACATTTATTTTTAAATTTTGAGTCTGTCATTTGTTTTTTCATCGTGGCGTTGTTTTGAAATTAGTGCGTCGCTATTACAATGAATTTAAGTCGAGAAAATTTCCGTACTATGATTTTTTAAGATTTTCGCTATGGCTTAAGTCAGCAAGAGAGTTGTCAAAGACTTCAGTTAGCATTTGGTGATGAAGTCCCATGTCGTTGCTCTATTTATTCGTGCTTTGGTGAATGTAGACGAGGACGTGATCATCTCTATGACGTTAAACGTGAACGCCGGCTGACGATCGCGGTTACCGATTTTAATATTGATACTGTGCGACAACTAATTGAAACGGATAAAAAAATTACCTGTCAGCAAATCCGCACTACCTTAGGCATTGGAATGAGCCAAGTGCAAAAGTTATTGCATGAGCATCTGAAGGTTCGGAAACTTTGCACTCGATGGATACCGGATGATTTGTCCTAAGATCAGAAACGACTGCGTGTAGAGTGGTGCCGTAAAATGATAAAAAAATATGACGGAGAACAATCAATGGCTGTGTATAACATTGTAACAGGTGATGAAACTTGGGTGTGCTGCTTTGAACCAGAAAGGAAAAGTTAATCGGTGGAATGGGTCTTTCCTTTTGAAGAGTAGCCAACGAAAGTCAAAAAAAGCCGCAGCACTGGCAAGAAAATGGTTGCTTCGTTTTTCGGCAAATCAGGATATTACATCACTGTATCGCTTGAAAACCAAAGAACCGTAACTACAGATTGGTATGTTAATACGTGTTTGCTTGAAGTGTTTGACAAAATACGCGAAAAGCGTCCCCTGAGCAAAATAGTCCTTCATCATGACAACGCGTCGGCACATTCCGCTAAGGCAACGAATGCGTATTTGAAGGCTTTAAAAGTAGAATTAATGACTTATCCGCCATACAGTCCAGATCTAGCACCCTGTGATTTCTTTCTGCTCCCGAATATTAAAGGTAAACTCAGAGGTTTACGTTTTACAAGCCCGGAAATGGCGGTGAATGCTTTTCACAAAGCCATCGAAGAGGTCCCTAAGGAAGACTGGACCCACTGCTTTTCACAATAGTTCCAGCGAATGCAAAAATGCGTAAATAGTGAGGGTATATACTCTGAAAAACAATAAATGTGTTATAAAGATAATAGGTAGTCTTATTTACCAGAATCCAGAAACTTTCAGTATGGCCCACGTATATCGATATAGATACAAAAGAGAATTGAAGAAGATTTGTCAAGTCCTCAAAGCTTAAATCGCTAGCACCGCACAGCCCGGCTTCTCATTCGAGAGGTCGTGGGTTCGAATCCTAGCATGCACTGCCAATGACTTTATAAAGTTATAGTAGCAATACAACTCGCTAACTTTGAAGGAAAACATCGTGAGGAAACCAGAGTATCTGTGTTGTTCACACACCTCAGCGCTTGAAATTGCCAATCCGGGTGAGCGCGCCTGATGATTAATTCCGACCTCTCTTTCTCTCTCGAAGAGAATCCAAGTTTCCAATGTACATTGGAAACATCAAGAAACACAAAATGTTTACAAAGGTTCATGGTAAAATAGGTGGCCTTATTACTAAAAGCAATTTCTTCCAGACAACCTTACGATATATATATTTCTGAGAGAAATTTGAAAGATGGGTAGCCGGAGCAAATTTGAATCTTTATATATACGTATACTTAATAACTGTACACTTACTTACTTTTACTTATATGACGTTATTATTAATAAAATATTTGCGAAGGTGTAAAGTATCAAGCACAAATGTATTATTTGTTCGAACCCCGCCTGGGGACAAAAAAAACCCCAGGTCTTGGATGTACATGTTTGTGATGTCGCTGTTTCTGGTTCCCACAACACAGGGTATCCTAGCGTGGGGCCAGAAGCAATGTACCTGTATGTAAATGTTTATGTTTATTACAAATAGGAAATCTACTTAGGAAACATACGGGTATTATGTGTCCTATTCTTTTTAATATTTCTGAGCCGATCGCGAATGATCTTCAGACATAAATATGATGAAGTTGAGAAGTTCCGTTTCCATAGAAAATTAATTTAGCAGACACCGAGTTGGCTCGTAACGTTTAGTACTTATGAGCCCTTCGGAAGGTGCCGTGTTATGAAGGTAGCTTTATGGAGCGGCGCCAAATGAAAATCATATACTGTTTCCCAAAAGCTCCGGAATATTTACAACACTCTTATTCCTTTCGCGCTTAGGACCACAATAAAAAAAGATGTATATTTTTTACGCTTATAAGGTATAACCCTCTAAGGATATTCAATGAGTATTGGCAGAGCATAACAATGGTGTAAAAAGTTTCATAGGCGTATAAAAATATCTTTACAAAGGCAAAATATTGCTTGGGGTCAGAAAAAACAGTGAAGTACCTCTGAAGTAACTGCTAAAAATATAAAGACGCACCTACCACGTAACTTAATCTGCTACGTTTCGTAGCCGCTACGCGTCGTAGTCGACACTACGCCGTAGCTGTTATGTTAATGGGCAAATCTCTTAAGGTAACGTGAGCCAAAACTCTGTGTAAGTAAGTAAATAGAAAAAACTTACATAGACACATAATCTCACGCCTATATCGAGAGGGAGGCAGAGACCAGGGACTGGCACTTGCCACGATCCTGATAAACCACATTTGCCTCCTCGACATTCATTAGACGTTGCATGCACGCACGCTGGTTTTGGGTACTTTTTATGTTGTAGTTTGCTAAAACATTCCCTATTTGGTTCAAATATTTCCTTTTGGGGCGTCCTTACTACTCATATTCACTCGATGTATTTGCTTCGTCAGTCGTTCTTCCTTCATCCTCTCGACAAGTCCAAACCCACGCAACATTCCTCTCTCAATTGTAGTCACTACATTCTCTTTAAATAGGAAAAAAAAATATCTAGGGATAAACGAATCAATGGTTAAGTGACAAGGTTGTCAATCATAGAACTTATTGTTAATGTTCTGTAATTATTTTTCTTGGTACAATAAAGAATATTCTTATCTTATCTTATCTTATCTACGGATAGCTCTGCAAATGTCGTGGTACAAGATGTTTATGTACTTCTTTACCGTTTATCTTATCCCTGTCACCTTTGCTATTAGCTTTATATTATAGCTTATTAGCTTCGCTTTTCCAAATAGCATATAAAATGCTACTGTCAGATAGTTGTGGCGCAAGCCATCCTAGCTCCGCTATACCTGTGTATGATTTTCGTTGACTCTCCGTTTAGTTTAAATACGATCATTACAATGGAGAATTTCGTTACCAGAACTTTGCTATGCTTTGCTTTGGATATTTACACGTTTGTGATGTCGCTCTGTCTGCTTCCTATGACACAGGGTATCCTAGTATGGGGCCTGTATATAATAATTGATTTAAAAATATAAAAAGGAAATACTACTACGTCAGCGACATTTATCAAAAGTTTACCTTTGTGTATTCTTAATTATAATTAAAAATAGATAGTTAGATTGAATATTCTTTATTGTACACATAAATATATATATATATATATATATTACAATGTGTTAGCGACACAGTTGCGAGACCCAAAAACAGGCTTAATTTGAAGGTCTAACAACATGTAGACTCGTTAACAGGGCATCATAACACTCAGCGCCCCTGCACGAAAGGGTTAGTCCTTCAGACGAGCGTAGCTAAAGGCTGTTGTTTGGCGAGAGAGGCTTACCTGGAATTTAGTATCTGTGGAGAGTAAGTAGTTAGTTACGAACGAATTATCTACTTTAGAATACCTTATACTTAGGGTTTACGCGCAATACGAAATTAATTCGTTGCGATTTTGTAAGTGCGAAATAAAATCGCAAACGACAATAATTCTTACGCGCACTAGGATTTGCCGCAAAGTAGCGGAGGGCAAACATGGATTTACAAAACAAAAGAGCGGCGGGGCTCAGCACCACTTCATAGAGTACGATTTCGCAAGTGTGACTTTAAATCGCAAACTATAAATTTTTGCAGTGCGCGGAGTGTAGTGTATTTCTGTTGTTTGCAACTTGCGATATTTTTTATAGCAGTGCGCGCTTAGCCTTATATATATTCATTTTTAGTTCGGATATACTTACGGGTGTTGATTTATCAGACGAGTCCAACCAGGTTTCGCTCCGATTCGTAGAGCTTATGTGAGTGTGAGATGAGCAACCGACGACGGAAGCTCCATCTCTGCTCACCATGATTAAGCTCTGCGAATCGGAGCGAAACCTGGTCGGACTGGTCCGATAAAACAACACCCGTAAGTAGATCCGGACTAAAAGTTTACAATGTGTTACGAAACTGCTTACGAAACTTTTAGTTAAATAATAGTTAGTATTCAATTGTGCCCACTTGATTGGTCATCTTATCCGTACAATAGATAACACATGAAAAAGTTTTAATTTAGGCCGCCGAAAGGCGAGTTTGTGATAAGGATCCTTCGATCCACCGTTATCTACCAAAAGTTAAATCACCCGTAATTTCTACTTTCATCACAGAATAAAATTAGAGTGCGTAAAACCATTCGCTATCATTGAAGGGTGGAGAGAACCGCATGAACACTGAATCACGGAAAGCGCGTGACGTTGAAAAGTTTGCGAAGCTCGCGACAAACGCACCACTTGCAGGGAATTGCTGGAAATTGAGACAGATTGAGAGGAAAATCATTATCCTCTTTTTGGAAGTAAGAAATATTGTCTCTGTCACAGGGAGCAGTAATGCCCTACCAGCGCCTTGATTACAAGCGTATTTTAACGCATACATGGCTGTGCTAAAGTGGAATTTTCATTTAGCACCGTCGGGTAGTAATGAGGCGTGATACTCGTATCTATCATACATAGTGGATATCGTATTTCAATGGATGTTTATGTTTCCACTGTATTGAGTAACTTTTGAAATTTCCGCAGCGCCAAATTAGGTTTGCCTCAGTCAGTTAAGTTGGTAATTGGAAATACAAAGAAAAAAACAACTAGGTAATGCGTTCTTTCGATTTTGGATACATTTGTCAGATCGCCAGTAGCACTATTACACCGTAATACAGAAAACCAATATATCAAATGGGACTTGAATTATACCATGATTTAGAGCGTAACAAATACTAAATAAAATCATACTATCGCGACTGTTATTAACTGTTTGTTTCCTTAGATAAATACTTCCTGTATTTCATAGTCCAATAAGCAAAGTACTATGTCATTCTAATTGTATGCTCCGCGTAATGAGCTGCCCTAGCCGCACTAATATCACTCCACGGAACTACTACCTATGCACTTAACACCCGGTTTCCCAAAAGCTAAAAATCTGTTAATCTACTGTTAACAGTTACCACTTCTTTTTCTTGCTTAAGCTTTTGCTCAGTGACAGGTGTAAATAGTAGACGAACGCCTGTTAGCATTCGAGAAACCGGGGATTAGAGGCTTACCCTTACCTTGGCAAAGGACCCCGTTGGTCGTCCCATTATAAAAGAATAGGCAGGGAATGTTTCACATTCCTCAACCCAAAGATGCCCAAAGCGTACGGATGAATTTCGCTCTGTAATAAACGAGTAGCGAAAGTACAGCTTCAAAACGAAAATATACATTGAATTTGCTGCCTAAGCCAACTGAGTTCTTAATGATTGTCACACAACTACGGCGCGGTCAGTCCATGCATGGGTCACCGTCTACGACTAACGCTAGTGGCATTTTTCCGAGCGGTTCCGTGCTTCACAAGCCAAGTCGATAGATGGCAGTTGTTAAGCCAAGTCAGAGGCCTTAGGGCGGCTTGATAAATTCTGTCAGTAAGACCAGCCACTAGTCTTACAAGCCTCTACCAATCCGGACTTGGCCCCCGTGGAGGAGTATGGCCTATACCTTCCTCAGGGAAGAGACCCGTGCCCCTCGGTGGGGACATAATGGGTTGATGATCATGATGATTTAAAAAAAATCATAAGCTTTCAGTTGGAGAAGAGCCAAATCGTATTTCTGGTCTCGTAATTTATGCACGAGTCCCCCGGATTTAATTAAACCCCCAGAAACACTTTCTGCTATAATTTCGTCCGACAAACTCTTGCTATTACCGCGTCTATCAAGTTATTGGCCGCCATTACATTTATTCACAAAATGTAAAATACAGTTCTATTTTGTAGACGAAGGGTTCTTTCATCAAATGGCTGCCGTATTTTTCATAACTTCATAGTTCAATAATTACTGGAAGTTAGCGGGACCACCTTGCCGGTTTCTTGCCGGAATAGTACGTGGCGTTGTTTACCTATAATTACTTAGAATAAGTAAGCACAGATATCGATCCATTGATTCCCTTCGTTGCAGAACATAAACATAACAAAACACTAAGCCGCAGACCAATTTAATTAACCTGAGTAAAAGAGCCCATAACGTTACATTACAGAGCAGGCTAAGCCGCTTAAGTAATTTAACGTTTAATTATAAGGAGTAAGTGCCTATAGGTTGCAAATTCCCTATCAACCTACGCCCCGTCGTACCTGACTCGCCAAGTTGCCACGCACACCTAGACGTCTGTGACGTGAATTAACGCTCCCCTTGTACTCAGAAAATACAGCAAAGCAGTTACCTACTCGATGCAAAATTAACGTTCACTCACACAATTAATTGGAAGAGTATTTGCAGGGAAGCGTTGCTAATACACTCAGTTGCACAATACAAATTTTAATGACTCACGATACTCCCACTTTTAACATTTAACAAAAATTTAAATCTACTCGTGATATTGTATTTGATAAACTTAATTTAATGAAACCGGCGTCTTGAAATTGGAAGGCCTCGCATTGACTTATCTATCCTGTGAGCTAGGTCGACGAAGCGACGAAGAAGTCGGGATGGTATAGGTGCTGGGCAAGCCCAATGTCTGTCTAAAAATAATGTCCCAAGCACTGCTGTGCACGTCTCGACTGATCCGTTCACCCAAGTGAGTGAAGGAGCCGCTGGACGCTATTTAAATCCTCCCATAATGTAGACGCAAAGGCCAAAGTTTTTTTTTTAACTTAATGTTTAGATTTACTTCATCATGATCTATCTGTTACCTTGGCAACTGTAACGTTTCCAAAACGTCGGGAATAAAAGTTATTAAGGTACCTAAATATATCATTGCAATTAAGAAGTGTATCCATAAAACAATCTATAATTGCAATTAGACCTGTTTATTCGATGAAATCTATTGATGAATTCTATTCTTGGTCTGATTGAATTAGTCGGTGGGCCCAAACCCATTGTAATGTGGGTGGATAGACCGGTGTATACATAAATGGGTGGATAGGCAGGGGGCAAGACTCGGTCACTGTATCTCCACTCGACAAGCCCCAGTCTTCATTACTATTACTACCGGGTAATAAATACAAAGACCCCACCTCCCGGGGATCGAGGAGTCGATTAAACTCAAAGAAGGTTTCTGTTACAAATTAAAGCCATTTTGTGAGCCCTAAATTAATGTCTCGTCTTCCGCTTATTGGTTGATAACTGAGTTTTTCTTTTCAGTTGTCTTTAGAACAATGTCCGAATGTTTTTTACGACCTAAATTTTTTGTTTATTTTTTTTTACACTTTTTTTGTTGTGATGTCGAATTGCAATTACTAGAATAAGCTAAAGAAAATATGGACGAATAGCAACATACCTAAAGGCACTAAAACCCGGCTAGTATTCCCCATTTTGTATGTTGCGGAGACATTACTTGGACATTACGGGAAGTCGAGAAGAAGAAAATAGACGGTCTGAAAATGTGGTGCTGGTGAAAGATGCTCCGAAAATCATGGACTGAGTTCCGCCCTAATAACACTATACTTAAGGAACTTTGCAACAATCAGCGTCTATTAAACTTATTTACCTAAATACCTTCATTCCCAGAAGTTAAAAGAAACAAAATCATTCTAAAGTGAAAGACAGGCCTACGAAGGCAATCTGTAACATCAACACATCATGTCAAATGTAGTGAACGAAGTCCGCCTTTACGTACTAAAAAAGGTTCCCAGACAAAAAACATCAGCCAAAACGCGTCATAGAGCAGCGATGATCCCTTTTACGGTCGACTAGGTTTCTGTCAAGAATAGAGCTTTGAAGTTAGGTGGGTGGTGGCTAGCATCTACAATTCCTGTAGAATATATTATAATTCTGTAGCTGGTCGATATGTGGAAATATTATTCAGCGAGCTGTAAACTCTCTTGGCTTCGCTTCTGGCGCTAGAGATATACTCTAATACACACAGTTTTTCAATTGAATTATATAAACAAGCCATAGTAGTTAGTTACCTCAATTTCAAATTAAGATACTTATCAAAAGTGGTATAATTAGTGTGCGCAAAGGCAATCAAATCGTACGTGGCGCAGAGTTAAGTTGTACAGGTTGCATTGGAATCCGATTGATTACTCCAGACTATCAGTATTGTCAATGAAACCAACCTTACCGTACTAATATTACTCTATTGAACAATTATGCATTTTAGAGACTCACCTCCTGGTGACCAAATCCAAAGCTAGCACCTCTGCAAAGTATTTTAGTCACCCCTTACTTAGAGAGCCTCGAGAACACAAGAGACGTGAATAATAGCAAACACTTCATGTCCCATTCATAGTTAGCGGAGGTTGGACATATTGCTTTCGGGTCAAGAAGCGACGATGCCGAGAAAGTACGCGGCGTTTTACGATTTGACACATAACATAATATCGTTTAATTTTTCAGTTGCGCAGTATTATTTTGTTGTAATAAGTTACATGAACTCATTATAACATTTTGTGTAAAACCGAATATCTTCATGAAGCCTAACTACTTATAAGTAGTTATCGTAAATTGTGTTTTGTTGACTGACGTTGCAAGCAAAACCACTCGTATCGAGCATAGTTCAAGTGTGTTTCTCTAACTATCGTTCAAGTGCATTTGAGTTCTCAAGTCGATAATAATACGTCAAACGCCGCCGGTGCATCCGATCTATTTACGACGAGCCTACACAATATGGTACTCCATGAACAACGCCGCCGCCTTACAAACTCCAAGATTTATTACTACGAGGCACTGTTACATGATAAATTATGCGCTTAGTTCTCTTACAGGGTTGTACAGTAAACGATGGAAGTTCTTGGAGTCAAGTCAAGTTTCGAAGACTTCATTTCATTTAGGTATATGTTTCTTATCTAGTTTCCTTTGCTCGGTAAATGATGAAAGAAAAAGAAATTCGATAGGTAAAGTATTTATTTACATAAAAAAAACTGAAAAATAAATTAATGTTCTAGTTAATTTCTTACGTCTATTGTACTAAGATACCTTACATCTGTAATTTTATCATTATCGATATTCATAGCAATCACAAGTTCCAATCCACATTTTATGTAATACAAGATTTTTCTAACACAAAACCGTAACCTGATAATGATGAAAGATTTCGTACAGAGGCGTACGAAATGGCAAAAGTAATTTTGAACCAAAAATACTTTTGCCGCTGTTCGTTGATCGATTACGACATGGAAATTGCGGAAAATTATAAATGGTAATTTCGAGCTACAGAGATCTGTTGCTTTGAGACAACGCATTGTTTAACACAATGAGGTTATTTTTTATGTAGCCTATTATAAACTTCCCACTCTTGGGCATGAACCTTCTCTCAGAGAGAGAGTATGGGTTTAATTGCCACGCGTTCGTACCGCGGATTGGCAAATTCAAGCACTGAGGTATGTAAACACCTCACACACTCAGGTTTTCTCACATGCTTTCCTTAACCGTCAGCTCCAGAGGTCAGATTTTCATCATCAACCCATTATGTTCCCACCGAGAGGCACGGGTCTCTTCCTTGAGGAAGGTATAGGCCATACTCCACCACGGGGGCCAAGTCTGGATTGGTGGAGACTTGTAAGACTAGTGTCTAGTCTTACTATCAGATGTTTTCAAGCCGTCATAAGGCCTCTGACTTGGCTTAACGACTGCCATCTATTGACGGCAACCGGCGCCTACTGCTTAGCGAGCCTTGCGAAGAACGGAACTCTTCGGAAAAATTCCACTAGCATTAGTCATAGACGGTCACCCATCCATGCACGCAGCCGCGGTTATGTGCGAATCGAGGTCAGATTTATTTAAATTTAATAATCTGACTAATAATTCAACGTTTTTACTTAGTTCCGCGTGTATATCAACGCACTCAGTATCCATGTCCAACACAATATTTATTTTTTACAATTTGAGTGAATCAGTAAGTATACGGTTGTCTTCGTCGCATTTCTTCAAGCAACTCTCGCATAACCTGCACGTGGGCTTCCATACAAGTTCTCATTCCTCTGATCTCATCCCTTATTCCGTGGAGGTAGAGGTTCCGTCGTCTTTCTGCAGCCAGGCGGTTCTCCTCCAAGCTCATGACGTTTCTGAGCGTGTACGGCCGACGACGACGGCGGGGCTTAGGCACTGAAAGTGAAGGGGAACCTTGAATTCATAAACATAAACATACAGGCACATACATTACTTCTGGCCCCACACTAGGATACCCTGTGTCGTGGGAACCAGAAAGATTGATAGATTTATTGAAACAAGAAACACAGTGGTTAAGGCCCGGTTTACCAGGGTATCCCCCACATAAACCAGAAAATGAGAGATTTTACGCATTTCAGAAAACTTTCAAGAGGCAATAAATAATATCGGTGTTTCAATATATTCTTCCCATAGTGAAAGTTATTCACTATGATAACGGTTCTTCGGATAACGGCGACAGGCTTGCCACTTGTCACGTTTGGGACCTAATAAACTCGGCAAAACGTGGGTCCAGTTCTAGAAACTGGTGCTTCTGCCTACCCCTTCGGGGATAACGGGCGTGAGTTTATTTATTTATTTTTATTTTATTTTTGAAAGTTATTCGTGAGGACAAGTGGACCCTCGCTGCCCCTGATCTATTTTCGAATGTATATATATCGAACTACTTTTGGTACGTTGATATCTTCTTATATATAAAAAAGGATTGCCGGCTGGACCGAGTTGGCTGATTTTTGGTTTTTTATATTCGTGAAATTCCAGGGAAGGTTTAAATGGTGAAAAAATATGGAAAAATTACGAAAACTTTGGCGGTACGAAGTTTGACGGGACAGCTAGTTTAATATATTTTATGTAAAATTCATATTAATTAGAATCAGTATTTTTTAGAAGCAATATGCTGGATTGTGTAAAACTCCCGCTAATAAACAAATATCAAATAAATAAATCTTTATTTCAAGGAAAACTTTAAAATCGCAAAAAAAATATATAATTTATGTTCCATATAATTTTCTTTTAATAAAAGTTATTAATTTCCGGCAAGTTGAACTCTCCCACCATCCATGTCCTGTTATCCGATGTATTAGCATGGAATAAATTTTACTTTAGATATAACTTTGAAATTGCGAATAAATAATTGGTTGTTCCATATATTTTTCCACACCAAACTGTATTCGTATCGACAAGTAAGAGCCTCCCTCCCGCCTCTTATGATGTCCGGCCTGAACCTTTTTAGCTAAAAATTTACTCTCGAGATTTTATTACAATAGGCTATTTGACCAATTTCTGAAAGCCATATCATATTGTTTGTTTGTGTTCATGGAGTTCTCAGAAAGTGGTCATTTTAAATTCTTTCGTGTATTTGTTCTAAAAAAGGCAAACGAAAATTGACTTTTTAATTAAGCCGCCAAAACGCTATCTTCGGCAATATGGCGTCGCACTGGTATTATGATGTCACTTACCAGTGAACCAACCAATGAACGTTAGAACGAATGAATAACCGACGCCATTTTTATTGACTTGTGACGTCTTAGAATCGGCCAATCCAGACCGTTTTCGATGCAATGGCGGCAGATACAAATTATAAAATTTTATGCTGCGTTTTTTTAAAAATCATAATTTTTTTTAGTCAAAATGCCTTTAAGCGGTTTTTAGACACATAATTTATTCGAATACGTATAAATAATACTGTTTTTTTCACACTGTCAAATAGCCTATTCCATCACTCTTTACAACTCGCAAGAAAATTGATAAGACTTACCACTTTTTAAGTCGGTTTGAGGTAAAAATAGCTGATGTGGTGATGGTTTTCTTTCTCGACTCGTTGATGGGCGATCGCGGGCCTGTAAAACGGACTGAGCTTAAAAATTGTAGTACAAAATTAATATTGAACCATTAATGCTATAATTAGCAAATATATCGAGCGAATGTGAGTAGAAAGGCCGGTAAGGGACGCCCCAGGCGGACATACTTCGATCAAATAGGGGATGATTACCAAAGGGCAAGATAAAAAGTTCCCGAAACAGACGTGCGTGCATGCAATGACTAATGAATGTCGATGAAGCGAAAGTGATTTGTCGGGATCGTGGGAGGTGGCAGTCCCTGGTCTCTGCCTACCCCCTAGGATACAGGCGTGAGCTTATGTATGTGTGTGTATGTAACTACACATACATCACGCTTTAATTTAAAACTGGTAACTTGTTATTGTAGAATGTTATTGCATTCATACAATAAACTCACGTCTGTATCCCAGAGGGGAAGGCAAATTGTCACGATCCTTACAGTTATCTGTAAGCTGTAGTTTAAGTTATATTCAGCTTCATCGTCGCATATTATGTAGATATATTATAGTGATATTTAGGGCTGATTTTTCAACAGTCAAATAACTTTTATCTGAGGAATAAAGATGGCGGTTTGAGGTAACTTTCATACATATGCTGTCAAAACGCAATTTTTATTCCTCAGATAAAAGTTATCCGACTATTGAAAAATCAGCCCTTAGGCTCATTGTATCTTAGTATGTATTTATTATTATGTGTAACTGGATATTAATGTGTAAGTTTATTCTATACACCATATACCGTTGACTGGCAAAAAATGCTTATGATATTAAGTCCGCTGTACTGTACTATATTTTTGCTTTAAATGTAAGTGCAATAGAAGCATAAATAAATAAATAATATGCATGCATGCACTTGCGAAATTTGCATAATTATGCTTATAAGCATTGCACAGAAAGCATAACTTTTGCACTGAATGCGTTCAATGATATTTCAAGTTAAAACTTTGTTTGCAGTCCGAGTTTGTTGTTTGCATATTTATGGGGAACTTGCACTAAGAAATGTTTTGATAGAATACGAGAGGACAAGATAAAAGATAAATAATCGTGGTGTTTGTTTTATCTACGACTAATACTTTTAGTTATATAACCAGTTGATAAGTCAATATAGTCACGTGGTACAAAAACGCACCATATAAGTCGGCCTTAGACTATGACGTGACTTCCTCACGTAACGACTTATGATGTATGAGGGTTTATGAATATTTCACTTATGTTATAATTACTCTTTATAAGAGTGCAGAGGCATAAAAACGTTATTTATAATTCTATGAAAACAATAAATGTAATAAGTCTTTCATTATTATAGTAACGGTTTTATTTTTAATATTTCTTATATTTTTGTCTTCTATGGTACAAAAACAATATTACTCCAATCTAAATGAGACGCAAGTTCCCTATTTAAAGAGGATTGTATCAAACAATTTTGTTAACACTTTGGGCCACCGATGCTTTAAGTAAATTTTTTATTGTTATTCATCATCATCAACCCATTATGTCCCCACCGAGGGGCACGGGTCTCTTCCCTGAGGCCTTCCTCTACCTTTATAGGCCATACTCCACCACGGGGGCCAAGTCTGGATTGGTGGAGACTTGTAAGACTAGTCGCTGGTCTTCGGAACCGCTCGGAAAAATACCACTAGCGTTAGTCAAAGACGCTGACCCATCCATGGACTGAACGCGCGATTTCATTATTATTAATCACTGCAAATGGTTTCTCTGAGTAATTCGGTTCCAAATAAAGTCTAATACAAGATTGATTTTATAAAATTGTTTTAGTTATTCTCAAATATTGCTTACAATATTCATATTCTATTTTCACGTTACCAAGTTGCTGGTTTACTTATTAATTAGGCACTGGTACCTGTAATACAGGATTTTTCCTAGCACAGGTACAGCGCCACCAAGTTATCTGTTCAGGTGGGCAAAATTGTAACTAACTAATTAACTGCAAATTCTGGTCCCCATTTTTTGTTTTATTTGAAAAAATTAAAAAAATATTTGTACCCAACACCATTTATTCACTTACTAAGATTTATAGATATATTTTCATTAAAATTGCAAGACGGGTTAAAATATTCTCATTTTTCGAGGTAAATTTCTTAAATGTCACTACTAAATTCTCCACTAGCGCCGCTATCAACTGAACAGATAAGATGGTGGCACTGTATTAGAACTACGCATCAAAAGAGTCTGTGTGCAATAATTTCACGTCATAATATCTTATGCCCGGTTCCTATAATATACGCCTACCGGCTACGATCCGTTTGTTCTTAGGAATTGTAACCGATCGTAAGCAAGATTCTTAGGAATTGTAACCGATCGTAAGCAAAAACGAAGCGTTTTGTGGATATTGGAACCGGGCATTAGTCTAATATGTAGGTAATAAATTCCATGTTCTTACAGTTATGAAGGCGGGGTCCCAGGGAATATCGTGCTCAGCCAATTCATCTCCGATGATGGCCAAAATTCGCTTTTCTACCGGATTTAGCGATTGGTAGTCGGTGAACCCTCCCGCGGTTGAAGCCGATTTCTTGGTCAGGTATTTTCTATCCGACCACACCTGCGTTGTAAAAAAAGTAGTATTAGCGACCAGCTAGCATATAGCTCCCACAGAACATAATCGCTTGACTTGGTCCCAAACTAGGATACCCTGTGCTAAGCTAAACTGTGCTGTGCTGTGATAAACTATGACAAGAATGAAACAATAAGCTAACCCTAACAAAAATAGATAGAGCCTAGACATTTTTTAATAAGAACACTTGACTGCCGTCAACCGACACGCGACACGCGACAGCGACAGTTCGGCGACTAGACGCGACGACAGGCTACGGCCGTCAATTTTCATATATTTTGTTCGAATCTCCGCACACTTGGCGTCAGAGTCGCGGAGTCGGGACGACAAGACGCCAGAAGCAAATGACAACGTCGCTTCTGACGCGGAGACTAGACGCGGCGACGAGTCGCCCTGTTTGCGATGGCTCTAATAGTAGAGAAAGACAATCACCACAGTGATTTTTTTGTAGCGTTATATAGCCAGTGACACTCATATCGTACGTTTCATCTGACAACCCGGCTGTCAAAACTGGTTGAGTCGTTTGGCCTTTGACTGGTCATAAAAAACATACACACACACACGCAATCTGGTAAAAAATATCCTAAGCAGAATACTCATTCTGCTTATGTACGGGATATTTTACACACCCTTGGAACGTCCAAGTAGCCCGTTGGGGCTACATGGAAAAGCCGCGTATGATTGAGATACTTAAAATCACACTCGTTATTCGGCAAATACCATTCGAAATGCTCAAACACAATGTTAACTACAGTTACAGACGTTTGAAAAGGAAATGTAGTTAATGGTTCTTTTGTAAAAATAGGAAGATAGATGTGTTGATTTTTGTTTTCAAAAATGTACTTCCGAATACTCATTACTTAGTTCAACATGGGAAAGTGTTGCGTTTAGATTTGTGGTTAGATGGAAAACTGTTACTAAGAAATTAATTTTTTGGGTATAATATACCAGGTTGTCTCATTCATATCCTTTAACAAATTAGTGGAGTATTTAAATCTCACGACTGCGGCCGAGCCATACATTAAGTCTTAATGTGCTTCCACACGCTGCAACAATACACAGTTAAAACTACACAGCCGTCTAGGTTCTTAGGCTAGAAAATCGATCCGATTGGTCGATGACATTACCAAGATGAGCCACCGGTGATTAGCAGGGGACCGAGAGGGTTAGCGTGACAGGGTAGGGCTACCAGTGGGCTGTATTGCATGGCCTAGATATACAGAGTGTCCCAAAACTTGACGTAAATCCGGAACCGTGTGAAAATTCTTTATCATGTGACTTTTTTTGTTAAATTAACTTGAAAAATGCTTCTCTGAAGTGTTATCAAATTTAAAAAATCAACTGCTCCAAATTGGATTATTGGAGATTTTTCCAAAGACAAAAAGATTTGGAAAAGTGAAGATTTGTGGCAATGAGAGTGAAAAGATTGGCACAGGGTAGATTCATCGGCTTTTTTTCAAATGCCTATAATTTTGAAAACCTTAACTTGCTTTTTCATCAAGTTCCGGATTGACGTTGAGTTTTGGGACCCACTGTAAAGACAGATTATAATAGATAAAACTGTTTATAGCACTATTTGTGATGTAGATTGATTGCCTTTACCAGTACCTGCTGTAAAAAAATGCTTTGCTCTATTTGTTCTATTTCAACTGTTATAATGTGTGTGTAAGCAGATGCAAATAAATGTTTTTATCTATATATCTATCTATCTACCTGCGGTTGATCCCTATGTTCCATCTCACTGTAACAATCTTGTAAACAGAGGCATTCAAATTGCTTAAATACTACCTGACCCCACAAAAGTAATTGCCATATTAACCAGCCTACGACCTATTCTGACACTTAACAAATATACACAAAAACACGTGACACGAGATTCATATAAATCAGATTTATCCCAAATACTCTTCATACCTTTCCATTTTTCTCAGAACCTTACAAGTAATCAAAATACAACATACCTTCTGCCACTGCCTGACAGTCTTGACACAGCCGCCTTCAATGGCGTTCAGAGCGTCCGTGACATCAGCCCAGAGAGTCTGACTCTTCATCCGCCCCTCTATTGTCCTCATATGTCCTCTGGCAAGGTCTTCATTCTCCTCTAAAAACGTCAGTAGGCGATCCAACTGGGCAGAGTTCGGGGCACTCATGCCAACTGCAAAGACGGAAAAGCGTCAGTAAATTATCCTAGTCTAGTGGTAAGTATTTCAAAAACAGGTTAATAGTTATAATGAGTACATATTATGGACGAATTAATGTTTATGATCAATACTTACAATACAAATATAAAATAAATACATTTCACACAATATCAGAGAACATCCACACGTAAAATGTGTACACTTGTTTTTAGAAAGGAAGTTTTTTGCATCGAATATAATTACTGTTTAAAATCTGTATTTTAGCAAGAAAGTAACGGTAACTATCAAAATTAGTGGTTAAAATAATTGTTTATTCAAATATATTTTATATTTAAAAAAATACATAACTTTTAAACCTTTTGGGACCTAATAAACTCGGCAAAACGTAGGCCCAGTTCTAGTGATTGGTGCCTCTGCCTACCCCCTCGGGGATAACGGGCGTGAGTTTATTATTTATTTATTTTATTATTATACATAAAACGTTTTTAGCAAGAAGATATTTTGAACCTCCAATTCCGGAGAACAATACTCAGCTAAGAAACTAATCGCTTATAAAATCTTTTCTAACAGAGATCACGATACTGCGCTAGGCTTCCGTAGCTGACTTTCCATCCAACACAAACGTGCGTAGGCAATTATTTACAGCAGGGGTGAACTGGCATTGGCAAATACCCCCATTCCCTACTTCCCTTTATCACGCCATTGTCTGATGGCACAAATTAAATAGCGTGACAAGACCGAGGTATTCAAATTAACTCTCAGGCAGGGTAAGACATAAATAAAACAAGCCTTGTGGAAACTAACCTACATTTTACCCGCATCCCTGTTGCAAGGGCAGGCTTAAACTTTACTCCTAGTTTAATTTATTTATTTGAAACACAAACGAAGAAACTATTATTATTATTAAAATTTATACTGTATTATTAAAACAAATTAAAATTTACAGTATTTAGTATCTTCCAGTTAACCTTGGTATTGCTGAATTATAAGAATCATCAAGAAATTACTATTATTAAATTTTCATTATTTTTAACGTATAAAAACCCTTTTATAAATATTTTTTTCAATAAAAAAAGTGAAGATAATAATTGAAATCTCAATACTGAGATTTAAATTAAAGCACTATTAACATGATTGTACAGACACTTTTTGAATTATTAATAAAAATAACAAAAAAATACGTTTTTTTCCTGGGTGTCCTTAGAAGATCGCATTAAGGCCGTTTTCCCATGTTAACATTATGTACTCGTATAAGACTTGGAAGTTCCACAAAATGTAATGGTTTCCGCTGTTACATTTTTGGCTGTTTATTAATTCGTAGCGACGGCATTTGTTTTGTAGTCTTTTTATCGGCTATTATTTAATAGGAGATTAAAATATATTTATCGTTAATTACGCCTATTAATTAGCTTTTTATAGGTCTTGTACAAGTAAGCCGTTGAATACAACGTGACATACCACAATCAAAACGCAATACCGTATAGCCATTTTGTTACTAAAAAGCAAGGAAAGTATCCTTATTTTTTTACCCTTTTGATGGAGAAGGTCAGTCACCAGGGCAACCGGAGCTAGAATTCTGTTGAATTAATGAATATCATAAAGGATCCTTAATTCTTTAGAATGTTACAAGAGTCAATGTTATAGGGCCTTTTGGATCACATACACAAACTTAATTCGCATGTCTGAACAAAGAAATTAATGGGCCTTAAAATCTGACTTATTGTCATGAAAAACTCATTAGAGATGGGATCATTTCACTAAAGTCTAAGCCAATTCAGCTGGGCATCTGCTAGCGGGAGCGCTGCCAAGAGTAACTTCCGAACGAAATAGGACAGAAATTGGACATAAACTTCACATTGTAAGCTTACCGCTCACCCACGAAGTTCCGACTGAAAAATCACATCGTTTAAGCTCTCTCGTCTCGCTGTTATTTTAACTATGTAATCCCAACGATTTATGAATCGTAAACTACCTAACCCGGGCAACTTCACCTTCCAAAGTTGAGATTGATTTAGTTTTAATGTTCTACGCTTTAAATCATGATTTAAAATAACAGAGTTGTTTGCTTCAGAGTTAATCACAATTAGAGCAGAAAAGTGGAACCATTTTCAATGAAAAACAAAGACTAATTTACATTTTATCCGGCTGCGGCGGAACCCAAAAGGTAATGTGTTTGACTCGTATGTACGTATGTCGTACGTCCGACTATATGTTCCCACATAATGGCACTGACACACGTGCTCATTAGTAGCACGAAAGCATGCTTATATTGAGCAAGTGCTTTACTCCCAATCTTTTCTGTATGTAGGCACATAGACATTCAACAAACAGAATGTAAATTCTTTACGTTGAAGTAATTTATGATTTCTTAAGACAGTAACACTGACAACAACAATGCAGTCTTAGGTTATCAAACCTCAAAAAAAGGAAGACGGATAGATTAAAACATCGAATACAAAAATACAGAAAAAATTGGGAGTAAAGCACTTGCTCAATAAAAGCATGCTGTCGTGCTGCTAATGAGCACTGTGTCAGTACTATAACTCCTTAACAGATTGTCAGATGTCGACAAATAGTATCGTGTTTGCTCAAGTGTCATTAGCATAATCCGCATAAGTGCAAGATGAAATTTAAAAAAATCACTTAAAAGACAGAAATAAAGAACTGAAATAATTAACTAACAAACCGAATGCAGCTGAATACCATTCTCATTCTCTACCAGACGTAAGGAATACCATTCAAGAATGTCACTCCTTTCAAGGTATCTTAGTTGGTTTTTTTTTTCATAGAAAATACTCTACTTACTATCCACCGACGGAAACTTGATCAACTAATATAGGAAAAAATTAAACTCACAGCGTTGATTCTTTCAGCGCGCAATATTTCACAAAGTCAGGTCCCTGAGGAAATTCCTTTCTTCTAACAAGAGACGCTCACCTGAGATTACTAATTAGACTGCGAATTAAATTTAATCTGCGCCTTCGTCGATCTGAGATGGGGTGCGCCCTGAAGACACCCATAAACCTTCGACAGAATGAGATTTGCGTAGAACCGACGCCAGCTCTAATGTATGAGCTTACGTTTACTTCCCTTTCCGCGTCGGTTTCACTTTGGCACCGTGAATGAAACCGAGTCGAATTTGGGGAAATTCTTTTGAACTCCACACGGCATTGTAGCGCTAATACGCATTATCGAAAACACTGAACGTGATAATTTCAGATAAACCGCACACACTATTATAGACGGTTGAAATATTACAGCAGTACATTTTTGATTTGATAAAGATAGTAAATAACATATCAACCATTTCTTTAATATAACAGGGCATTGGTCTTCTCGAAGAGAAAGTTTGGGCTTAATTACAAAGCATGCCCACCTCGGACGGGCAACTTCAAGCGCTGAGGTATTTGAACACCTAAAATACTCAGCTTTTGTCACGATGTTTTTCTTAAGTTCTGCGTTATTGCTACTACAACTTCACAAATGTAAGTAAGTAAGTCCTTGATTCATAGGTAACGGGATTCAAACACACGACCTCGAACATCCTTTATATGCATAGAATCTATATGGGCACCAGTAGACCATGATTGTTATGTTTGACCAGTGAAGGTTCAGTAGTATTTTACTTCCGTTATAATGTGGACTACACATTGTTGCTTAAGAGGTCTTTAGATAAAACTTAATAACGAAAGCACAAGTTACATAAATTTTTGCGACAAATAATGTGGAAAAGTAACTCGGAACAGTCGTACGTAAATACGGAAACTTGCAACGAAGTCGCGAAGCGTGTTTTGCTCGTAGATGTAAATTTTAAAAATGCCACGCTACGACTTATTCAGAGAAAACTTGCTAACAAGGAAACGAATTCACGGAAATATGGCAATGGACGACATGAATTTTCTTAAAAATAAAGAATAGTTTTATTCAGTTACGGAAACTACCTATTGTTAATAGAAACTATTGTTGATGTAACTATTGTGACTGTGAAGAACTAGCCCTATTCAAACCTATGAAAACGTTTTCACGTGATTTTCAACTGCGTTGACTTCTCCTTTGTTTGGCTTCCCATTTCCCATTTTATTTTGGGCCGGCCCTCCGGTATCATGCGTCTCCAGGCAGCCAGATCCTGGGTCGTCTCTTTGTTGCGTTGGGCTTCTTTGAAGTTTTTTTTTCTATAGACATCTTGACATCAGACTTGACGACCTCTGTGGCGCAGCGGTTAGCACATCTGACTACCATGCGAGAGGTCCCGGGTCCGAGTCCCGGCGGGGGACAAAAAAAAAGAAACCCTGGTCTTGGATGTTTACATGTTTGTGACGTCGCTGTTTCTGGTTCCCACGACACAGGGTATACTAGTGTGGGGCCAGAAGCAATGTATGTGCCCGTATGTAAATGTTATGCTATGTTATGCTATGCTATACTTTTTCTCAGCTTATAATGTTAAGAACAATATGATAGTTGTTTACGACACAACAGCGCGCCGGCTCATGCACACGTTGGCCATTCACGGCCAACGTATAGAGGCTGCTACGGCTTCCCGCGACATTCGTTTACCACAGACCTACTAAATATACGGACCCGTTGTACCTACAGAAAAAGGGTGCCAAAAAGTTGTCGCAATAAATTCCCGCCTTCTAGTGCCGCGCCGGAGCTATCGAAAATATCGATATCGATATTAGCGCCTGCATCATCAGCAGTGCTCAAGCAGCACTGTCACGAGTAGGGAATTATTGTTTACCGACTATTAGCCACGAAATATACAATTGTCGTGTTGGTGTTATATACAAGACCGCGGCTTTGAAGTAAATTCGGGTTGTAAGAATTACTATTTTGTGGTTTTGTCAAAGGTGATAATTCGCAAAGTGGATCGTCGCAGTCGAAAAAACACCGTTGAAACTCACAGATACTTCTATATTTAACAAAAAGTAGGTCCATGGATTGAAAAAATAATTTAAATAAGAAAGGCGCTTTATACTTTGTAAATTAACATTTACATTTACATACCGGCACACACATTATAAGAGAATATTCTTTATTGGACCAGGAAAAACACATACAAATCATTTGCATTTAATTATTCTGAATATTTATTTTTATCATTGGAAAGTAAAGATTTCGATTACCAGAAGGACTTATTAATTATATGCAGGTACTCCACACAAAACACTACAAGATCACTTCAAGAGTCAAAGTCAAATAAAAAAACGGTGCCTGAACAGATTTTATTTCTTTTCTTTTAATCTTCATTATATCATGTAAAAGTGCAAACTTCCTATTTCTTTTGCACACTTTATGATTGAAACGTTTGATTTTGTTGCGCTGCTTCTTGCACGTTGAGTTAGTCGCTTATTTTTTTCTTCATTACGACGCATCTGGAATGAGAGAAATTAATGTGAATATTGATCTAAATCAAATAAAGATAGCGCTGACAATAAAACAAAAATAAGTCTTTATAAAAAACGTTAAAAATACCTCTTCGCTGGGGTTGTCAGGGTTCAAATCGATTGACTGTGATAGGGCACGGCAGAGCTAAGTGATTCCTGCAAATTCCATTATGGAATTAAAATTGCCCCTGCAATTGTCACTGCAGAGCTGAGTGGATATTGTACATTGTCTCGATCAAATAAAACGGCCCTTTTCTTTACTGTAGTCCTCTGCGAAAAATTGGTACAATTTCGTTATTATTTCAGTTTTAAAATTTAAGTTTTAGGCAATAAGTACATATAATATAATATTAAACAGAAACACTTATTTGTAACATTATGTTTTTATGCTCTCACTATGTGAAGCAGATCACGTAACGAGACTCACCACAAGAAAATGGAGCGAACAGCATTATCACGCAATCTCACCACATCAAGTGTTCTGTTGAAGCTGTCCGCGTTAAAGTGCAGCGAGCAGACATATTATTGCTTGTGTCGTGAATTTAAGGATCTTAAGGCTTCACTACTGGGAAACCTATAAAATGGTAATAGTAAGGTTATTTAGTAACTGAATTATTTTAGCTCTACTGTTATAACTATTATCGACGTTTTATGTTCCATCCAATGACTTTGTCCCCGCACTATGGTTTGATAGCAAATCATAACAAATGAAATATTGCTTTACCTACGAAAATATCGGGTTAATGAGCAGTAAGAAACTAAAATTTGTCTTAGAGGTTTAAGTTGAGACTTGAGGGCCCTAAAACGACCAGATTGTACGATATTTCTGTAAAAACCAGGTACTAACCTATGAAGAGTCAACTCCGGTCGATTTTTGTTCTTTCGCGAATTACACTGCACAATCGAACATACAGGCATATTATTTATTAATGCCGCAACAATCCCACATCATAAATAACTGCCAATTAGTAGTATTGACTTCACAAATTGCTAATAACTCTCGACAACAAAGCAATTTGACAGCTAACATACCAGGAAACTCACAGATTACTAGAGAAAACTTGTCGCAAAACATGGCGATTATGGCACCCGGCAATGGTATGCATATAGACGAATAGGGCCTCTCCATATGTTTCCTTCTTATGTTTCCTTCCTCATTGCGTTTACCACGTTTACCGCCTCCCGAGGAAGAGACAGACGTGTGATTACAATATTGTCGATTTATATTTCTTTTGCTTATTAAAACCAGTGAATACAGTCCACTCTCTTCTTATTTACCATCTGGCCTATCTAATAGTCATACGGATATAATAATGAGTTCCAACTAAGGTATGTACTAGCAAAGGGCAAGCCAAACAGTACCCGAAAGCGGCGTGCGTTCATGCCACCAATGAAAGTTGTTGAAACCAAAGTATTCAGGATCGTGGCAAGTGGCAGTCACTAGTCGCCGTCTACCCCTCTACGATACAGGCGTGAGTTTATCTTATTAGGTTCTTCCATACAGAGCACGCGATAATGGTGATGGTTGTGAGGTAATATCTACTTATGGAAAATTGACTCAATCTTCTAAGCTGGGTCTAAATCTGTATTTCTGCATATATAAACTACTACACCTGACCGTACGGTGAAGTAAACACTCTTTCACTCCATCTGCTCGAAATGATGCATTTTGATGCCCAAATTTAGGACCCAAAACACGCTATTTTTGTTCAAGCTAAGATCATGCATCAAAGTAAATAGACTCAAAATTGGGTTTTCAATCTATGTATTTACCTTTAGGTACCTTTAAGTAGATAGACTCAAAATCCAATTTTGAATTTATATACTAATGCACTCATTTACTAAGAAGTCAGACTTCTCTTTCACTCTTGAGGAGTCGTCCTATATGTATTTCGCTCCAACCCAAGCAATAAGTTTTAAAACCGAGTTTGGAACTTCCAAACTTTTTGCTGCAAACTTTTAAGTACCTAATTGTCAAATATTTGAAATTGGAACGCAAGTTTTATCTTTTATTTCATTCCTCTCCATTCATTTCCACCTGTCTAATTTCCTTTTTTATGTACAATAAAGTGTTCTCTATCTATCTATCTATCTATCCTCTCAGATGGTAGTGAAAAGCAGAGTGTTCTGCACGGGCGCAAATCATTTTTGGTCTCGGTAGTGTTGAATCCCTCGCTCCTTCAGCGAATCTAGCAATTCTTAGTTAAAGACCTTCGCTCGGGCTTTAATGCAAGAATCGCCTCAGTTTGCTCTGGATTCAATTTCACAACCTCGACGCAAAAATTTTGTTTGCGCCCTTGGTGAACAATCTACTAATGTGCCTTCTAACAACACCTAGAATAAAGAGGAGATGTTACCTCCATTTCCATTTACCTAAACTGGATTCTTGGTTACATAGTCACTCACTTTGATGTCTTTGTGAAACAATATTTTAAAAAATAAAGCCCTTGAGGCGCTGGTGAATTTCTTCTTTTTCTAATTATTACTAGATATTATTTCGTTAACACTTCAGAAAACAATAAACAATGGATCTCCTTCATCTTTCGTCCCCAAAAGGATAAACTTTCCTCTAATTTTATATTGTTGCTAAAGAGAAAAGTTATAATTGCGTCGACCCCTCAGAGGCACCAAAATACCTATGTTATATTTAAAATCTTAAATTACTGAAAAATGACAACTAAAGATTATCCAACTTTTGTTTTGCGATTTATGTTTTTAGTTATGTAAATTTTCTTTTGTTCCAAATTTTTCTTTTGTTATTTTTTCAGTTAATATGTTTTGTTGTGGCACCTTCTAATATAAAATTATCAAAACAAGATGTATTGAATGGAATTAATAAAGTGGACATCCAGAAGATTGAAATACAAGTACCTAAATATAAGTGAATCATTTACCGGAGACATTGGTAGAGCGCCAAAGCGCGAATGGATAAAATTATGCAAACCCTGACATTTATTTAAATATAAATCTGGAAAAAACTCGTTAACTTAAACTCTAACTCTGTTTGACTTTGCTTTAAAGGCGGACCTGCATTAGGTATGGGATTATAAAGTGTCCACAAACGTGTGAGTATTAATCACCCAATTAAAATAGCCCACGAACATCTCTATGTTACGTATGACATCTGTATCCCAAAAGTACGAGACGTAGAGTTATAAAATTGCCTCTACGTTAAACCTTTAGTGACGTCGTATATCAAAGGAGTTTCCGGCTCGACAACCTTAACTTCCGAGCAGCCCATCGTTGCAGAAAGTTATAAACTCAGTAGGTTATTGTTACATTCTCATTTCAGCTTTCTTAGAGTCTCGGTGTACCAGAACGCTCAAGTTAGTTGGAAATATTCAATGAGTTCATATGTTCGAGGGCAGCGGGCCGCGGGGCGGTGAGCCCACTCAACCCCTCAAATTGGATCCACCTATGGCTCGGGTCGACAATCGAAGCCCATTAGAAGACCCTTCCCTTTCAAAGCGAGGTTTTGGAATATAATTAATGAATGGTTCAACTTTAGTTCCGCATATGAAGGCAGTAGTTGTCATTTATTCACCTATATTGTATGGCATATATTCATTCACCTATTCAATATTTGCAAGACTATTCTGCTGACAAAATAAGAAGCGATTATGAAGTGCCTGCAAGATACAGCTCGCGGCAAACACTGCGTCTGCACGCCTTTGTTACGAAGTCTAAGGGCGAAACAGCTTCTTTGCAGCGATAATAGATCCTTTAAGTGGTCCAGAGGTAATACTGGCGCCAAGGACCACAGTAAAACAAAAAATGGTCGTAATTTCGGTTTCTTTTTCGACGAATGAACAAGGAGTACCTAATTTCTTTTGAGATACCTACTCAAACTGTTTTGTTTTGTTTTCACTTTATGAGCATACAACGACTAGTGTTTTAGTGCTGTAGTAACTTGCACGTCGTTTAATGAGCGAAATTGCCATGTGCGGAGAATTACTACTAGCTCATAGTCATACGCTCATATTTATTTTTTATTTCAAATAAAGTATAATAAAAATATATTTTCAATGATTAAAACAAAGGAAGTACGATGAGTGTCAAAATTATGTCCCTAGGGGTTTCTCGCTGTTTGGAGAGCGTCCAACAAAGTTCACCTAGTTCCGACTGGGCCACCCCCGCCTCAACTCAATAAACATATCAAACTTAAGTACCCAGAAGATCTCCACCTAACTTATTTTGCTTAATATGAAATTCAAACTTCGGGGTTTTGGTTCACATAGAGCTAAGCAGATCAAAGCAAAGCCGAGCTTATCAACCATGCCTTAAATCTACCAAGTTTGAAACACATCACACTAGTCGACACGCGACAGCGACAGTTCAGCGACTAGACGCGACGACAGGCTACGGCCGTCAATTTTCATGTAATAATATTTTGTTCGAATCTCCGCACACTTGGCGTCAGAGTCGCGGAGTGGAGACGACAAGACGCCAAAAGCAAATGACAACGTCTCGTCTGACGCGGCGACTAGACGCGGCGACAAGTCGCCCTGTTTGCGATGGCTCTAAAACGAAAAAGTTAAGCAGGCAATATGCAACAAAGTTCAACGAACGGAAAGGATTATTAACGTTATTCCGGATACACTTACTTGACTTTTTGTCGGAAGAGTCCGACCAGGTTCCGCTCTGATTCGCAGAGCTTAACCATGATGAGCAGAGACGGAGCTCGCGTCGTCGGTTGCTCGTCTCTGACTGTCTAGTGCTTACGAAAGTTTTAGTTCAAAAATGGAAAGGATTTGAATGAGCCGTTTTCAGAAGAACTAAAAAAAAATCTAACGGCTGTCAAATGAATGCAATTTTGGACCTCAGCCCAATAGCCATGTGTGATACATCATAAAATAGGTCTCAGCGAGCTGAACAAAAGTTACTATGACGACAACAGCCAAATGTTTGTCCTTTCGGATTTATATTTTATTGAAAATATTAATATATTGTTTTTCAATTTCATTTATGTAATGCATTCCTTTGACAGCCATTATATTTTTTTTTAGTTCATCTGAAAACGGCTCATTCATTACCTATGATTTTGGACGACCAGTCACAAGATGGACAGACGATCTCATCCAAGTGGCAGGGAGACGCTGGATGCAAGCCGCTTCCAACCAGTCTTTTTGGAAATCCATGGAAGAGGCCTATGTCCAGCAGTGTACTTCTTGTGGCTGAATGATGACGATGATGATGACCTATGATTTTGTTTTGCTAAGTTGAGCTAAGCTAGTTTGTTCTCATTTTAACAAGAAAGATAGTTAACTCGCCGGCTTCTACTTAATACGATTAGCTTTGTACGCTGTTATGTTTTATTACTTGTCCAAACTCTTCATACATGTGCAATATAATTTTATGCCAGGCCAGTTTTATGGCTGCGCTGGAACTTTGAATAACTAAGTAAATTAAGGCGAGGCGGCTGCGAAGCGCTCGTCGTTTTTCAGTAAATAAAAAATACCGCGTTCTTCTAATTAATAACAATGAAAACATGAAGCTGTGTTTTTAGATACAGCCGCGTTATGAAAGGTCAAAGTTAGGAATTTGTACCAACTATATTAAAAAAATAGTAGTTACATTTACAATACCTTCATTATTTAGAAATATTATGCAACATTACAAAATAATGTTAAATTGTGTTTCTGTGACAATTTTATTAAGTAAATCATCTTTCTTTCTTTAAATAAACATTAGTGTAGCACCAATACCTGTCTCTTTTGTTTACTGGGTCTGCAAGAAATTTTACTTTATTGACCCACTCGTTACTACTTTTATGATGGTAAAATTTGTCCTAAAGAAAGCTTGTGATAGTCCCATATCGCAGCTCCAGTTTAGAAACAGTTAAATATATCGCGATAGATTTCCCCAGTCGTCCGTCAACCGCGCCCTGCTACATACTGATGGCGGCTCAACATTCTGCCCACGTCGGTCGTTTATAGTCAATTTACACTAGGTCGCCAATTTAGTTCACTAGCGACTAGTGTGTAAGTCTAGTGCATTCAGAAAGCATTTCAATTGAATAGAATTTCAGAAGCGCATCCCGCTGGTGGTTCTAGACCGAGGATCTCTTTTTTGACACAAGGAAAGTATTTCTGTATGAATAATTGTATAAATATCGTGTAGTACTCACGGTATTATGTTAGAGGTTTATGTCAAAAAATGCGCTGTATATTGCGTGCGTAAGTTTTAGCTGCACATTTGATGAGACTATGCGTAATAAGTAATTAAAAAAAACATATTTTTTAGATAACTTTGGTTTTTTATTTTTACTTTGGTGTGAGTGTGTAACTCATCCAAATTGTATCATTATTTCAATAAAATTTCTGAAGTTTTGTTTATATACTACATTCAACACCAACTTACCTATATTTTATTGCACACATAAAATACAAAAATCACACAGTAAAAAAATAAGGCGTTGCAGAAATCACGAACATAACTAGCAAGAGGGGGGCGTCAAAAGTACAAAAAAAACCAACAAAGCTAAAATGCCGGCGCTGACGAAAAAATCCAGCTGATCCAGATTAATTTCTTCACTTAGAAAGGACGAAGTTTGACAATCGGTAACTTTAGTTATAAGCTTGTAGTTAGTTTCAAACAAACTTTCAAGATACCTCTCGTCAAACTGGACGCTATCTGGATAGTGTGAAACAGGTGTGAAAGCAAAAGTTATTGATGTAATTGTACATTGGCGTGTACCTACTGTAGCACACTACTTTCATAAAAAGATTCTTTTTAGAAATAGTACTATTTATTTTTATATTTTCGTCGGCATCGCCTAGCCTAGCTAGGGATCGATTGACACCTGAACAAAAACGTTGCGATGCCCTTTCAATAATTTAAAATCATCCTAGACGGGGGCTGTGCCAGCCAGCTACTATAAGCCTATGCGAACACTAGGCGACACGCGACAGCGACAGTTCGGCGACTAGACGCGACGACAGGCTACGGCCGTAAATTTTCACATATTTTATTCGAATCTCCGCACACTTGGCGTGAGAGTCGCGGAGTCGCGACAACAAGACCCCAGAAGCGAATGACAACATCGCGTCTGACGGGGCGACTAGACGCGGCGACAAGTCGCCGATGGCTCTAAAGAGGATTCGCTACAGTAAATGCAACGACTAACGTCGATGAAGCGAAAGAGATCTATCAGGTTCATGGCAAGACGCAGTCCCTAGTTCCTGGGCAGTGCCTACCCCTCTTGTCTACACACATAATTTTATGTGTGTATACTAAAAGTTATTATTGTTAAGGTTATTCGTGTTATGACTATAATTTTAATTCAGTGCTTGCTATGCATTCGTTAAAAAAAAACTTAAAGTGTACTTAATGCAAGAAGCATTCTCTTCCAACAAACCTTTGCTATTGAAGAGACTGGCGAAAGGCAGTGAAAAAAAGGTAATGTACAATAATAAACATACATAAAAGAAGGGAAACTATCCAACGCGGCAAATTTAGCCACATTAACAGACCAATCCTCATGAATACAGAAAAAGTAAGAAAAATCAGTATAGCCATAACAAACTCTGGGACACGAAGTTTTTATATATTATACTTGCTGCCCCGGCGAACTTCGTACCGCCTAACAGTCAATGTACCTATACCTATTGTGTTACAGTTTAACTGAACTTAAATAGGCTATTTGACAGGGTGAAAAAAACGTATCATACTTCATATCATATCATACTTAATATTACAAAGGCGAAGGTTTGTGAGTGTGTATGTTTGTTACTTCTTCACGTCTAAACGATTTGAGCGATTTTAATCATATTTGGTATGGAGTTAGCCGACACCCTGGATTAACACATAGACTACGGTTTACTACGGGAAAATCGATGAAAATGAATTCGCGGAAATGTATGGGGAACTTTGTACAAAATAAAATAATAATAATAATAAACTCACGCCCGTTATCCCCGAAGGGGTAGGCAGAGGCACCAGTCTCTAGAACTGGACCCACGTTTTGCCGAGTTTATTAGGTCCCAAACGTGACAAGTGGCAAGCCTGTCGCCGTTATCCGGGCACAATTTATCAGCGAATGGTGTTGCTGTACAAACAAATGTACGTAACTAAAAGTCATTGGTACATGCGTGGTTCGAACCCATACCCTCATGATCGAGAAGCAAGGGTCAACCCCACTACGCCACCACCGCGTTTGTACAAAACTTTTTCAAAAAATTGTTTTACCAATTTATTTTACCTAATAAACCGTGGGTTAAACCGGGGGATACACCGCGAGGCACAGCTAGTGAAGGCTATCAGCTAGCTAGCTAGCTATTTCACTATCCAAATCTAGCTGACCCGGCAAACGTTGTGCTATGTTATTTGTTGGGTCGGCGGACTAAAGCAAATTAGTAATATCGTCATTAAATTATTGTTCTGTACGACATCTATATATACAGGGTGTTGATTTGTACAGTTTACTCCGACTCAATGTTATTTGTAGGGTCGGCGGCCTAAAGCAAATTAGTAATATCGTCATTAAATTATTGTTCTGTACGACATCTATATATACAGGGTGTTGATTTGTACAGTTTACTCCGACTCAATGTTATTTGTAGGGTCGGCGGCCTAAAGCAAATTAGTAATATCGTCATTAAATTATTGTTCTGTACGACATCTATATATACAGGGTGTTGATTTGTACAGTTTACTCCGACTCAATGTTATTTGTAGGGTCGGCGGCCTAAAGCAAATTAGTAATATCGTCATTAAATTATTGTTCTGTACGACATCTCTATATATAAAAATGAATTGCTGTTCGTTAGTCTCGCAAAAACTCGAGAACGGCTGAACGGATTTATCTTTTTGAAAAAAATGAATGCTGCGTGGGCTTGGACATGTAGAAAGGATGAACGAAGAAAGACTGATGAAGTAAATATATCGGGCGAATGTGAGTGGAAGGGCCGGAGAAGGACGCCCCAGTAGGAACACAAAGTCTATTTCCCATAAATGTATTTTTGACCACATTGACCACTTATTTGCAGTCTACTTATTGCGTATTCTGTCATTCAAAGTAACATCACACACATTTCTCAAGAAACTCCTTTCTACTGCATTAATCCTACTTACATTATTCTTCTGCCATACCCAAGTATCGCTACCACACATTAGTGTTGGGACCAGCACACCATTATGGATAGTCAATCTTGCTCTTTTGGAGATGTTCTGGCTACACACGAAGGAATGCAAGGCGAAAATCGAAAACGTATCATGACTTAGTCGTGGGTGCAAATCACAAATTATTAAATGAGCTTCCTTCATAAACTTAACAGCCAGTGAATATAACGACATATCAAACGTAGAATCCACCTGGACAATCAAGGAAGAACAGCTTTCTCTCTGTGGACTTACAGCTTTCAGTACCTATTATATTGACCACATGTTTTTGTTCAGCATTTGATTTTTGGTATTTTTCATATCTATGTATTTCCTTTTCATTTCAATAAGTTCATTAACTAAGCAAAACAATAAAGATCAATTTAAGACTTTTACTTCCTTTTCCCTTAAGACAGACAGACGATCTCATCCAAGGGTTGGAAAGATGCTGGATGCAAGCCGCTTCCGACCGGTCTTTTTGGAAATCCATGGAGGAGACCTATGTCCAGCAGTGGACTTCTTGTGGCTGAATGATGATCATGATGACAACTTACAGGCGGAAAATTCGTATTTTGGTGCATTTTTACTATAAACATTATTAAATTAAATTAGGTCGTTCAATCGAAGTAAACATACATGTCAATGCAGTAGTCAATAAGTAGGATTAATGTAGTAGAAAGGAGTTTCTTGAGAAATGTGTGTGATGTTACTTTGAATGACAGAACACGCAATAAGTAGACTGCAAATAAGTGGTCAATGTGGTCAGAAATACATTTATGGGAAATAGACTTTGTGTTCCTACTGGGGCGTCCTTCTCCAGCCCTTCCACTCACATTCGCCCGATATATTTACTTCATCAGTCTTTCTTCGTTCATCCTTTCTACATGTCCAAGCCCACGCAGCATTCATTTTTTTCAAAAAGATAAATCCGTTCAGCCGTTCTCGAGTTTTTGAGAGACTAACGAACAGCAATTCATTTTTATACAGGGCGTTGATTTATACAGTTAAACCCGATTACGGGTGGATAGTTTACGTATCGCTTGTAACTAAAAACGTATTTGAATTTATCCAAGCATAAATTTGGCTCACAAAAGGTCGTATTCACTAAGTCTTGAAATCATTATAACGTGTGTTCACACGTTGCGCGGTCGGTCCGCCAAGCGCGCGCGCGTCACTATCTACTGCACTGCGGTGGCGGCGACACAGAATAGGATCGCTTGATCGTAAAAACTGAAACGGTAGGCATAGTAAACACTTGTTTGATTCGCCTTTCCCTTCATACTTTTGCGGGCTTAGGACCAACAAAGTTATTGAGGCCGGTCCCTACTGTAGCAATCGTAAGTACTTATAGCACGTTAAAGTCCAAGATGGCTTCCTACACTGGGAGTCCAGTTTGTCCTCTTCCCTGTGCATGACTTGGTGTATTGAAACTCCCCTACTCTCGCAAGTTAAAAACAATAGTTCTTGCGTTGTAACAACTTACGGCCGGCCGATTAGGATATCGGATAACCCGCCATCAGCACGGGTTCGACACAAGCAAGTTACGTACATAAGTCAGGTCGGCTGCGGACACGAGTGACACGCGCGCGCTCTCTATTCCGGTAGCTCGCAGACTGACTAGTGCCGAGCGCCGACGCCACGCCAGCCAGGTGGGGGGCGCGAGCGCACAGCCCCGCTACGGCCCGCTACACCCGACTCGCGTGCAAGCGATAGAGGCCATATAACTTTATGATTTTTAGGTGATTTTCACTAAAAAAAAATATTTTTTTTATATATATTTTTGCTTCAGCATCATGTATATAACCACCCCTGAGTCGGAGTAAACTGTACAAATCAACACCCTGTATATATAGATGTCGTACAGAACAATAATTTAATGACGATATTACTAATTTGCTTTAGGCCGCCGACCCTACAAATAACATTGAGTCGGAGTGAACTGTACAAATCAACACCCTGTATATATAGATGTCGTACAGAACAATAATTTAATGACGATATTACTAATTTGCTTTAGGCCGCCGACCCTACAAATAACATAGCACAACGTTTGCCGGGTCAGCTAGATTTGGATAGTGAAATAGCTAGCTAGCTAGCTGATAGCCTTCACTAGCTGTGCCTCGCGGTGTATCCCCCGGCTTAACCCACGGTTTATTAGGTAAAATAAATTGGTAAAACAATTTTTTGAAAAAGTTTTGTACAAAGTTCCCCATACATTTCCGCGAATTCATTTTCATCGATTTTCCCATGGGAATAAGATATTTTCCCGTAGTAAACCGTAGCCTATGTGTTAATCCAGGGTGTCGGCTAACTCCATACCAAATATGATTAAAATCGCTCAAACCGTTTAGACGTGAAGAAGTAACAAACATACACACTCACAAACCTTCGCCTTTATAATATTAAGTATGATATGATATGAAGTATGATACGTTTTTTTCACCCTGTCAAATAGCCTATTTAAGTTCAGTTAAACTGTAACACAATAGGTATAGGTACATTGACTGTTAGGCGGTACGAAGTTCGCCGGGGCAGCTAGTAGATAATAGATATAATATGATATACTTGCTTGAGTCCAACCATGGATGAGCACAATTATGCCTTTCACAAAATATTCTTGCATAAGGACATTATTCTAGCTAGACGTCTGCCTAATTAGGTCAATACAACTGTTTTTTCCCTTGAAGCGCCAAACGTTCTTTATCTACTTTCTCGAACACTAGAACGATGTGAACATACCTTTAAAATATCCCGGGGTTGTCCGCCAGACAAGAGCGCGTTAAAGCCATTTCGAAGCTACGTGCAAGATTAAAAAGGACACAAGATGTAACTATCTAGTTATCACAATAAAGTTACTAAAATAACGTTAATTAAATACCTAATCATTTATGAGTACATTTGTGAGTTGCCGTAGGCACTGAGTCAGTGCCACTGACTGAAAATCAGCGATGAGAGTTCACACCCTCAGCACAACGCTGAGTCAGTTGCCTTAGACACACCACAGACTATGGTTTTTGATTAAATTTATTTGTGTTTTATCTGTTGCCTTACTTATTTATTATGTTTCTGTGATGTGTCTTGTTGGCAAAATAAACTATCTTTCTTTCTTTAATAAATTTATTTCTCTTTTATGTTCTTCTCATCCAGTCATTAACCCTTTCAGACCTGACCTTGAAAATAAAAATTGTTTTTTGAAACTCTTAGGCGATCGGAGCTGGACGCGAAGAGAGATGCCTGCAGAGCCCGTCCACCTGCTGCGATCAATTATTTAAATTATGTTAACGGTGTGCTCACATGTCTGCAATGTGGCAGAGCCTTTATAAAAAAGGTTGGCTATGCGAGCCATATGCGAGCGCACCAACGCCAACAAAACAGGAGCTGAAGTAGTCGCCGTGACCGAAATCGGTCGGGACCATCATCATCAACCCTTTCAGACCTGACCTTGAAAATAAAAATTGTTTTCTATTGTTATTTTCAAGGTCAGGTCTGAAAGGGTTAAATGGTTTTTAGGGTTCCGTACCTGAAAAGGTCAACGGGAACCCTTATAGGATCCATTTCGTGTCCATCCGTCTGTCAAGAACTTTTATCTCCAGAAGGTATCGAGTTGAAATTAAACCAAATACTCAAGTCTCCAGTCCTTTGAGGGTGTGAATAAGTTGTTGTAAGTGTGAGTAAGTTAAATAAGTTCACATAAAACCAGGATATTATGCCGCATAAAAACGTACACCGATGTTGGATAATAGTAATGAGTATGGTAATCAAAATTCGTAGTTGTAGAAAGAAAGTAGAAAATGGTAATCAAAACTCATAAGGTACTTTCCCGTCGACCTAGACCTAGAACTATGAAATTTAGCAAGTAATATGTACTACAAATACAGAGAAAAATCTGAAAACACATACTACATTTTTGTAGTTAAATATTTAAAACATTTCTTTGAAGTTCGTGGAAAGCTCGGAAGAGCATTTCGACGTGGGCGCGCCCGACTCTCTCTCATCTGTTTTATTTGTATTTTGACCAGCTAGCTATTAACGATTTATTTTACAATAAAGATTTACGAAGTTTAATTTCATCATCATCATCAACCCATTCTGTCCACACCGAGAGGCACGGGTCTCTCCCCTGAGGAAGGTATAGGCTGGTCTTACTCTCAGAAGTTTTCAAGCCGCCCTACGGCCTAAGGAAGTTTAATTTAATAAACCTTAATGAAGCGGCACTTTTGACCTCATTTTACTCCGTAGCTATACTAATACTTATACCAGAAAAGCTTTGTAAGTTTGTGTGTAGAGTAATCATCAAAATTAGGTACTAATCCGATTTCAAAAATTGTGTCACCAGTATTTAGAATGGGTCCATTCAGTGTGGAGATAATATTAGACTAAGTCCTTGACACGATCGTAGTCGCGGGCATGCCAGTATAAATTCTACGTTTCTTAAGATTCTAGTCTAAATTAAAAGTAAACTATAAATAAAAGATGAGATTCAATCCATTTTCTTTCCGAAATGTTTGTGAAGGCTAATTTTGTATTTTTAAAAACAGCATTGCTTTTAGTAGCCTCTTCATAACTCGATACTATCCTAGGAATTTCTTGAGAGTTCAATCCGCTCAAGAAATAATATTAAATTAATTATAAAATAAGTAGAGTAGAATGGTAAAAATAACTGTGCCTCAAGTGGTGTACGACAGTTTCCTCGAACTAAGTATAATTGCTACTCCAGGGGTTTTGTTAGGTACTAATTACGGAAAACTTTTAATTGTTTCAACAAGTTTATTTCGACACCATATTACTAGGACTACTATTTACTATTACACCATAGGACTAGTTTTAGTTTTATAATAGCTTTTAGTTGTATAATATCAAACTGAAATTAGCGCTAGAGAAAAAAAATCTCATTAGACCATTACTGAAAATCAGTAGTTGAGTAATACTTTATAATACTTAAACACTTTTTTGCCGTATAAAATACAAAGTAGTCAAGGGATTGTGCAAAAAACAACGTACAATCTACAATACTACCCTTACTCTTAAACCTTAATAAAAAGTTTAAGAGTATAGGTAAAGTTAAGAAATGTTCTGACGATTATCCGCATAACACCTTGTTAAAATGTTAATACAATTTAACGTAGCAGCATTTCAATGTAACCTACCAGAAATTTTCATATACTCATAGGTACATAAAAATAGGTGCCGTACCTTATTTATGCTCCGTGCTTATAGTGCTAAAACAAACACATAAATACAAGCACTGAATACACAAATCGTACGGTCGGTTAACGAGGCAAGGGGAGGAGGGGGGCAGAGAGGGTGTGAGGGCCAACATTGACTCGTTGTCAATCGATCTCAGCCCAGCAACATGTTCTATATCACGTACTGGTGTACCCCCGGCCCTGACAAGTACCAATGCACCACACATAAGGTTGTTTAAAACGTAGAGATCTAGTAGTCGCATGCAATGTTAGTGTGGACTTATACGTACCTAATAAATCAAATAAAACTTCGTTCTTGATCCTTGGAAACTTGTAAGTAGTACTCCGTACAGTAATGAGCACACACTTTTTCAAAGAACCCGTTATCGAATAGTCCAGGCAGAATTGGAATTGGGATAAACTTTCTGGACACAATACACGTACTATTCTCGCTGTTCAGTCGACCTACTCCACAAAAAGCTCGTAAATATCTGGGCACTTACTTGAATGTAATAACATCTTCGCGAAAGAAGACTCTTTCAAGTAAATACATTACGATGTTCACCCTTATTTGCCGACCCGTTTTTTGCGTTATTCGCGGGTCTATTTCCCGATACAGCGGATGATGTAATAATACCTGAAACAAAGAAGAGAAGCAGTTAGATACTTTATGCTAAAAGGCTCTGAATGAAAGCCTGAATTTAGGTGATGTGTTTAATAGCACGTCAAAGTTGATTACATCCACAAGAAAGAAAATACTCGTAGGTTAAATAGTTAAGCTTAAATTAAAAGATGTAGTGAGAACTGAAAATAAGTACGCAACAGTGCGCTTAGCAAAAATAACAAGTTAGTATAGCTAGTTTTATAAGCAAAAGTAGTATTAAGCACCGTATAGGTGCCGTCGCTTTCCGTTTCTAAATGTAAATAAAACTTTTTATCTGCAAAATTCATAACTATTTATTCCGCAATTTAGACTATGACATTAGTTATATGAACTTAACCAAAAGAACACAAATTAAACCAAACAATAAAGAAGATCTGTCACCAACAAGTAGGTTATTAAAACAAAATAAAATTTACATATTGTTCTCAAAGAAGTATAGAATTATAATTATTATACAAATAGTGTAGAGACATTGTCGGACCAGACAATTGCTTGACTACAGAAATAACAATACACCTGAAATTTCTAGATGCCTCTGAGATAGTATCATAGTAACAACGCCGAAGGAACTACCGCCAAACATAAAATAAGTTTACATGCGAAACAAAACTGCCAATTAGACGATCCGCCTGCAGCAAGCGCGCGCACTATAACTCGGTTGTAATATTTGCATTTCAATTCACATTCTATAACAAAGACCGCGTTTCTAGCATGGAACTTCACTAGCTACTGCCAGAAGTACAATCTGTAAACGAAAACGAATTAGATGATGAACTCTGTCTCATTGAACATTTATGATATTAATGACATTATGATATTTTATTTTATATACTCGTACTTAAGGTTATTCATTATCATCAACCTAATATGTCGACACCGATTGTTTTGAAAAGATTTTTTGGACTGATTTAGATTTTTCGTAGTTTAACTGTTTTGATATGGTTAATTGCTTTGATTAGTTAAGGGCCCTACTATGCCAAGTCTAATAGATAAGTTAGTCTATGGGTTCTCTTTAATTAACGTAATAATGTAGGCCGAACCGCGAGTATTGTGATCAACGAAATAAAATAATTTTTATTTAAATGTTTGGAGTGTCCGAAACGCGACCATTCGGGAAACGCATTTTTATACTATTTTGAAAGCCGGCCGATAAGCGACTAACTTAGTTGTTTACAAAAAATCGACGACTGCCGAACCGCGTCTAGACCCAAAAAAAACCCCTTTAAGTCACAACGGCTGCCTGCGAATCAGGTGAACTATTCATTTAATTTGTGAAGCATAATACATACTTTGGTACTGTCAGGAACAGTTTAAGATTATTCAATGATAAACCAATTTAGGCACAAAATAAAACTAAAAAAATTTAATATTCCGCCATACTATAAGACTGCAGCTTCTGTGGTTGTCCTCTTACACGATATCCAAGTTTTATTGTCTGTAGATTACAGAGCCAGCACCAAGCCGCCGTATTCATAATGAATAGCTTAAAACTACAGCGCGCCGAGGCACGATCTGAAGGCACTTTGAGTTTTATGATGCCATCAAAAAGCAACGTGCGTCGAACTGGAAATCGTGGAATATATAACACCTGAGATGATATCATAGCTTATGTGGAGAAGAGCTGTTGTCAATCGCTGTGAGGTAGTCAGATATGAGATAAGATAAAAATATTCTTTATGTCCCTACTCGTACTTACTGTGCAGCAGATCTGAGTACATGACATTACGTGACATAACAATTTTCAAAGATGTAAGTAATTGACGGCCTTATGATCAAACAGGCAACTGCTAATATAGTACGCTAGCTAACAGATTAACAATCTGTTACACGAGAAACCGGCGTAACAGTAATCCCAGATTTCTCGTATTGTTACGTATTATCGTACATATTGTTCTTCTGTTAACAATCGGCCATGCCACAGTGCATAATAAAAATACAACTGACAACTGTCATCATAGGCCTTCGTGTCCGTTACGGAGGATTCAAGCTAAGCGTCCACCGCATCGGGACCGGAGCGTCCGCACCGTACGGGCCGTCAGCATTTACAAAATGCCGAAAGGGTGCGTCTACTGCATTCGGATTTGCCGTCGGCAGTATCGGTATTTTCAAAGCAATCGAGTTCGCTTGTGCACGTGTGTTCGCAATGGAGGATAGTGACGAGGATATTGTTGTCATTAGTTGTTTGTTATCAGCTGAGGAGGAGAAAAGCAAAAGGAAACGCAAGATGTGGGTTCATAAAATAAACTCAAAAAGACTTATGTTTGGAGAATTTCATACACTATATTATGATTTATTAGAAAATGAAAATAATTTTTTTGTGTACATTCATATGTCTCGAACCAAATTCTTTGAACTTCACTATATTCTCGAACCACACCTAACTAGGCAAGACACGAATTTTAGAAAGGCGACTGGAATAAAGGAAAGGCTTTTATTTTGTTTAAGGTAAGTTTTTGTAATCTATAATAATTACAGAAAAAGTAATCGTAAGACAAATGCTACATTTCATTTCCATACAGGCACACTACGTTTCCTGGTAACAGCTCATAATGAATATTGCCCTTCTAATCTAATAAACCTATCAATATTACTGTGCAAAATTATGTAGTCAAATCAATAATACCAAAAGTATACTTTATTTTTTAGCTCGCGTTGTGCTGACCTTAAATGGCTTTGTTTACATTTATTGTTTATCGAATTTGGCCCCAGTATAGTCATTCATGCACAAGCGTCGCAAACACGTCAGAACTCGAAGCGTTTGGAATCCGAATGGCGCGTCGGCTGCGGATGACGTCATCGGCAGTAATATCGCAATCCGAAGCAGAAATGCCGATCCAGTGCACGCAGTACCATAGAAATCAATACAAAGCAACAAATCCGTCCGCTCCGTACGGAGCGGTTCCGATGCGGTGGACGCTTAGCTTCAAGCAGTGACTGGGGATGTATCCTGTGGGACTTTGACACTTTTTTGAATGACTGAAAAGTCGAATTCGAGAGCGGCAGCCCCTACCGCATGTGGGACATATAAAGAGAAGGTCCGGCGTCGAGTCTGTACGGATTTGGTGCCTCCTGGCTCTTTTGTCCGCCAGTGCCGAGCACCATACTTCATCGCAGGTCTTGCGGCCCTCCCAAATGCCGCCATGTCATGCTTAACGCAGTCTTTAAAGCGCAGTAGCGGTCTGCCGACACGCCTCTTGGCGTGCGCTACCTCACCAAGCATGACATGTCCATGCGCTGCACATGCCCCAGCCAGCGCAAACGGCGCTCCTTGAGTAAGGCTGTGAGACAGCTGTAAACAGTCTATTAACAGACTGTGCACGAATAACCGGTATAATCATCATCATCAACCCATTATGTCCCCACCGAGGGGCACGGGTCTCTTCCCTGAGGAAGGTATAGGCCATACTCCACCACGGTGGCCAAGTCCGGTATAGCAGTAAGTAAATCCTCAATTTGAAGATTATGTTTGCATTTGCAACTAAAACAGGGTGTTTCACATTTTGAAGGTACCTACATTTTACAACTAAAATATCCCAAATATCTCGTTTGCGCGGACACAATTGTAATAATTAATAAAATAGTCATTTTAATGTCGGCAGTTACGACGATGATATAAAGCGTGGACCGCAGCCCGCCCTGGAATTTTTCCATTAGATTTTATGGTTTTCCCACCACTTTCCGCACATTAAATTAATACAACGGAAAATGGAACGCATTCGTTGGCCTTAATATCATTTCGCAGCCTTAAACGGAATAATTCGTAAAGAATGTTGTATTCAGAATTAGTATAGATCTCAATTATGAGATCTATATGATCAGAATTATGTCCCCACCGAGGGGCACGGGTCTCTTCCCTGAGGAAGGTATAGGCCATACTCCACCACGGGGGCAAAGTCCGGATTGGTATACAGTGTGGCCCTGGATAAAGTGCAATCCCGAAAGGGGATGAAACTAGACCATGAATCATTGACTAGAAAAATATTAAAAAAAATTATAAAAAATTATTGTAGGATTTATTGGTATTTTAAGATTTTCATGTTTCATTAAGGACTCTATGTACAAAAGTATTGATTTCTTCCAAAATAATGGGTCTATTTCTTTGAAATAAAAAAAAACAGTATGCCTAATACCTGGCGATGACCATGAAATAATAAATAGTCTGCAAAAAAGTAACTATCTTGGGTAAAAAAATGTATTTTTATGAAAAAAATGATTTTTTTAGACGTTTATTTTAAAAAACTTCAAATTACTAAAAAAATGTACCCTATAACTATGTCATTTTATAGCTTACTTTTATTCTTTACCATTTTAGCTTCCAAATAAAAAAAAAAACAATGTTGTAACTAAAAAAATGGCTAGGAGTTATTTACATTTTAGTAGGTAATAAAAGTCAGACTTTAATCACAATAACTTTATTAATAAAATTATCCGTAATTTACAATTTTGCATTTTTATTTAATGCATTAAATGTTCAAAATGGCCTCCTCGATTTTGCAAGCACATTACTGCACGAATATTAATTTGCTTAGTGGCTCTGCGAATCATTCCTGGATAATTTTTAATGTCATTTGCGCACTGAATTATTCGGTCGTGCAACTGTGCCTCGGTATTTATTGGCGTGCTGTATACTCTTTGCTTCATGACACCCCATAAAAAATAATCTAGGGGTGTCAGATCAGGTGAACGCGCTGGCCAGCCTACTGGCCCTCCTCGGCCAATCCACCGGTTCGGGTAATTTTCCTTCAAAAATCGCCGCACCTCCCGCCCATAATGTGCAGGACATCCATCCATTTATTTTATTTATTTATTTTATTTATTAGGCACACAAAACAGATATTAGCCAGTACATTATCAAGGTAACATTATTATATATGTAAGATCCAGACTAATCTCCAAAACATGTGTACACAGCATATACATTTATATATATTTATATATATTTGGAGATACATACGCCCACGCCGTCTCGTAGCCAGGGGAACATCTTCCATCAACATGGGTAAATTTTGTAGTAATTCTAAAAAACGTTCAGCATTTAGGGTTCTGGGTAAAATGACTGGATCAATTAAAATGTCGTCGATTAAGACTGCCCATACGTTTATTGAAAATTTTACTTGAAAAGTAGATGCCCGCTTCAATCGTGGATTTTCGTGAGACCACTGGTGCAAATTTCTGCAGTTTGTAATGCCGTCTCGGGTAAATGTCGCTTCATCCATCCAAAAAATGCGTTTGGGAAAATTTGGGTCAGCTCTAATTTTTCTTAGAATCCACGTCGACATTACGCATCTTGGACGATTATCTACATTTTCGTGTAAATGTTGTACTCGTTGGTAATGGAAAGGATGCAATCCCTCCTTTTTCAAAATTCGCCAGAAAGACGTCTTCGATATGCCATGACGCAACGATAATCGTCTTATGCTTGTTGTAGGGTCAGCAAACAGATCGTTTAAAATGGCCTCTTCTATCGCATTGTCAATAACGACAGCTGGATGCTCACGGCGATCTCGTGCCAAACCAAGTCCAATGTTGGAGAGCCTCCTATGAATCTCTTGAAAATTTCGAGCTGAGGGTATGAGTCTGCCCGGGAAAGCATTTATGTATGCAGTCCGAGCGACTGTTGTGCGACCATGTGACATGCCATAATAATAATGCATGTCGGCTATTTCTCGAGGTGAGAACTCTGTCAATCGCGGCATTTCGTCAACACTTAACAGCAGAACAGGAACAGTCCAAACGTAACGAACAGTAGAAAACGTAACAGTCAACAATGTAACAAAAACTTAATAATAAATCAACGAGAACACAATGCGAGAACGAGAACAGTAGTAGCAGCGGCGAGAATATCGGAGCCCAATATCGGAGCCTGTTTCGAACCCCCTGCCTCCCCTCCCCTCGCCTTCCCTCTACCTGAGTGTAGAACAAAAGGACTGCGACTGCCGAAGGGCACAGAGTAGGACGGAAACAATGGAAAAAACGGTCTCTACCTGCACGGTAACACGATTAGGCTCCACTTTAAAAGTTCGTAGATAGCGTGTTTTTTTAGTTAGAACATTGCTTTTTTTTTATTTGGAAGCTAAAATGGTAAAGAATAAAAGTAAGCTATAAAATGACATAGTTATAGGGCACATTTTTTTAGTAATTTGAAGTTTTTTAAAATAAACGTCTAAAAAAATCATTTTTTTCATAAAAATACATTTATTTACCCAAGATAGTTACTTTTTTGCAGACTATTTATTATTTCATGGTCATCGCCAGGTATTAGGCATACTGTTTTTTTTTATTTCAAAGAAATAGACCCATTATTTTGGAAGAAATCAATACTTTTGTACATAGAGTCCTTAATGAAACATGAAAATCTTAAAATACCAATAAATCCTACAATAATTTTTTATATTTTTTTTTTATATTTTTCTAGTCAATGATTCATGGTCTAGTTTCATCCCCTTTCGGGATTGCACTTTATCCAGGGCCACACTGTAGATCTCTACTGAAAACTAAAACTAAACAGGAAGCAGCCTGAAAACGGTACAGGAAAATCTAACTTTACCTATCCAGGTGTTTACGGTAAAGCTCCTATTTCGATACCTAAGGCGTACGTGCAACTTTCCAGACATATTTTCACATGGTTTGTTAGCTCAACTGATGTTCCAACCAACAAAGTTTTGTCTCGTATGCAAACATTCAAAATTTTAAAAGACGACGGATAAGCTTATTATGGAGACTTACTATGAAAATAAAGATTGCATCACGAATAAAGTTACTATAATGAGTTTATTGACAAATGTGTTTCGTTTATTATTCGCAAATGCACCACGACACGCACTTTGGAGCACAATAATAATTGAGAGTTACCGTAAGCACTGACTGAAAATCAGCGCTGAGGGTTCACACCCCCAGCACAACGCTGAGTCAGTGGCCTTTTGTGGCAATTTAGACACACCACAGACTAAGGTTTTGACTTACTTATTTATTACGTTACTTGTTTGTTTATTTTGTTTCTATGATATGTCTTGTTGGTATAATAAACGTTTTTTCTTTTCTTGGTTTTTCTTTGTTTCTTTAAACTAGGTAGATAATATTAAGTGAAGGAACCACGTAGACGTTAAAGTAGTTACGTATAAGATACAGATTAAATGGTACATTTTCCCGACATTCATATAACTGGTTTAAGATGACAGGGGCACAGATTTGGTTTATGTACATGGGGCACACTAAAAGTTTTGCACTTCTAGCTAATCGGAACTATTTGAATTTCGAATGTTATATTGTTTCAAGCGACTTGAAACCTTCTTATTAATAAAAAAAAAATTGGCGGGAAATCATTTGTCAATTGTTTTTTTTCACACATCAAAGCTCTACGTACGGAACGAAAATGGAGTTAAGTCGAAAAGATTTTAGAGCGATGATTTTTTTATGATTTTAAAAGTTCTCTCTCTCCGCAAGACTGTGCCGCTCGTCTTCAAAATGCTTTTGGGACAGAAGCACCTTGTTTGAGCACCGTGAGGCGATGGTTTGCTCAATTTGAAAGAGGTCGGGTTTCTTTACATGATGAATTTCGTGAAGGGCGGCCTTCAACTGCCGTCAACGAAAATAATGTGGCTACTGTTAAGCCGCTAATTGAAAAAAAACCCGCGGATTACCTATGAGACAGTTCTAGGACTATTGGGGATTGGTATGAGCCAAGTTCAGAAAAGTTTACGCGAAGAATTAAAAGTTAGGACACTTTGTTTTCGTTGGATCCCTCATGAACTGACAGCGGAGCAGAAGCGGACTCGCGTGGAATGGTGCTCACAGATGCTAATGAAGGACGACCACGGACATTCTAATGCTGTTTATGACATTGTCATAGGAGACAAAACGTGAATTTATTGTTTTGAACCCGAAAAAAAAACAGCAATCTTGTGAATGGATGTTTGAAAATGAGAACAGGCCAACAAAAGTGAGGCAGGTGAGAAACGTTGGTAAAAAATGATCGCGTTTTTTTTCTCAGCTTACGGGTCCCATCTGCACAATTCTACTTGAAGATCAAAATAGTGTTAATGCCGAGAGGTATTCTACCATTTGGTTACCCAGGGTGTTAGAAAAAGTTCGCGAAAGACGACCAAAAAGCCGCGTTCTCCTACATCATGACAACGCTTCTTTACACACGGCCGATAAAACAAAGTCATTTTTAACTTCCCAAAAAGTACAACTCGTCACCCATCCTACACATATCCCCGACTTAGCACCCTGTGATTTCAGTATTTTCCCCAAAATCAAACATTTGATGAGAGGTTTCGCTTTTACCAACTCCGAAGAGGCAGTGATAGCGTTCAATCAGCACGTAGAAAACATGCCTTCAGATCTGTGGTCCTCCTGTTTTAAAATATGGTTCGATTGCATGAAAAATTTTTTTAAATGTAGAGGACAGTATTTTGAAAAGCAACAAACATAATATTTTGGTTAAAACATGTTGTTTTTTTAAGTTACGCAAAACTTTCGTACAGTCCTACAGTTTTGCGTCTTCGACAAAGACCCGATACTGTAATTTATATGCACACAGAAAGTAAGCGTTGGGTTCCGCCTTGCTTAGAATCAGGAACTAAATTACCCAATAATGCGCGTGAGATAAGCAGCAAAAAATAAATGTTAGCAATACCTGTTAAAAATAACTAGTTGATATTTATTTGATTTCAGATAACTTTATTCAATGAACAATAAATAATATCACTTAATAACTTTACATAAAAACTTAATTAACAATATATGAAACTAATCTACTATAAACTAAATTATATAAATAATACTTAACTAATAGAACTAATATAAACTAATATCTAATTATATATTTACAAATAAAAAACTTGCCCCAGATCGGTGTCCCGCGGCAGAGAGCCCAGAATGCTGGCAACATTCCCCCTTTGGATGGCCAGACTTATTCTCTGGCCGAGGTATGCGCCAGCTCTCCGGTCTCTGTTGATATTTTATTAATGATGAATTTATGATTTCCTAAAAGTAATTGTTAAAATGTTGTTAAATGCATTTACCACTTCATTCATTACCTGTCGATATGTCAAAGAACTCTTTTGGTGCTGCAAGCTGCAACTCAATTCAATACAATTTTTGGTGAAATGGCAACCAGCCGATGTCGACTATTTCTGCCAGGATCACGTCTTGACACGGCATGCGCATAATAGAGAAGCAAACAAAACATGCCAAAATTAAAACATAACTGTTACTTTGTGGAGCTGCAATGCCGAGACAATAAAATTCTAAAGAATCGTAGACTTGATCATAGAGTTAAAAGTCTTGATCATAGACTTTTAAGTCTATTAACAAGTCTCCCATTTCTTTTTGTTAGTTACATACTCGTACATCATAAAAAGTACTTTTCGTACTTTTAACTGATACGTTATATGAAAGGTATAATTTTAAATAACCATTCTAACATACGCTTTATAAAATTAAAATAAAAGGTCACCGTGTATGTGGAGATGCTGTAGTAATTTCGTTTTGTTAATATAATCATTAGCACAAACTGTAATAACGACATCGCTTTAGCCTAAATACACGCTGTTAAGTTTAATGGCGAGGCTCGGGTTAAACTTGGGAAGGTATTAATGTAATCTGTACTAACTAGACTTGGCACGTTAAATCGGAGAACGTCAAGGACCATCCAAATATAGTATCGCCTTTTATTTTCGATTATTTTAACAATTCAAACTTTTTTTAAATGTAAAATTATATTACTGCAGCGGCCAACAAAAGAGGCATTGATGGACGAACATGGAAATACGTCAGTCCATCGATGCCTAGTTGTGGCCAAGACTTGTTTACGATTTTTCTCAAATAATGCGCGGAAATAAAAAATAAGTAGTACTGAGGCAGAACTTTTTATTTGTTCCTTTTTTTTAATAGGTATATCCAAATTTAATTAAATCCTCTGATAAGTTACCTCCTTAGTTGTCATTGTTCGGAGTAAAAGATCATTCCATTTTTAAATAACACGACACATATGAGTTTAGTATGTAATTTATTTGGACGCAAAACCCGACAGTTATGAATTTTCATAGAACTTTTTCCGGCCGCTGCTCGCGTGTAATTGGCCAGTACAGCAATTTCGATTTATCTCGAAGAAAGTTGTAGACATAATGCTCAAATTTCCAAGCATGTTTGAGAAAAAAAAAGTTAAAACGATAAACGTCAAAGACCAACCTACAGTGCCACCATCTTATCTGTTTAGTTGATAGCGGCGCTAGTGGAGAATTTATAAATAATAAATAATAAACTCACGCCCGTTATCCCCGAAGGGGTAGGCAGAGGCACCAGTCTCTAGAACTGGACCCACGTTATGCCGAGTTTATTAGGTCCCAAACGTGACAAGTGGCAAGCCTGTCGCCGTTATCCGGGCACAATTTATCAGCGAATGGTGTTGCTGTACAAACAAATGTACGTAACTAAAAGTCATTGGTACATGCGTGGTTCGAACCCAGACCCTCATGATCGAGAAGCAAGGGTCAACCCCACTACGCCACCACCGCTATGGTGAATTTATTGAATTTAATGGAGAATTTAGTAGAAACATTTTAGAAATTTACCTAGAAAAATTAGATATTTTAACCCGTCTTTAAATTAATGAAAATATATCTATAAATCTTAGTAAGTGAATAAATAAAACAAAAAATGGGGAACAGGATTTACAATTAGTTAGTTAGTTACAATTTTGCCCATCTGAACAGATAACTTGGTGGCGCTGTAAATATTGCGTCGCTTTTCTTTTTTTTTAAGTTGAGAACTAAGTGGTCTAAAATCTGCCATAATAATATTCAAGCAAAGAGGTTGGTTAGCAGAATTGAAAAAAGAGATTGATACTTAAAAAATAAATACATATTCTTCCAGTGGCTTTAGATCAGATTAAATAACGCTTTGTTTTTCTATGGGTTGTCGCTCATCAAGAAGAAAACCTCTGTGATCCGGACCGGAGTGTCCGCAGGTATTTACATCGAAATCCCTTAACCTCGTTCTTTTACACAAAGGCACGTTTAAAGACTATATTACGTTTTATATCAGAAAGCAGAGCGAAATAGGGATAATCTGGATCTTGCTAAACACAGAAAAGATCCTCTTGATAAATACATTTTTTTTACATATTTTCGCATTAGGGTGAGTAGGGAGACTTTATTTGAAAGAACACTTCGCGTTAATTGAATTACGAATGGGGGAGCATTTTGTATAAAATAAAACAAGTACCTAGGTAGTAAACAAGCAGCGGCGCTAACAACCCGAGATGGGTCGGGTGGTAAATAATTATAAATGTTTTTGGCTGTGGTTGAATGTTGACTGCTTCGTTCGTCTAGCGATATCACTACTGATTACCATGCTGGAGGTATTGGGTTTGAATCCCACCACGGTCCGGCATATATTTGTACACATGGTCTAAGTCTGGGTATGTTTCCTTGTTTGTGATGTCTTTGCCAAGTTAATTTAGCACAGGATATCCTAGGACCAATACAAGTGGTTGTGTTACACAACAGGCACATTTAAATTAAAATTAGAATTTTATTACTGTACAATCTCTTAATTGTGTTAATAGTGATTTTTAGCACCAATTGCCATGAAAAACATAACATATCATTTACATACAGGCACATACATTGCTTCTGGCCCCACACTATGATACCCTGTGTCGTGGGAACCAGAAACAGCGACGTCACAAACATGTAAACATCCAAGACCTGGGTTTCTTTTTTTTTTGTCCCCAGCCGGAATTCGAACCCGGGACCTCTCGCATAAACCGAGAAGTAGATGGCATAAATGTTCTTGGTCTTGGGTCCTAACAATTGTTACCATGATTGAGAATCTATACAGGTACTTTTTTTGAACTAAAACTTACTTATGCACAAACCTGCGTTGCGACAAAAAGTCAATTAAGTGTATCGAAATAAAGTTAATAATGCGCAGATACTTTTTGCATGTATCTACAATCTGTAAGAGAATATAACTTTGTTTATGATGGCACTAGTTAGTCTACTGGATCCCCTTAAGATTCAATGAAGTTTTTCATATATATTTTTTTCCTTACCTACACTAAAATGCTTTTTCTCATTATAAATTGTTGTAGTCAACTATTCAATCACTTAATCTTTATTAGCTACCTAAGGAAACAAGCTCAACATATGTCGCCCAACGGAGAACCACATTGTCGACAAGACTTTGATTGATCGTCTAACAGCTCATGGGAGTGGGTCAAACAATACTATTGACATTTACTGAATTTCCCATTGACATTATGGGTTTTGTATCGACCATAAAGTCCAGAGTCAGCCGTAAATAAATTGAAAAGTTACATGATACACAGCCAAAAATGTGAAATAGGTAGAACCGGTGCTAAAAGAACATTATTCAAAAATATTAAAAGGTAAAGGCTCGTGTAGGCCTTTTTCTGAGAGTGCGGTATACGTATGTTTGTCTCTGTGTGTGTGCGAGTGTGTTTCTGTGATAGGCAATGCATATGTTTGTTTTTGTGTGTATTTGAGTGTGTTTCTGTGATAGGCAATGTATATGTTTGTTTTTGTGTGTATTTGAGTGTGTTTCTGTGATAGGCAATGTATATGTTTGTTTTTGTGTGTATTTGAGTGTGTTTCTTAGATGGGCAATAAATTAAAAAATTGGACAAGAACGATTCCGGCTCGCCCATCGAGAGTTCCGTGCTTGGTCGGTCTTCAACATGTTTGTGGTTTACTCGGTTTACATGTTTGTGACGTCGCTGTTTCTGGTTCCCACGACACAGGATATCCTAGTGTGGGGCCCTGGGACCGGAAACAATGTATGTGTCTGTATGTAAATGTTATGTTATGTATAGTTTTCACATTTTTTCTTATATTAGTAATTTAAGACTATATTACTACTAAGACTATATTATTAATAATTATTTTATCAGATCAATGAGTAACCTTAAAACATCTCACATTAAGACGTGAACACGTGAACGTGAATTCATTGCGTTTTATCAAATCCCGGCTTTGGTCATTTCCCGACGTATTCACGAGCCCCGGTCATAAAAGGAACAAGTAGAAAACAGCTCATCTTTTCCTGCTCTAAACGGATATTTTTCACGTTTTTATTTTAGCGGTTGAAAGGGGAAATAAAATGGAGAAATGGGGGCGGAAGAGTAGCTAAGAGGATTATAGATGTATGGGTGAAGGCGAGCGGCGGCCGTCGGGTTAAATCTATTTTTTCCCAGGTACTAATAACGCGACTTAGGCTGACATTCAGAAACGAAAACTAAGCAAAGACTGGGGGCCAATTCTCACTTCATTAGCAAATAATACGTATACGACTTTAAGGCGTATGACTTGAATTCTACCTAAAAAAGTCGAACGACACCCAAATTCTGTGTGCTTCGTGCGAGTTTTTTTAACTACTCGATCGCGTTAACGTAAACTCATATTCCATAGGAGTGACAAAGCGCGCCACCTAGTTGTCTCTCTGTCACTCCTATACAAATTGCAAACGCTCTCGCTATCGAAAGTGAATGAAAAAACTCGCACTAAGGGCCCTGTGTGCTTAGTGCGAGTTTTTTTAACTACTCGATCGCGTTAACGTAAACTCATATTCTATAGGAGTGACAAAGCGCGCCACCTATTTGTCTCTCTGTCACTCCTATACAAATTGCAAACGCTCTCGCTATCGAAAGTGAATGGAAAAACTCGCACTACGGGCGCTGAGTGCGTATACTGAGTTTTTTCATTCACTTTCGATAGCGAGAGCGTTTGTGAGTTGCATAGGAGTGACAAAGAGACAACTATGTGGCGCGCTTTGTCATTCCTATGCAAATCGCAAACGCTCTCACTATCGAAAGTGAATGAACAAACTCAGTATAAGCACTCTGTATTCTGAACACCATGCGACATTGAATTCGAATGAAAAAAGAAATGTCTAACGACTAGAACAGTAATCTGTGAATCCTACGTTCCATTTTCTCGATTGTAAATTGAAAGTCAGTCGAATCTTAAAACATTTACAATTTCACTTTTAAATTGATACATTTTGCGACAAATTATTACTTTGAGTATTATTTTATAAACTAAGAAACTGTTTAGGTACAAAATATACGTTATTTAAAAGTTTAATAGACTTAACTCTTAAAATTTTCAACTGAAATTTTACTTATAACGAAACGCCAACGCAGGGAACGTAGGGCGAGTCCATTAATAATGGACTTGCCCTACGTTCCGTAATGCGATAAAATCAATAACAGCGCGAATCCGACCAAATTTAGTGGTCCCAAAGTGTCTCGCACGGAGTAGGGTTTTTGTGCCTACTGCACTTAAGTGGAATCGCGTTGTAATCAATTTTATCGCATTTCGGAATACACCCACCCTCAACTATCAATGAATGCGTTCAAATTTCATACGCCTTTTGCGAGTCGCATGGTAATTACCATGCGACAAGATGACACCTCGAAGCGAACGAAAATTGTTAGCAAATTTGCGTATACGACTTTGTGAGAATACATGAAACTGATTTTTATGCGATAAATGTCTAATCCTTCGAATGTTTGGCGTCTACGCTTTCAATTCGCATGGGCGAGAATCGGCTCCCAGGGAGCCGATTCCCAGGGAGCCGATTCTCGCCCATGCGAATTGAAAGCGTAGACGCCAAACATTCGAAGGATTAGACATTCATCAGGTAATAACAGTGTTTTTGTGTTAATTGCTTATTGGCATTTATTAGCCATGTCGTTTTGTATAACTTTCATAAATATTATGCAGTGTTATAAATGTGGCATATTGAAAAACACAATTTTTGACATGTTGACACTTAGTCGTTCGCTTCAGTAAATAGGGTGTAAGTGTAAGTAGTCGATATTGGTGACTTTACGTGAACTTAGAACTGTCATTTGGTTTCCTTCATTTTCAGGTTACCTCTTTGTCGTACTGTTTTGGTTGGAGTTTGTGATTAGCATTGTATTTACTGCGGAGTTTTATGAGAAAATTAGTATTTAAAAAACCGGTAAGAACTTTATCACTAAAAATATCGGACTGTATAGATGACTTTCTTAAGACTGCTCTTCTCTTAGCTAGCCTCCCAATTGATTGTGAATACGAAAATTCCGGCGCTGTACTAAGGATGACTTTAGTTCACTTTGCTAAGACTGCTCTAAGCGTGAACTTGGGATTCGTCTCTAAATGTCAGCCTTAGACACGCCACGTCACTAAGCTTAAGCATCTAAAGCTAAAGTACAGGTCAGTTATCTAAAGCTGGCACGTTCACAGTACTCACACTTATGCAATTTCACTATACAGGATGTTTAAAAATATATGTGTAGACTAGAGTTAGGTTTTAGTAAGATACGTGCGTTGTAGATAAATAAATACAAATATATGTGTTACTTGTTCTAATATATTTTTAGCAAATTCGAGCGAAAAGTATGGTGGTGGAATCAATGGTCACAAAATAGTTTATAATTTTATATTTACAATTTTCAATAAATTTTCACATGAACAAAAATTATTCCACCTAAGAAAATCTTTACCAAAACAGAAAATAATTATCCCAGAAATCCTCAACAATATAATTATAATTTTATTATGAAACAAAGGGTCACGGACGCTTAGTGGTCAGTTACTGGATGAATTACCCTACCTTTTTTTCTTATTGCTTGCCACAGATAAAAACTTTATTACTGTTCTGTGATTTCATCAACTGGAAGAAATCTGTGATCAACTGAGCAACATCATTCGGTTTCTATGAGCCGCTTTCAGAAGAGCTAAAAAAAAATTACGGCTGTCAAAGTAATGTAATTTTGGACCTCAGCCCAATAGCCATGTGTGATACCTACATCATCGTATAGGTCTCAGCGAGCTGAACAATAGTTACTATGACGCCAACAGCCAAATGTTTGTCCTTCCGGAGTTATATTGTATTGAAAAAAAACTAACATTTTCAATAAAATATAACTCCGAAACGACAAACATGTGGCTGTTGGCGTCATAGTAACTTTTGTTCAGCTCGCTGAGACCTATTTTATGATGTATCACACATGGCTATTGGGCTGAGGTCCAAAATTACATTACTTTGACAGCCGTAATTTTTTTTTTAGCTCTTCTGAAAGCGGCTCATAGAAACCGAATGATGTTGCTCAGTTGATCACAGATTCCTTCCAGTTGATCCATGTGAAACATGTTTTTTTTTTTTAATTGAAATTGTTGTTTTTTTTTTTTCAATACAATATAACCCCGAAAGGACAAACATTTGGCTGTTGACGTCATAGTAACTTTTATTCAGCTCGCTGAGACCTATTCGATGATGTAAGACTGACGAAGCAAATATATCGAGCGAATGTGAGTGGAAGGGCCGGTAAGGGACGCCCCAGGCGAACATACTTCGACCAAATAGGGGATGTATTAGCAAAGGGCAAGATAAAAAGTACCCGAAACCGGCGTGCGTGCATGCAACGACTAATGAATGTCGATGAAGCGAAAGTGGTTTGTCAGGATCGTGGCAGGTGGCAGTCCCTGGTCTCTGCCTACCCCTCTGGGATACAGGCGTGAGCTTATCTATTATGTATGTATCACACATGGCTATTGGACTGAGGTCCAAAATTGCATTCCTTTGACAGCCATTCGTTTTTTTTTTTTAGTTCTTCTGAAAGCGGCTCATTTGGAACTACTTTTCTTAGCTGTCAGAAAAATCCCTCATTGAAACGCACATACGGTTGAATACCAAAAAGATCACGCTGTATATATAAACAGTAGCAAAAGTAAAACTATAACTGTCCCCTTCACACTCATAAGCTAGACCGCGCGCAAGAGAGACGGGCAGACTTTTCATGGTGCGTATGCAGTACGACGTCACGCCGCGCGCTTATTCACAAACACTACACAAGCGCAACGTGTAAATGTGTTGAACGTGCCAGCTTTACTTAACTGACCTGTACACTTGTTGATTCCTAGAACCGAAGACTCTAGTTTTCTACTGTTGATGTAATGCCTCCTCAGTCCAATCATCATCATCAACCCATTATATCCCCACCGTGGGGCACGAGCCTCTTCCCTGAGGAAGGTATAGGCCATACTCCACCACGTGGGCCGAATCCGGAATGGTACCACACATCAATGCCTCAGCCCAATATCACACATCAATGTCATGTCATCGTCATCAATGTCATCACTCGCCCCACAAATCAAATCAAATACACAATACAAACATACTCTCCATCGTTTCATCTCCTCCGCAGTTCCCAAACGAAGCAACGTCTAACTTTCCTTACATGTCTAGCTACCCCGACTACGGAGAGTCCCTGCAGGGATCGGGCCGATAACGAATGCTCTCCCCCGATTGAACTCAATTACTGACCTCTCCCTAAATAATTATCGTCCGATGTCGTCCGTGCGTTCCCCAAAAACCAAAGTCACTCAAGTGACTTTTCCATTTCAAATAAAATAAAAAATAAATAACCTCACGCCCGTTATCCCCGTCGGGGTAGGCAGAGGCACCAATTACAAGAACTATGCCCACGTTTTTCCGAGTTCATTAGGTCCCAAACGTGACAAGTGGCAAGCCTGTCGCCGTTATCCGGGCACAATTTATCAGCGAATGTTGTTGCTGTACAAACAAACAATGTACGTAACTAAAAGTCATTGGTACATGCGTGGTTGTAATCCAGACCCTCATGATTATGATCCATTTAATTTTCTCAGTAAAAGTTAAACACGCCGGGCGAGACTGCCATGTTCTCTACCCCTAGTCAGAACACAAACTAATTTATCGTTAGGTAATTAGTCAGACAAAATAAACAAGTTTCTTTGACGAATGAAGTGAAAACATTTTCGCTGAAAAGAAAATTCCCATGCAGTCGTGAAAAAATTACACTTTGGAAGGGAAAACCTTCGTATTTGCACAATAATAGGTTTACGAGTAACCGGGGGAGGGGTCCGCGGCGCCCATATTGTTTACGCGCCTTTGTTCCCAACTAAAAGGGTTAACTTAAACACCTCGCACTTAACCCTAGGTGCTACGTGCGGATGTGTGTTGAACAATATTTCTCTTTCCGCCCGTCGAAAAGCGACAGAAATCCTCAACATTGAATTCAATGGACGCCGTTTTTAAAACAATTTTCAATACATTTGTGGAAATTTTTCTCTCTGCAACAGCTGCAAATGACTGCTGCCTCTCGCAGTTGAAAGAAAACGTATAAATATTTTGTGCTCAAAAATGTTTACAAGTTTGTAAAGATATCCAAACGCTTTAGGTATATGATTGAATTGCTGTAGTCTTACTGCTAGAAGAATATTTTACACATTGTGCAAATAATCATTTTAGAATATGTACCTATAATCTGGCAACGAATTCATACACATGCAAATGGAAATTATTCCGGTCCAGAGGTATTTGTCAGTTGAAACAACCCTAAAAGTTAATCCGGCGTTATAAATTGTGTCGGGTAATATACTTTAGGAGGAGCAAGTGTAAGGTTTAGCTTCCTGAAGTTAAACCGGTTAAACGGCTATCACTTTGTTCATTTGTGTAGGGGATTAGACACTTTTGCACTTCCCGCTTCAGTTCACCCGACTTGACAACTGCGTAGTAGAAGGGTTGCTGGCAATTATTTAACGAAACCTTTTTCCTCTGACGGATAACAGAAGATTTTAGGGCAGCATATTAAAGGCTGTTTGAAGAAGAATAATAACAAACTTTATTCGACAACACAAACGAAGGTTATTGTATACGCACGAATAAATAAGTTCACCTTAAGTACAGTCGACAGGTCATGAACTTTTTAAGTTTCATTGCATAATCGGCCGGTCACAATCGCAAAACTCACCAGCCAAATAAAATTTCCTGTATGTCGTATACCAGTTGTGTACTTACAGAATTCAATGCTTGTATCTACAGGCATCTGCCTGACGATTATATCTCGGTTGCTACGGTAACGTTTCCTACCTGCTGTGTAACAACCAGATGTGGGCTGTAGATACATGTACCTAGATGCAGGTGGACTCTATCTGCGTTATTCTAAGGTACTTTACGGGTATCGTCGACATTTGAGCATTGACTCTAGTTCTGTTATTGACACGGCCTCTCCGAAAAATACTCTATTCATAGCCACTATGCGCAAGTTAATCTTTGGAGCACACTGCACCCCACTCCCGGCCAGGCACGCACGTAAAAGTGGTCTCGGTAAAATAACCATGACGGTTTTTTTTTTCACAAACTCTGCTTGGAGTACGGGGAAAATAAAAAATAGGAATTTTTCCTCGGGGGAAAATCAGTCGGTGGAAATTTTAGTTTCGAATTCGAAATCTTATTTGCACACCTGCGTGCTGCTGTTACGATTCCAATTAACTCTGGAAAGGATCGTTGGACGCATGTTATTTAATATAAACTAGATACTCAACTATTCATTTTCTATTTAATAAAAATCTTATTCCTTTAGGAACCCAATCAATCACACGAAATGTCTGTCATCGAACTACTTAACAGCTCGGGACCACTGAAGATTATCCTCTCCACATTGTCGTCCAATTATTGAGTCCGGCAGACGTTTGTCGATAAGGGGATAGTAATATGTTTGCAGTCACCCACGTCACCCGCGTCTCTCGTGACGTGGGTCGCACATGGAGAGGACATAGACCTTCAGGAACTCACGAAATAAATGGAAGAGAAAATGCGTGCCAGAAGTTGGTACAAAGAAACCCCACTTACTCCAAGAGTAAGTAAAGAACCTGTGACTCTGAAGAGGTCTGACTGTAAACACCTTCAAAAGTGAAACGTGTACTACCGAAACCAGAATTTCATGCATCGTACCTATATCAGACGTAAAGAACCTGGGACTCTGAAGAGGTCTGACTGTAAACAACGTCAAAAGTGAAACGTGTATCTACTACCAAAACCAGTAATTTCATGCATCGTACCTATATCAGACGAAAATTTTAATTAATTTTACTTAGTTCACTAAACATTAATGTAGGCGGATTGTTTGGGTAACAAAGTAAAATTTAATATCGCCCGGGGAGGCCAGACGAAACAAAAACATTATTTCCTCTATAAAATGAATTATTGCTACGAAATCGTCTGTAGACTATGAGAGATTTTTTGATAATTTCGTATTTAGATAAACCAGCTACTACCAGTAATAGTTAGTTTCGTAAAGTTAGTACCTAATTAGTTTTATTAAAGAAATTTCTTAACGAATCCCTACTGCAATGTCAAATGTAAAAATAAACATAAACATTTACACAACCAGATACAGTGACATCACAAACATGTAAACATCCAAGACGTTGGGTTTTTTTGTCCCCAGCCGGGATTTGAACCCAGAACCTCTGGCATGGCATGCAGATGCACTAAACGCTGCGCCAAATGTTTTTTTTTTTGTGAATATAATTTCAATCAAAATTAAATAAAAGTAACTTACTCCCGCTACTAAGCAGATAGTATACAATATAGCGCATCTGACTACCATGCGAGACGTCCCGGGTTCGAATCCCAGCTGGGGACAAAAAAAATGAAACCCAGGTCTTGGTTGTTTACATGTTTGTGACGTCGCTGTTTCTGGTTCCCACGACACAGGGTATCCTAATGTGGGGCCAGAAGCAATGTATGTGCCTGTACGTAAATGTTATGTTATGTTGATACAACTATCTAACTAACGCATCGTTACACCGCTAGTGTCACATTGGAACGGATTTGTAGCACGGACAAACAGAAGTAAAAACTTCTCAGAGCGGGCATTTCTGCTTGAAATCGCCTATCCACTGTAAGCATGCGGTGATTAAGCACATTCTTGCACTGCAGTGGGACGAAGATAAGTAACTACTATAAGCTAGCTACTGCCGATTTTGTTTGCGTGGACCGACATTATTACGAAATAATACTAATATCATAAAGAGGAAAGATTTGTACTTTTGTATGTATGTTTGTAATGAATAGGCACAGAAACTACGGGGCCGACTTTAAAAACTCTTTCACCATTAGAAAGCTACATTCTTCGCGAGTAACGTAGGTTATATTGATTTTTCAAAAAGTTTAGGGTTCCGTACAAAATCTCGAATTATGTAAAAGGTGTAAAAAAATTACTACCCCGGGAATTTTCATCGGAACTAATATACTCGTAGCTATTTCCACGGAAACGTTGTTGCCACCCGTGCGAAGCGGGGGCGGGTCGTTAGTTCTTAATAAAATAGGAAATTTAAAATAAATTAATGGTAACATATTAAACTACTTCTGTTTATTGAACTACATATTTCTTCAAAAAATCAAAAATATATTTCAACGTAAAGAATTTACATTCTGCTTGTTGAATGTCAATGTACATAGTTGTCTTTTAAATATTATTTATCAAACAGGCCGTACGTAGCTGTCTTTCGTGAAAAAATAGAAATGAAAAAGTAATTAAGCCGGTCTCAGCGACAGCAACAAGCAAAAAAGTAATAACTGACTTCAATACATTACAGTACTAAAAACAGAGAGTTAATGAACAAATATGACCCTTAACCAACTTAAATACTTGCAATGTCAAACATTATTTCATATTCTTAAGCAAGTATGATAACACCAATGCTGCGGCCAGTCACACGGACGGCACCCGTTCACGATACGAACATACCTACATAAAAATAATTATATAGAAAAGATCCCGACGAAGGGAGAACCTCCACCTTTTGGGAAGTTGGGTAGTTCAAAATGTGACAATAAAGGCGGGATTCAGTAGCTGCGGCGATTTAATAACAATCGCGAGGGCGTAAAGTCACTACTCCGAACATATTCTTGTAGGACCACTTGAGCAAACGACAAGGATCTGCTGCAATTGCTTTCAGTATTCGATAGAAATTCTATTTCCCACTTCTATTAGAACTTTTTTTTTCTATTAATACAGTTTGTGATCAAATATATTCGAAAATGGTGAGTTCATCTCGAAAACCTCGAAGTTGCAAAGTTGCCAAAAATTATAAGGTTTTGTTTTTCGAGGATACAGGGGTAACTTTAGTGTTTGTTTTTTTAAGTCGTTCATTGTCTTTTGTATTATGCCCTGAATAAAAACATCCCTACTCGTATGTAAGCATAATCGCTCATAGCCTGAGTGATCTTAAACGATCACGAAGGTTAAGCAACATAGGGCGCGGTCAGTCCATGGATCCGAGCGGTTCTGTGCTTTGCAAAGCACGTGAAGCAGTTAGTGCCGCCTGCCGTCGATAGATGGCAGTCGTTAAGCCAAGTCAAGAGGCCTTAGTGCGGCTTGAAAAAACTTCTGACAGTAAGACCAGCTACTCACTAGTCTTACAAGCCTCCACCAATCCGGACTTGGCCCCCGTGGTGGAGCATGGCCTATACCTTCCTCAGGGAAGAGACCCGTGGCCCTCGGTGGGGACATAATGGGTTGATAATGAAAGTGGGAAATCTTTTTTAGTGCAGAAAATACCTAGTACGAGACAGTTTTGCTACTAATATGTACATATATATATACCAGCTTGCTTTAGAATCTCACAATCATGTAAACAAACCAATTCAATCACTAATTCAATCTAAAATGAATTGCAAAGCAACCCGGGGCAAAGACTTCACAGAACGTGAAAAATAGATGCTTCTGATCATTTCAGGAAAGTGCATTGCCGTCTTGTGGATCCTTATATTGTCCGCCACAGTTATCTGGAAGGCTCCAGTTGGTTATATGCTAATTGTAAGCAGAATTTGCTCCACAACGCTGATGGCATTACGCCTGATTGTATAGCGTACCTACCTATAATCCGAGTCCCAATCAGGCCCACAATCATCACAATCACTGCTTTCGGGACCCGGAACCAAGTTCGAAACTACTCTTTATCAAACTCTTCCATAGGGTTCATCCTCCTCCTTGAGCGTCTAGTTCTAGCAGCCGCGCGTCACCATAACTATGTAAGAGTCCCGAAAGCGAAGACATGCAGATTATTACAAAATATCACCAGTTTTCAAGCAAACAAATTAAGTTAATTCGTCGTTCTCCTCCGATTAGTTAACAAGACGATTTGACACTTCAAAATTGATTTTGAACAGTGATTAGTGCCTAATAATTCCCCAGGAAACCCGAATACAGTTTGACATGTCTTTTGACGTTTCATTTTGTTAACTGATTTGATCTGTTGGTCAACTGAATTGATTGGCGCTCAGGAAACCCAAATCCTGCTTAATCATAGTTTAATTTGATTGTAGCGATTAATAAATCTAATCAGCCCCCAGGAAACCGGCTGTTAGTGTTGTTCATTTTTTTGAATTGATTCAAAAAATTGATTGATTCGAATGTTTCAATATTTGAATAAGTCAGGTCGAAAAAATAAACTTTAATAATGACGGCTAAACTGTAAATGCGGATTGCATGATATTTCAAAAGGCATTGAAACTCAAACTTGCAGCACAAACAGCGTCAAACTAGCACAGTGGGGTTTATATATAACTTAAAAGCGTAATTATTTTAATAAGAAAAAAATTTCTGTTCCCACTTTTATCACCCAAGACAACTCCCTTTTTCAAATCTGTCATTTTTTTGTTCCACAACAAACCATCATGTTTATGTTTTGAACGACAAAAAGAGTTTGCGTTGTCGTTTAAGATGAAGGATATCATTGCATTCTCTTTACTGCCTCTCAATAAAAGAGTTTTGTATCTAGAACCATAAAAGCGTAAAGGTAGTTCTACTCGTACTCCATCTACGCATAAAAGGGTAAATATTAAAAACACGTTTATACTTCACTCACTGTCACCGTCCTGTGTGAGTGGGAATTGTTCCGAGTTCTGTGCGTTTTTCTGTTTCCTCTAATAATCGACGACTTTGCTTTTTTGTATAAATTTTGGACATTTTCTTTGCGATTTGGTTGGACTTACTCTAGGAACGACGACTTCTACGTGACATCACGGACTTTGTTTTTGCTTAAAGTTGGATCTCTTTCTCAAGAAACACGGAGGTATCATGTTCTTAAACTATTAGTTCTTTAAAAAGTAATAAAGATATACACAGAATCACTCAGATATGCTACGAATAAATCCAAGAATAATTATAAAGTGAAAAATTATTATATGGTATTTTTAGATTATAATGAGTGAGCCGCATATTTTACTAAATTTTCTAAAGAAGAAGTTTTGAAATATTGCAAAAGCCCTTTTATAAATTTAATTTATGTAGGTACTGAAAGCCTAAAACATAACAACGTATTTTAATGCATATTAGGCCGTTATAATTCATATATTAATGCATGGTGATCGTTTATCATGTTTGTGCGATAGTCACTTAGTTAAATATTCCCATTAAACATTTGGACAAAAGTGAATCCTGATTTTCTAGAAAAAAATCGATAGGTACACAAAAAGTGTACCTTGATTTGAATTGCTTCATAATCATTTTGGATTTATTCAAATGCTTAGGATAAACCAACGAACAGTGAACCATATCCCATATCTCATTGATCAATGCTCAATCACTCACTTTGACATCAGTATAGGTACAACACTATCACTGTCTGTCGATCATAGACAACTGACAAATAATTATCTTGTCTATGATTGCCGGATTCTATTGAAATCCACCTTACGTAGATAAAAAAAGGCAGACAGTACAGAAGGGACCAGATGCAGAAGTCCCTAAGTCCCTACTGGAGTTATGGGACTTAGCGACTTCTGCGTCTGGGCCCTTAAGTCTTAACAATAAAATATAGACATATTAGTTGTTAAGAGACTGTGAACATATTATCCTGACAACGTGAAATCGAGATAAGTTCTGCCTTTTTATTTTAGGTCTATCTATATAGGTTTATTCAGGCTTTTATTTGTAAATATAGAATGTAAGATATTTATTTATCAGGAATTAGTTTATTAATTATAAGTTATATCTCTGTTTATATAATTTACTACATGAAAACTGGGCCTCGCTCAACTAAAATGTAGTCTCATAATGATATTTCACATTGTATCGACCACATATTTTTGTTCAGCTTTTAATTTTTGCTACTTTTCATATCCATTTGCTTTTTCATTTCAGACTTTAGGGTTCACAATTGACACCTCTGTCACGTGATGACGTGATACCAACGTAACATAGGTGACATTGAAATGTTTACTTCGGAACGCCATTATATAGAAAGATCACTTTTACATTAAAAATACTCGTTAATCCGAATTTTCCGCCTGTAAGTTGTCGACTCGGATCGACTAATTTTTTTCGCTCTTCAATTAGATGTGCATTTCGTTCGAGTCTACCGTAAACCAGTACGAAATTGTTAATATAGATGTGTACAATCAATAAAACTATACCAAGCGTCATGCAATGGACATTATTTAAGTTATTAAAAAAACCTCACGCCCTTTATCCCCGAGGGGGTAGGCAGAGGCACCAATCACTAAAGCTGGGCCCACGTTTTTGCCCAGTTTATAAATTTAAGTTATGTGCGTTTTTATTCACATGTCACAAAATCTGTTTGTGATACAATCTACATTAATGCTTATATGATAAAATATAATATAATCATTAGGAATTGACAATGCGAGTGGCGAGGCAGGCTTGCGAGATAAATCAATTCAACTCTATATTCGATGCAGTATTCATTTATGTCGAATGTCGCTAATTGCGATACAATACGTTGTTAAAACACTGCGGCTTTAGAGGACATAACGAATATGTTCGCATTTTGTTACACAATGATAATAAATACCATAAACATAAAAATTTACGTACAGGCACACACATTGCTTCTCGCCCCACACTAGGATACCCTGTGTCGTGGGAACCAGAAACAGCGACGTCACAAACATGTAAACATCCAAGACCTGGAGTTTTTTTCTTCTCCCCAGCCGGGGATCGAACCCGGGACCTCTCGCATGGTAAGCTGATAACTTCCATACAACACAATCATTTTACCTGGCAGCACAGAATATCCTAGCCTAGGATAACTAGGTATGGTAAATAGACAAGAACATTACAAACAGTGAAAAACACCCAGACTGAGGCCATAAATTTACGGCGACCCACGACCTGTCTTGGTAGAAAACATTACATTACATAAGCTCACGCTTATACAAGCGTATATACATTTATACATACGCGGCAGCTAGCAGAAACTAGGGTGACCACCTGCTATGATCGTGACAAACCACTTTTGCTTCCTTTATCAAAGCTCCTTTATCTTTAGCAAAGAAAACTATGATAGCCTCTTAACGTCCTGCAACAGTGCACAGGTCTGCATGCAGATAGGCACCAAGGATGGGCACAAACGTCGCGCGTGCCCACCGCGGATTGGCGTACAGCGCTGAGGTTTGTAACCCATTATGTCCCCACCGAGGGGCACAGGTCTCTTCCCTGAGGAAGGTTTAGGCCATACTCCACCACGGGGGCCAAGTCCGGATTGGTGGAGGGTGGTAAGACTAGTGGCTGGTCTCCCTGACAGAAGTTTTCAAGAAGTTTTCGTAACGACTGCCATCTATCGACGGCAGCCGGCACCAACTGCTTAACGTGCCTTGCGAAGCACGGAAGCGCTCGGAAAAATGCCACTAGCGTTAGTCATAGACAGTGGCCCATCCATGGATTGAACGCGCCATATGTTGCTTAACCTTAGTGATCGTTTAAGATCACTCAGGCAGCCCGTATGTGAAAATGTTAAACACTCGGGTCTTGATACCCGAGTGTTTAAATATTCTTTCCTTCACCGTTATCAAATGTGTTGCAAACAAAAATTCATAATTATGTGTTACTTAGAAAACAAATCGTTTTTTACAAGTCAGAATCGAAACCGGGACCTCTCGAACCGATGCGCTAGAATGGTATCTGCGAAGTAACAATACAAGTCAGAATCGAAACCGGGACCTCTCGAACCGATGCGCTAGAATGGTATCTGCGAAGTTGAAGTTGTATTTTTGTGCAAAGGTGACTGGATAAGCTAAGCGAAAAAGGCAATTCAAATAAAGTCGCATGCGCGAGAATCCATTTCCCAAAGTAAGTCAGTACTCCGTAGCACTTAGATACTGAGAGTAAAATGAAAGAAAAATTCCACCAACAAACAGCATTGTGAAATTCAAAGCAGCCTTCGAGAATGGTCAAGGAATGAGACTGTTTAAAAATTACCAGCTGCGAGCGTAACCTCGGTATTTCTCGCCGAACAAAGATTTCCATCCGTCCGTGGAGAAAAAGCCAGTAAAAAATCGTCAACAAAAAGTTTTTATCACGCTACGGAGAAATATCTACGCTCCTAGAGAACGAGTCTGTTAAACGCATAATGTTTGAAAGAGTGTATCGTCAGTATGCAATCTTTTGCGTTCGGGGTGCCTATTTAATTCTCATGGGTCACTTGAATGACATTGGGATGCGATTATTGACTAAAGTGTGCTAATATTGACAAATAACAGTCGCTGTACAGTTCAATTACACTCAAGTGCCTTTATTAAAAAAATAGCTTAATATTATTTATTAAGTATTTTTAATACTACAGAAGTCGTTCTAAACATAAAAAAATGTTATAACCTCGTGAGGCCCAATGTCTTCAAGTGATCACAAAATCAATTGTCTTTTCAAGGTCGGGCCTCACGAGGATATAGTTTAAGTGTAACTTTTACCTATTGACCAATCATGATCACGCTTGAGTAACAGTAACTGTAAAACTCAATTCGCAAAAGTCTTCAATTAGTTTCCACAAACACCACAAACAATCTGAGCGAAATTTCTTGTCTTACGAGTCTATATCGATAGTTATTACGTAGATAGAAAATTAAAGAACACTTTATTACACAACCAGACGAAAGAATTCCTATATTTTTCTTACGTCTAAATAGTGGTATACAATTAGCGGTCATATCGCTACGTATCGGACAAGGAAACGTTTCACCTCGCTTCGTCGTAGCCGGATAAAAAGCGCTTCCTCACAGACGATTAACAGCGGAGACGAGGATCTAATTCCTTTTCACCGTCCAGACCGTATGGCGGCCAAGAGCACTCTTCGGGCAAAAACGGGACCCCTAGCCGAAGCAAAACCAATACTGAAGTACATCTGTGCGCACCAGATATTTGTTAACTATCTATCCACTGTGATCGGTATTTTCGTGGTTTTTCCCGCAAAAGCATTCTACAAGTGCGTTTCGAGGGTGGAACTTAGAACTAAGGTTACAAAAATGAATTCTTGGTCTTGCTGCGAAGCAATATTATGAGTATTTTTGTATTAGATTTTTTTGTGAATTATATGGTTGCTAGTCCTTGCAAGTTATAACGGCATGGTGACATCAAATACATTCGTAAAATTTTAAGGAGAAGTTTATTTATTTATTACACACAACCACAGAACAAAAAAAAAAGAGTAGAAATCGTAAGTGGGCGGTGCCCGCGTGCCTCAAATTAGCAATGTATTGCCTAAGCGTAGTCTATGACAGTTTTTCTTACCTCAGTTGCCGTGCGCTTCTAGTAAAGAAAACAATTGTGAAAACTCTACAAAAATGCCTTATTGTGCTATGTTAGAGTGCAAAAATAAAAGTTGGGGACCAAAATGTACCGATCATGCCGTAACATTCCATCGGTAAGTAGTATTTCCATTGTATTTAATTTAATAGAAATTAAATTTGCAATGACATGAACAAGGAAAGCAATCCGAAAGTGAGAAAGTAAAACCACCTTTATTTACTGGAATATAATGTTCAATTTTCGTCGAAGTCTGTGTACTTTTTCTACAAATTTCTGTCAACATTTGAATGCTACTCAAATGCTACTCAATTCAGCTGGGACACAACATTATAAAAATCTATCGATAATATTTTGTCTATGACTTAGCAGTAATAAATAATTATCGGTACTTTAGGTAGAGTAACTGCTTCTTATTAGGTACTTTGGGAAAATAATTGTCGTTATTTTATTTTAATTGAAGACCTCTGTGGCGCAGTGGTTAGTGCATCTGACTACCATGCGAGAGATCCCGGGTTCGAATCCCGGCTGGGGACAAAAAACAATCCCAGGTCTTGTATGTTTACATGTTGGTGACGTCGTTGTTTCTGGTGCCCACGACACAGGGTATCCCAGGGTGGGGCCAGGGGCAATGTATGTGCCTGTATGTAAGTGTTTATGATCATCTTTTTTTTTTTATTTAACACATTTTTAGTTGCAATTATTTTTGATACTGCGCAAAATTTATTGATCATGTTCCTTGACGCTGTTTAGTTCCTTTGCGAGAATGTGGTCCTGACTGCAGTATCATGTCATTTTTGTAAACTTTTAATCCGGATCAACTTACCCATCCCATTTTGAGACGAGCAATCGAACGACGCAAGGTCCGTCTCTGCTCACCACCCACTCACTGCTCTGCGTATCGGAGCGAAACCTAGTCGGACACGTCCGATAAAACAACACCCGTAAGTAGATCCGGAATAAATGTTTACAATGTGTTGTGCCGAAAGTTTAAATTAAAAAAACATGTCATTTTTATTAGTATAGATTGTCATCAAAATTGTTATTGTCATCAAAACGTTAGATGATTTTATGTGCTCGTGTAGTAAAATCATCTGGGGGGGTCTAGATAATTTAATCAACGCTTACTCCATAAATCTATGGGGAAGTCTCGTGACTTTCGTTGGCAAATGTCATTTTAAATAAAAAAATAAACAAACTATACATACGATAAGTTTGCTGGGCCTCGTTTCAAAAGCGACTATGGTTAGTTTCATATGAGAATTCCATATACGTTGCGTAGCCGATCATCTAGAAGGTAGGTTAATATACTAACAGGCTGCGTGATTTCCAGCTAGTGTAGAGTAGCGGTACTACGAACAAAGATCTAATGTCAAACTTAATTTCATCATTACCATTTGATTTTGATCGTTGTTTATATCACCAAAAGGTTCATATGTTACGTGGAACTTTTATGATGTAGACCTTTTCGGGATTGCCTTTATTTACCAATGGCAGCTTGGCATTCATAGTGTGGGTTTTGGCTTATGTGTGAGTTTGGTTACACTGGTTTTCCTGCTAATAGGTCATGTCACTCCTTCTACTCTTTTTTTCTGTTCTGTGGCAATCGAGGCTACGTAAAAAAAAAGAATATTCCTTATTGCACACAAGAAGCAAGAGACAAATAAAAGTTACAGTTAAAAAAAATATATACAATAGGCTTTCTTATTCTCTATAAATTGTACACGATAAGTTTGCTGGGCCTCGTTTCATAAAGCGACTATGGTTAGATTATGAGAATTCCATTTTAGGTACATTGCGTAGCTAATCATCCAGAAGGACAGTTAATATGGTAGCCGGCTGCGTAATTTACATCGAACTGTGGTACAGTTTGGCAGAAGGGAATACATTATGTTACTTTGTCAATGTAGATACTAAAAAAATAAATGATTAAGAAACATTGTCATAACAAATTCATTTTCAACTGTCGCTTTATGAAACAGTTCTATAATTTGTCGATATGGCAATATGTCCCATCCTTAGCCTGAGTAGCAACATAGCAGATAGTTATTTTTCAATATTCGACTTTATGGCATAAAACTTAAAGCTTCTCGACGATCACACGCGGCGGTAGTTCCATCTAATGTAGAGTAGCGGTACTACAAAGCAAAGATCGTATGTCAAACTTAATTTCATAATTATCATTTGACTTTGATCATTGTTTATATGATTGAAAAGGTTCATATTTTACTTGGAACTTTTGTGATGTAGACCTTTTCAGAATTGCCTTTATTTGCCAATGGCAGCTTGGTATTCACAGTGTGCTTTTGATTTATGTGTGTGAGTTTTGTCACACTGGTTTTCCTACTGATAGGTCATGTCACTATTTCTACTCTTTTTTTTTGTTCTGTGGACACAACCAACAGAAGTTCTAGCTGGCATTGGTTTAAAAAAATGGTAAGTAAAAAATGTATAGGTAGCACCAAAAGTTTCGTAGACTATGGTTTGGAAGCCAGTGTCGCAGTTAGGGGTTCATTGTGAACAGTGAAATAGTTAAAGTGGTAAAATATAACCAGTGTAAAAAAGTTAATGATTTCTGAAATCGTGATAGACAAAGAAAAAGTAAACTTTATAAAATATTAAATTATTACGGTAAGTTTTTTGTGTTAGATAGAGAGATCGGGAGGGTATAGCAACTGACAGACGTGCTCATAAGATGGATGGATGGAAACTAAATTTGATAAAATTAAAAAAATATATATATTATTAATAAAAATCTCTAGGAACCGGGTGGGTGTCTTGAAGTAGCAGCAGCAGTAGGTAGCGGTGCGCAGGTTCAGGAGAGTGGGTGGGGTTCAAAACGTTGGAGCTTTCTTTGAAGTGGATGTAAGTTTAGTCGGTGGCGTCAGCCTGCTCAAAATTTCAATTCAGTTGTTAAGGCATACTTGTTGAACTGTCTTATAAACATTCAACATAAGAAATTGAAAGAAAAATTGATGGAATAAATGTCTTTAAAAATAAGGCCGCCTTTGCACGTTGTTAAGCACTATCAGTGCCGTTGCTTTTCTGTTAAATAAAACCTTTGTACTGAAAACGTGGCAAAGACTTAAGCTATTCAGGCTACGAAATGACGTCATCACGAATAATACTTTAAAAAATAATTAAACAAAAACCGTTACTTGGAAAATAAAAAGCTTCAAATTAGTGGCTTAAAATTAAATGTTTTATGAAATAAAAATATAAAAATAATACCTGAAAAATACTTTACATACCGAATTAGGCATGGCGGTTTGGGTATTCGTCGCTTGCAGGACACCGAGCTCCCAGCGTTTCTGTCTTCGTCGCATAGGGTTTTAGATCTCGTCACTCGTATATTGAATATTAATGGTGACGGGTTTCACATTCCTTTCGCCGATGAGGCCTTGAGATTATGGCAGGCTCGCTGTCCTGGGAGTGACATGCCGGAGCGGCCAGAGCTTCAACGTGAGTGGGATGAAGTCATAAGCAAGATAACGCTGGACGCATTGCTGAACTCCAGTTCTGGGGCTGAGCTTGCGAGATTGCGCGCCGTTTCGAGGCCGGATTCGGGAATATGGCTTCATGCTTTGCCATCCCCACAGCTGGGGACCTTTTTGTACTGTGATTCACTCCGAGTGGCTGTTGCTTTGCGCTTAGGTTGTGAGGTCTGTCAACTGCACCGTTGTGTCTGTGGCGTGGAGGTGGACGCTCAGGGCCGCCACGGGCTGCATTGTGTTCGTAGCGCAGGTAGAATCTCTCGGCACCATAGCATTAATGATATTGTTCGACGGGCTCTGGTTGCGGCAAATACTTCTGTCCTTGAGCCTTCGGGCTTATGCAGAAACGATGGAAAACGTCCGGACGGCCTCACTTTGTTTCCGTGGGAGAAGGGTCGAAGTTTGTTGTGGGATGCGACTTGTGTGTGCACGTTCGCGCCCTCGCATGTCGTAGCAACTGCCGCTGCTGCTGGCGCCGCGGCTGAACTGGCTGCAAGGCATAAGACGCAGAAGTATAGCCAGCTCATGAATTCGTACATATTTGTGCCGCTGGCTATAGAAACTTCTGGTGTATGGGGAGCGCAGGGCAGCGGTTTTATTCGGGAGCTGGGATGCCGATTGAGGGACCGTGGCATGGACGTTCGCTCTGGGGCATATCTGAGCCAAAGGATTTCCCTTGCTGTGCAGCGCGGGAACGCGGCCAGTATTATGGGGACTTTTGGTTCGGATGTGGCTCGGAGCGATTTATTTGGATAGAGTTTTTTTTTTTTTTCTTTTTTTGCTTTAATTATTATATTATTATTATTGTTATTGGCTTGACATTCTTTTAATTTAATTCTTTTTGACGAAGCTTTATGTGAATTTTGATTATGTTTGTAATGATTTTTTTTTAATTTCTACATTTCTTTAAATTGTAACTTTTATTTGTCTCTTGTTTCTTATGTGCAATAAAGAATACCATGAAGTTTTTGATTGAATGATAGACACTACCGCTAAGACTAATACAGACACGAATACAAAAACTAAATTAAAAAAATTACATTATTAAAAGTTCAAATCTATATTAAAGAAAACTAAGTAACCTAAAAAGTTCTGTTGCCAACACACGTAATGTTTTTCACAAACATGTAATTTAAGTTATATTCTGTTATTTTTTTAATAGTGCAATAAAGTGTAACATTGTTGTTCTTCTTCTTCTTCTTAGTCGTACACTCTTGACAGAGTGGTCGTGATTATGGAGTAGGCCTCCCGCACATGGCCGCTGCTCTTGCGATGTATCTCCATTTAACACGGTCTGTGGCATTTCTGGAACATTCGGTTACCGGGCAGTTTGTCACAGTTTTCATGAGATCAAGCCATCTAGTTGGAGATCCACCGCGTGAACGCTTGCCCTCAATTCGACCCTGAATCACCAAACGTTCCATTGAGTTTTCTTTACGGGTGACATGTCCGAAAAATGTTAGGATTCGTAACTGCACAATCGACGAAAGTCTCTGTTTAATATGTAGTTCCTTTAAAATGGATACGTTGGTGCGGTGGGCTGTCCAGCTTATTTTCAAAAGGCGTCGCCAGCACCACATTTCTAAGGCGTCGATTTTTCTACGCTCATTCAGCCTCAAGGTCCAAGTTTCAGATCCATATAGGAAAATCGGAAAAACCAAGCAGTACATGAGACGGACTTTTGTATTTTTGGTGATTCTGCGGTCCTTCCAGATTTTCGTGAGCTTTTCGACGGCTGATCTAGTGACTGCACAGCGTCTCTTTATTTCATCCTCACAACTTCCCTTATTTGAAATAGTGGTGCCAAGATAAATATAGGTGTTAGTTATTTGACAATTTGCAATATTTTTGATTTCTGGTCTATTGTTATTTTTACGATCAATTACCATAATTTTAGTTTTATCTCGGTTGATTGTGAGTCCAAACCTCAGACTAGTTGATTCTAGAAGTTGGAGAAAGTTTTTTACGTCTTCTTCAGTTGTTGCAAGAAGGGTGGTATCATCAGCGTATCTTAGGTTTGAGATCACCTGCCCTCCTATGGATATACTTTTGTCCCAGCTCTCTAGAACAATCCGCATGATGTATTCCGTATATATGTTGAACAAGAGTGGTGAAAGTATGCATCGCTGACGTACGCCTGCTTGCTCCTTAAAGCTCCCCGACTCAACTCCATCGACCTTCACACATGCTGAACCTTCTTATTCGTACTCCATATTCTTGAGCAGATTGTATGCAAAATATCTACTCCGATCTCGCCCATAGCCTGAATGACCTCTATGGGTATTTCGTCTGTACCCAAGGCTTTTCCTTTCGGCAGGTGATTAATAGCAATTTGGATCTCATCTTTAAGCAAGCAAGGCTCAGTTGGTTCCATAAGTGTGTAATCTGGACTTGCAGGGTTACTCACGAATAAAGACTTGCAATATTCCTTCCACAAATTGACAATTTCTCGGATTTCAGTAACTGTCTCTCCAGTGGCATTCTCAAGAGTCCAATTTCGTGGTTTGAATTGGCGAGTTATGTATTTAATTTTCAAGTGAAGGTCCTTGGTTTCGAATTTTTGAGAGTTCTGTTCTAGCTCTTCGCAGATGTTATTAAGAGCTGCATTACGATCTCTACAACAAGCCGCTTGTATTTTGGCGCCATAGACATTAAGTGTCTGGATATCAGTACCTTGTGACTTTAAACAGCGACGTTCTTTAATCAATCTCCACGTGTCATCCGACAACCAGTGCTGACGTTTCTCTTTGACTGGTATGGGTTGAGTTTTGTGTACTGACTCTTTAATTAAGATCTTGGCTGATTGCCACAAGGAATCGGAGCTCGTACCTGCATTATTCAGCCAACGAAGGTCCTTCTCTCTCAAGGAAGTCATGAACGAGTCCTTGTCCAAAATTTCTACACGCTTTGATGTCTTTTTGGTGACGGTATTCCTGAGTTTTAATTTAAGACTGCATACTAAAAACTCATGATCACTGCTAAAAGACATTGTTGTTAACAACATAATAAAAACATTTTTTTATCTCTTCGATTATTTTTACCACTTCACACAAATGATTAGACTGGCCGCGTGTAGGTAGGTACAGCTTAAAAGCTGTCAACTAGTGCTCCAATCTAAAATAACTACCGTCGGAGAGCACTATTTAAATAGTAAAAGAGCGCTGGGCATGAGACAAATTCATTCAAGTGCTTTTACATATTATTATATTATGTCGAACACGAGTTTGACGTATTCGCGCGAAAAAGAAGAAGTAGGCTTTGTTTTGAACTAACAAAACTGTAATTAGACAGTGAATATTTAATACTCGTATGTATTACAAATACCTATTCGTAAACTTATTTTACCACATAAAATAACACTAAACAAATAATGCAATCACATGCTTTAAATTCTAAATGCGTAAACCGAATGCGGTTCCTACCCCGTTGACCGCGCCAGTCTAGCCCCCACTGAAGACATGTTTGGTATTCAATAAAATTCAACCGTAACGTGGAGACTTGTCTGCATTTTCAATGTGTGGTGCCACGGAAAATTCCTTTCTACAGTTACCTCAAAGATAGAGTGCACGTATTCGAAAGACATGCATTTAAATGTGAATAAAATGGTGCCGAGCGACTACAACTGTAGTGTTCATTTCAGTTTGTCAGTTGGAGCAGTTGGCTCATAAAACAAAGCCCTGCAACAAGAGTTCTTGGGTAGGTGTTGATTTCTGATTGATTTTATTAAACTAAAATCGCTTGACGACCTCTGTGGTTCAGTGGTTAGTGCATCTGCCTACCATGCGAGGGGTCCCGGATTCGAATCCCGGCTGGGGACAAAAAAAAAGAAACCCAGGTCTTGGATGTTCACATGTTTGTGACGTCGCTGTTTCTGGGTCCCTCGACACAGGGTATCCTACGAGTAGTGTTGGGGCCAAAAGCAATGTATGTGTCTGTAAGTAAATGTTATGCTATGTTATGCTTACAAAAAATCTGTAAGAAACCAGAAAAACATACATACATATACATAAGCTCACGCCCCTGTATCCCAGAGGGGTAGGACGAGACGATAGGGACTGCCAACTGCCACGATCCTGACAAATCACTTTCGCTTCATCGACATTCATTAGTCGTTCCATGCACGCACGTCGGTTTCGGGTACTTTTTATGTTGCCCTTATGTTTCAGCAAACTGAAACCAGATAAAATTGCATAAAAAAAAATCTTAAGTTGTGGAACAAGTGTTGAGAATTCCACTAAGTAAATACTTAGGTAACGTTCTGTCACGCTCTTTTCTGACAAATTCGATAAGACAGCTCTACAGCTCTGCCATGCTGCCAGTGTCATGGGTACCTTCGGATCGGATGTGTCTCGGGGTGTTTATTCGATTGACTGGCATTGTGCCATTGTTTTTATTTTCCTTTTTTTTATTATTATTATTATTTTAATTTTTATTATAAATCTCAGACTGATATTACTACAATCAAATGATGTGACTAAATATTATATCATTCTATGCATTTAAAATTATATAGGTAGTGTAATGTTCCATAATAATAATAATAATAATAAACTCACGCCCAATGTTCCCTTGACATGTAATGAAGGTTATCAATAAATACACCTACAAATTGAACAACGTTCGTTATCTACTTGAGATAAAATACATCCTAGTTATTTATTATCTCTTTTTATCTCTGATGTAACCGAAAACGTGCACTAAACAAGATTCATTGTACCTTCGTCCCTAGAACAATCTACGTCTTTGTTAGGTCTTACAGAACTACTTACCATGATACGAGTATGTGACACCTTATACTTTGAATGGAGGAGTTGTCATCATTATCAGTCCGGAACCGATCCTGTTGAAGTCTACCTATGCTCGGCTATTGCAGTTACAGTGTTAACATCTGTTTTATAGTAATGTCGACTTTATTCTTCTCCAGTTTCATGAGGCTTATTTCCAAAAAGTATCGACATACTAACATATCAAAAAGAGAACAAAAGACTCCCTTCTGCCCGCTTCATTCGAAAAGATGATCGCAAAAAAGTCGCAGTACTCATCATATCATTGTAAGATCAATGTACCTAACCAAAAAGGTTGACCAAAAAGGGACCTGGAGGGATTGGAAACGTTATTTTTTTTATTTAAATTTTATAATCTGTGGTATTTTAGCTTTGTTTTGGTCTAACCAGAATATTTTTAGGTGCCGTAGTTTTGATTTTGATGATTTTTTTTGTGAGCCGAGCACGAGTCAAAACCTATAGAAAAGTAAAACGAAACTTCAAACGCGATTTACTCGAAATCAGTTATTTTCCCTTGAGGTATCTTTTTGGTCAACCACTCACATATTATACCAACCTGCTGGCTCATGCGCCGCTGTCATGCGCTTGCCGCGTTTTAAACATTATATCGGGTCAGGCCGACTTATTCCATGTTGCTCTGAGTGAATTCAAGAGCACTGAAACAGCACTGTTTGTTATATGTTATAAGGACAATTTGTGTAATAAGCCATAATATTGATATTATTAGATAAGAGATAGATAAGTTAAATATTTTTAAGTAGTTTATTCGGGTCTCTTCCCTGAGGAAGGTATAGGCCATACTCCACCACGGGGGCCAAGTCCGGATTGGTGGAGGCTTGTAACACTAGTGGCTGGTCTTACTGTCAAGTTTTCAAGCCGCCCCCTAAGCCCTCTGACTTGGCTTAACGACTGCCATCTATCGACGGTAGCCGGCATAAACTGCTTTACGTGCCTTGTGAAGCACGGAACCGCTCAGAAAAAATCCACTAGCGTTAGTTAGCGAACGGTCATCTATCCATGCACTGAACGCGCCCGATGTTGCTCAACGATCGTTTAAGATCACTCAGGCAGCCGGGGCTACGAGCGATTCTTATAGTTATTTTGTTAATAAACGTGCTTTGAATTTGAACCAAATGTGGTCAAAGGACATAACTGTAATATCAAAATATGTACATATATGGTTTGGCCAACTCAAGAATAGGTATCATTAAGGTAACATACTGTAACATCGCTATGCAAGATTGAAATAAACTGCCCCCACCACCAAAGACCCAAACAGCCTTAAGGGGTTACCCGGAGCTAATCAGCTATACCAATGGAAAACCTTTGTATATATTTTGTGTTTCTTTTTGTTTTTTTCTAGTGTGCAATAAAGAATATTCTATCTATCTATCTATCATATCTAGAATCATTAGTCACCATACCTGTGATTGGGGTTTCTTAGAACCTAGGATCTTAACACCTTATTGCCAAAAACTTGCCTTTCTAGCGGAAATTGATTAAAGTCTGGTTATTGTCCCTTGGTTTTGAAAATAGCTGTCACAGTGTTCAGGACTTATGACATCAAACTTTTTGCAAAAACTTATCATGAAAGATATCACTATTAACTTTATTCCGGATACAGCTACTTTGCTTAATAATGCAGTTACTGTGCTTAAGAAACTTTTAGTTCTAAAAGATTGTTTTTCCTTTGTCTTATTATGTATTTATTTGTCTGTAAGTATATTAATTTATATATTTTTCCCGCCCCATTAGTATGGAAGTCGACAGTTAGACTATTTGAATCGGTCAGGATTTGGTGCGCGTAATATAGGACCATGTCGCCCCTTAAGTGCTTTTGTAAGGCCGCGCCATTGAAACAGCTATCTGTGTGGCAGGACTATAATGCATTCAGAGCAGCGTCCATGGCCAGACTATTGTGACAGCTCGGTTGCCTCATGTATTCTAATCTTGGAACAGATGCATGTACATTTGCTATCTTGCTGTTGCGATATCAACAATATTACTGACATCTTGTAGACATCGAGGCACTTAACAAGTGCGGAGGTACCTACTGCACCTGTATCCCGAAATTATCTGCGACCGGCGGTGGCGTGAAATCGGCGTGAATTTGTCCGGTCTTTGCAATGTGTCATTGAAAAATGTATGGAAATTTGTGAGAATCCATAAAATTTTCATAATTATCTAGCTATACGACTATCATCGTCATTGTTACTAATTCAATTTTAAAACTTATCTTTTTTGTTTCTCCGTAACTTGGTTTTAGGTCAGTACCTACCACTAAACTGGTGTTATGATTGGTCAATTTGGTCATACTTTACTTAATGTATTAGACGTGAGCGGTCTTCGAATGCTCTGTTGACACGGAATGGATAGTGAATCGGTCGCCACATATGTACGCGCTTAAATTCTGTGGTCGACGAAGGTGGCACGCTCTACTTAATTATTTTACTGAATGTAGGGAATAGTGTTGTCTGAGATTAGAGCTCGACTCGAACTCGCATGTAATAAATTTGTTGAATGAATATTGACTAAAATAATTTCATACTCGCTTGAGTTTTATAATGACAGCCAATAATTCCTTAACAGGTTTAAGTTTTCAGTATTTCATTGATGGCAATCAATAAATAAAAGCGATACAACTCGTTGAAGGCATAGTCCCTCACATAGATTCCTCAATCAGAGTCCCATTTTTCATATACGACAATGCCACATTCTATTCTTGGTATGCAAGTGTGATACTTATAGCTAAGTAGTTGTTAAGTTACTGATTTTACTTTGTAACATAATAGTCCGGATCAAATTATATTATTATTTTTATTGAAACACATGACCATTTGTGTAGTGCTTACGAAAGTTTTAGTTCAAAAACTGATTATACTTGTTTAAAAAATACCTATGGTAAAATAGCGACATAGATACGTTTATACGACATACAAAACCAGAGTTATTCACAGAATCGGTTCTATTCGACTATTCAATCGATTCCAGAATGACTTTGATTCGGTTACCCCAACACGCGATGTAGGCGCCTTGGGATCGGTAAGCGAAGCGGCGACTATACGTTTTATCTTTCTTGGTATGTCATAGCAAGTGAAAAGTTACCTACATTCTGACACGGGCGGTAAAAGCGCATTGACCAATGCATACTCTTTGCTTATCTATTAGTACCGCTATTGTGTCTTGCTAAATAAAATATTCATGTAGCATATTTTTAAGTTTCATTCAATTGAATATGATGCAGCCACTATCTTGGACGTTGAAATTCGCCAAGTCATTGGTGATTGTCTTACTTTTCGCTCAAAATACTCAAAGTTCCGTGGTGGTGACAGTGAATGGTCCTGTAAGGGGTCAGTTGATGCAAGATGATGACGTTTCGTATTACTCGTTCCGAGGAATACCATACGCCGAGCCACCAGTTGGGGACAGAAGATTCAGGGTAAGTTACGTAAAAATAGGTACTGATCTTTTGTTTTCACTAATTTTATTCCGGAATAAAAAATTCAAGTAAGATATTCCGGAATTAAGTTGACAATGTGTAGTGCTAACGAAGGTTTTAGTTTGATCTAACCTTATATATTTTATACTAAGTTCTGAGGCCATACTTAATAGATAGTCAGATATAATTTTCTTTATTGTACGTACACCAGGAATTACACATGAAATTTGACAATTACATAGTACAGTACAATTGCCCGCTTTATTACTAAAAGTAATAATGATTAATATTATTTGATTATAGAGTAATCTGACAGTTCGTATCTCAATAAAACCTTGTTTGGTCTCCAAAACCTCCACCTCTATACTCATCTGTGAAGCAGAGGTCAGAGATTGCATAACTTAAGTAATTAACTTATCACCAACGAATTTCATCAGCTATCACATTGGACATGGTGATAATAACTCGTTATTACGAGTATGTGAGGCTCTTAAAAATTACCTTTTATTAAAATAAAACTTATGTAGGGCTAGCTTTAAGAACATAACATAACCCTGGCCTCTGAATACTTCTCCAGGATACAGGCGTGAATGCGTAAGATTAGAATCTTATTTATGATTATCACGCCTTCTTAGATAACAATTTTCTTTACTGCGCTCAAGATACAAGAGACATAAATAAAACTAGACAGATAGATAAAATAAGTACCTATTATTATAAATTATTGTGTTAAATGTTAATATAAATATATTTTTTAAATACTTTACAGCCCCCTGTGCCCAAAGCGCCATGGAGCAAAACCTTCAACGCTTCAAACTTCGGCCCAGTTTGCCCACAGAATCCAGGCACTTACTCCATAGCAGATATGAGTGAAGATTGTCTGACGTTAAATGTGTACGTGCCAGCGACGCCATCGCCATCGCTTCAACCACTGCCCGTGCTTGTAGAGACTCATTCGGGTGAATTTCGCAAACGTTCAGCCCGAGACGACGTGTATGGGCCTCAATTCTATATGGAATATGGTGTAATTTTAATTACATTTCAATACAGGTAAGCGCCACGTTGTTGTAACTTATTGCTGAGCAGTCATTATGATACTTTTTCTTCTACTTAGGTGCGGGCTACAGACGTGTCAATTTAGTTTCGAAAATGGGTTGGTTGCGATCAATTACAAATTAAAGTTACGAAAAAGTATAGCTAGTATTTTTTTATTACATTTGCCACGTTCCTTATTAACAAAAGAAATAGATCAGGAATGCACTAAATGTTGTACGTAAAGTTGTATAACTTGTATTTTTTACTCTGTGTTCTAAAGAGTAAAATATCAAAAGTCTACCAACAATCATGACGATTACAAGAAATACATCGAAAGTAAAATATGGAATGCAAATAAGCATTTCAGGTATTTGCTAACCTACTCAAATTGATCTTGGTCTGACACGCTCTGCGTTCACTTAATAGTATTGTTATTTAAAAGGTTTATTGCACCTGAGTAAATAACACTCAAGTATTTAAAAATATCAACATCATATTTAGTGTTTGTCATCTTTTATGTTTCAGATTAGGAGCATTGGGTTTTCTATCAGTCTTAACTGATGAAGCACCTGGAAACGCTGGTCTGAAAGACACCTTATTGCTGCTAAAATGGGTCAAGGAAAACATAGCACGATTTGGAGGGGACGCCAACAATGTTTCATTTGGAGGGAATAGTGCTGGTTCCGTTATCGTTCATTATTTCCTCCTGTCACAGCAATCAACCGGTTTATTCAATAGAGCATTTTTAAGAAGTGGGTCAACGTTGGGATACCGTTTCCTTAACAGACACCCCGTGGAGACTGCATTGATATTTGGATCTCAGATGGGTTACCAAACAAATGACACCAGCGAGCTCATAGAGTACCTCAGACGTGTTGATGCTTTTGAAATCATCAACACGACTAGAAACATGGAAGTAAAAGATAAGAGACAGGGATTCAGACCATTTTCGCCGTTTGTGCCAGTTGTTGAACGCGAATCGTCAAATGCTTTTATAACAAGAAATCCCATAGAAATAATAAAATCCGGTATTCCACAAAACGTGCCAGCTGTAGTGGGTTTCAATGCTCAAGAAGGGATTAGTATAATTCCTACTCTTCGAAAAAATACTACCTTGTGTGAATATTTGAACAAAAATTTTGAATTGTGCATCCCATCTGACATAGAATACCCTTACGGTTCTGTGGAGTCTGTGAATTTAGCTAAACTAATCAAAGACTTTTATTTTGACGGAAAAGATATTTCAGATGCAACAATTTATAACTATATCAACCTTATTTCTGACACTCAATTCTCATTTTCAACTGACCGATGGATTCAGATTCACAAAAAGAAGTCAAATGGAATTCCCATATACTACTACGTTTTTGACTTCGACGGTGATTTGAATTTCTTCAAACTGGATAACAACGTCACTGATATCAAAGGAGCCGCACACATTGATGACTTTGGATACATGTTTGGAACCAAAATAACAAAACCACGACTAGCCACTGCCAGCGAAGAATCATTGCAAACTAAGGACGTTTTAATGGCTCTAAATACTAATTTCATCAAATATGGGTAAGGAATAATAAAATGTCTTACACCCTTTAGACAAAAAGTAGCTAAGTAAGCTAGTTAACTAAGCTAAAAAAAACGTTCTTATACAGGGTACCATCTTCACCCAACGCGGAAATGTGGTCCGACTTCAGTAACAGTGGCAAATACCTGATTCTTGACAACCAGCCGCACATGATGCCTGGACCCCCAATTGGAGAGCGTCTGGAGTTCTGGTATAAGGTTTATGAAGATTATGCGGCATATGTGACAAACGATGGTGTACTGGAGCCCAAGATTGTGCCTTGAGAAATGGATATTTTATATTTAAATTGTAAATGTAAACAAAAGAAAAAAAAGAAGTTTTGGCAATGATTTATTAAGATACGTAAACATCGCTATACTGAAACATCAACCAATTAGTTTTAAGAGGCGCAGGATTAAACTGGCGTTCGTAACTAGATCGTCTAATCTGCATCTTCATCTGTAGGTATCCAAAATTGGCTCCCATCTTTAAGCATCCAATTGCATAATACTCGTAATATGATTTCAATGGACCTAGGTTTCAGGCTTTGTCTACTGTGAACATTTTAGCCATTTGGGTTTTTTGTTTTCATATTCATTGGATTATGCATTAAGACAGCACAATTTTTTTTTTAGAAATTAATTTCGGTATTAATTTTGTTTAGACATTTTCATTTTTTCAGGGATTTATGGATCTCACCAGATTTAATTTTTAGGGACCAAAAATAGTTGAATATATAAATGTAACAGAATTCTTCGCTTGAATTAATAGTTCTAGACCGAACCCGGATCTTCTGCATCAAACCATCATCCTAGACTTCGGAGAAATTTAACAATAATATATTTCATGACTTCTTTTTCTTGACAAAATGTATAAAGCGTGAACCTTTATTTCATATTGAAAAACATCTAGGTATTTTATGTTTACTATGCGGAAATTATTGTGAAGTGTGAAGTTATTATATTGCAGTTTATTTCGTTCACTTTTACTCCTGATTCTTTCACTGTGAAGTAGCATTTTTTGTGTTAGGGCCATTATTTTAAAAGATTAATTACACGGTTCTCAAGAAGAAATGGCAACCAATGACAGTATTAGAATCGTAAAATCTAGCTGGAGAAAAGTAGCAAAATTCATCATTAAAACCAATATATTAGAGTCTGTTTTAGCATTCTCCATTAGACAACTAAACAAAATGCGAAATAAGGGTATTTTATAATTGTACCTATCAAAAGAAATAGATGCTTAAAGTTGTTACGTTTCTAGATGGTGTTATTCACCAAAATTGTTTGCTTTTATCCGTAATTTGTTTTAAGTCATCATAAAAAGATATGTTTTACGAGTGAGTTTTTGTTCAATATGACTTCAAGTTTAGGTATGTAACTACATAAATAATCAATATAAAAATGGTTTGAATGTCTACTTTGTCAATACTAGCATTTCCAAATGACATCGATGTACAAATGTGCGAAAATTAGGGGTAAGGAAAACAAAGATCAAGTTGAAAGACGAAAGAAGATTATTAAAAAAAAATGTTTAATTGGCTTAATAACAGACAAAGTAAACCCCTGGGTATCCTGATACGGGACAAACAATGACTGCAACACAGCACGAAGATTTTTTTTTTATTATAAGGAAACTGCGTTAATAACCGGACTCAATTAAAATCTTATTTATAAATTTCATGTACTGCTGAGAACTATATCCAGTGGCTTTGAAATGGATGCAAAGAAGTTTCAAGAGTACTATAATGAAACAAGATTCACGTATTTAAGTTTATATGAATGGTACGTTATGCCTGTGTCCATCCTTAAGATACTGGTTCATGGAGCTAAGTTAATAATTTATTCAATGATTCCAAGTGGCCAGCTGTCCGCAGAATCAGCAGAAGCTATAAACAAAATAATAAGAAAGTCAAGATTTAAAAAAACATTAATAAAATCGAGGCATCGAACAAACTATGATTTAATTAAGTATTTGCTGACAATGTCAGACCCCTTTATTACTTTGCTTAGAAATTTACCACATAAAACACATACAAATTCAGATAATTATATACTAATTTTACTTCAATAATGTTACTATGCATACTTATGCGCTATTTCAATCATAAATGTATACAATACCTTCATAATCAATTTTTAATGTGGGCATAGAATTTTGTCCAGCTAGATCGTTTAATTCTTATACTGCGGTGATGACAAATTTTGAAGTAATGTAAAAAGTGTACTTGTTCATTATTTTACAATCATTAAAAATATCGAATATGAAGCCAGAAGCGAATGTTCATATTATAACCGTTCTTAACTTAATTATCAGTAAAACTGGCTAATTTATCTGTGTTTACAGTAGATGATATGTTTATGTTGGGGGCACTGCAGTGCCCCCCAAAATAATCCCCCAATATAAGCTCACTACCTACCATTTGTTGGTTGCGATTTCGTAACATTTTTGGAACCCTCATAGTGGAAATTGATTGTCTTGGCTTAGCAAACTAATGAAACGTACTAGAGGTTTCATTTGACTAACTTAAGTTTTCAACAGGATTTAGTACGCTTAATTAGAATACCTGAATTACCAATAAATTAATTTATATCGAAACCGAGGTAATTTATCGAATATAGACCGAAATAAAGATTAGCTCACTTCAATGTCGGCATAACACTCACATTGATCTAATATCAACGTGGCGGAAACACGTCTAGACGCGGCGGAAATCAGTTTTTGAGAGACAGAGCCGGCGTCGGCAGTGATATGATAGAAAATGTGAAAAAGAATGAGACTGAAGCGATGCTCGATGCCTTAACCCATTAGAACCTAATGTTGCCATATGGCAACGTGGGTAGTTGAATTATTTTCGATATCATATGTCACAAACAACTGACGGTATTAATTCATTGTTTTGAGAAACTGTATTATGATATGCCTAGTCAACTTCGACTAACAATTTGTGGTCAGTTGTGTTTAGAATTTGAGTGTAACGGTGGTTTCCTTTGTTGGATATCATAAATCTAGCAGAAATGGCGAACAGAAAAAAGTAAGTATCGTTAATTTTTATTTCTTGTATTATTCTTCGTACTTTTTGTACAATATTGTGTTCAAATTATAACAGAGGTTCATAATAAGACGAAATAAATAACAGACTGATATGTAATTTTTACCTTACGAAGGTTTTTTTGCCTGCTGCCACATGGCAACGCTAGCTCTTTATAGGTACATTTTTTCCTAAATAGCCTTTTCACATTTTTCAGACTACGTTAGCACGAAATAGCGGATTTACTTGAAGAAGAAGACCATGACGATTTACAAAATATATTTATTGAACCGGACATAGCAGACCATACTGATAAAGATTCTGCGGATGAGGACTCTGGTGGGCTCATAGAAAATCTTGCAGGAAGACAACTTCTGGCTGGAGCAGAAATAGTTTCGCAAAGCGCAAATGAAGAAGAGGCAGAGGAACACCAGTCCAATCCAGGTCCATCAGCCACCAAAAGACGCAAGATCACTTACAGCTGGGAGAAATCGTCTGATCTTCCTGACCTTCCATCGTCAGAATTTTCTACATCATTGTCCTATGATTATAAAGACCTGTCATGTACTGATATGTTTGAGCTGTTTTTGATAACAGCTTATGGGAATTTCTTTTAGAACTGAGTAGACTAGATATGCGCTATTTTTGAACTGTGAAGACCCTCGCATTTCTTCTGGAGAGCTAAAATGTTTTATAGCTATATTGATTTTATCGGGATACAACGGTAGGTATCATTCAAAGTAATCAACATGATAAAGTTCTTCTCTTGTGTTATTCTTACTTCAAACGACGACCTCTGTGGCGTAGTGGTTAGCGCATCTGCTTACCATGCGAGAGGTCCCGGTTTCGTTCCCCGGCTGGGGAGAAAAAAACAACTCCTGGTCTTGAATGTTTACATGTTTGTGACGTCGCTGTTTCTGGTTCCCACGACAAAGGGTATCCTAGTGTGGGGCCAGAAGCAATGTATGTGCCTGTATGTAAATGTTAATGTTTTGTTATGTTAAACATAAATTGCAGTAAACTACATAATTTCAATAAATTTTACTATTACTTTGTGTTATTTCTTTATTGCGAAAATATAACATTTTTGTACCTATATAGACCTAGCGTTGCCATATGGCAACAATCCAAAATTCAAAATTGAGGGGTAAAAAAAAAGTCTTACAGAGGCATTTTCATGTTGCCCAAATCACTTGACTTTTTCTTCGCTGTCTAATTTCTACATAGAATATTTTATTCAGAGTCTTGGCCCAAAAAGTAAAAACTAAAAACCTACTTTAAAACACTGAAAGAGAGAAATAATTTAAACGAATTTGATTGTAAAAATATGTTTTGGAATCGATACTCGAAAAGTATGTGATAACTTGGCTTCAGCTCCAAACTGTATTTCTACAATACCTAAATCTTTAAAGGTCTTATTCGTTTCAATTATTTCTCTTTTCTAGTGCTGTAAGGTTTTGAAGTAGGTTTTTTTTTTTTTAAGAATTTTTATTTTCCAATATTCGTGAATATTACTAAGTTAATTGTGTTTTCCAGTAGCCAATGCATGCATTGGCTAAATTGGCTTAAATAAAAAAATAGTGACTCATCATGAGTCACTATAAAAAACACGTCGATTCAAGTGTGCCTTTAAAATTTGAAGAGTTCCCTCAATTTCTCCAGGATGCCATCTTCATATCTTGATTTGATCTGACTATGGGACCACCTGTGAACTCTACCCTTTCAAACGAAAAAAAAAAATCCAAATCGGTCAACGAGTTTTCGAGTTACCGGGAAACATATCGCACCTCCAGAACTAAAGTGACCTAACTCAAAATTTGCAACTTTTGGGAAATGAAGAAAATGTATTCGGCGCTCTGAGCGAGTTGCTCAAGAAAAAATAGACCGCGATATTCCTCCATCTCTCTCTGACCAAATAAAGTAGGTTTTTTTATATAGGCATGAAAGAGTATACCTTTTTGAGTCATTTTGTGTACTTAACTCATTTTACCCAAATTTTGAGTTGGGTCACTTTAGTTCTAGAGGTGCGATACATAGCATTAAAAAAATTAGGACGTCCTCTTCTTTTGAAGTTGGTTAAAAATTATCAACTGTCAGCAATGTACCTAACATTAATCAGCGCTTTGATGTTGTCAGGAGATTTAGCGACATCGCTATCGAATTAAAAAACATCTAATAAACATTAGTCACTTTGTATCCTATCACCATCTCCGCGACGACGCGAGTATCAGCGCACAGCGGCACTGAAAGAGGATAAAGGGCCCATTGAAGTCGTCACTACAACATGGCACTTAGTTAAATTTTACCTACGCGAAACGCCTTAAAACTAATGTTGTCATCATCAACCCATTATGTACCCACCGAGGGGCACGGGTCTCTTTCCTGAGGAAGGTATAGGCCATACTTCACCACAGGGGCCAAGTCCGGATTGGTGGAGGCTTGTAAGACTAGTGGCTGGCCTTACTGTCAGATGTTTTCAAGCCGCCCCAAAGCCTCTGACTTGCGAAGTACGGAACCGCTCGGAAAAAAGCCACTAGCGTTAGTATAGAACGGTCGCCCATTAATGCAAAAAAACGCGCCCTGTGTCGCTTAACCTTCGTGATCGCTTAAGATCAGTCAGGCGGCTGGGGCTATGATTTGGTCTGACTATGACCTGTGAACTCTACCCTTTCAAACATGAATTTAAACTTGAACCAAATGTTGTCAAAGCACATTACGCAATATCAAAACATATGGTTTGGCCAACTCAAGAGTGTCATTGAGGTAGGTAACATACTGTAACATCGCTATGCAAGATTGCAATAAACTGCCACCAAAGACCCAAACCGCCTTAAGGGGTTACCCGGAGCTAACTAGCTACACCAATGGAAAACTAATCATATCTAGAATCATCAAAGTCAATACCTGTGATTGGCATTATTTTATAAAAACCTAGGATCATAACACGTTTTTGCCAAAAACTTCCGTTTCTAGCGGAAATTGATTACAGTCTGGTTATTGTCCCTTGGTTTTGAAAATAGCTGTCACAGTGTTCGGGACTTATGACATCGAACTTCTTGCAAAAATTTATTGTGAATTATATCATTAATAACTTTTCCCGAACACAGTTACTTTGCTTATAATGTGTTGTTGTGAAGTTTTTTTTTCTTTGTCTTATTATGTATTTATGTAGAAATTATTTGTATGTAAGTATATTAAATTATGTAAAACATATTGCCCTCCTCCCATTGTTCCCTACCCGCTCTTTTATTTTCGGCTTACTACTATTATGAATTATGATTAATGTAGGTAATTTGTTTATGTCTGTTATATAAAGGTTTATAAGCACTAGTGGAATACTTTGCAATAAAGAATTGTAATAATAATGGCGCTCTAATTAGGATCATAGCCCTAAATGGAAGTTGAGCTAGAGTCATCGCAAACAGGGCGACTTGTCGCTGTGTCTAGTCGCCGCGTCGGACGCGGCAGACGTCAGACGTTGTATGGCGTCTTGTCGTCGCGACTCCGCGACTCTGACGCCAAATGTGCGGAGCTTCGAACAAAATATATGAAAATTGTCAGCCGTAGCCTATCGTCGCGTCTAGTCGTCGACCTGTCGCTGTCGCCTGTCGCCTAGTGTGCACTTAGGCTTAGAGCCATCGCGAACAGGGCGACTTCTCGCTGCGTCAGACACGACGTTGTCATTTGCTTCTAGCGTCTTGTCGTAGCGACTTCGCGACTCTGACGCCAAGGGTGCGGAGATTCGAACAAAATATATGATAATTGACGGCCGTAGCCTGTCGTCGCGTCTAGTCGAAGAGCTGTCGCCTGTCGCGTGTCGCTAGTGTGCGCCTAGGCTAAGATGATAAGAGTCTTTCGGGATTTAGTGCGCGTAATATAGGAACATGTCGCCCCTTAAGTCCTTTTGTAAGGCCGCGCCATTGAAACAGCTATCTGTGTGGCAGGACTAAAATGCATTCAGAGCAGCGTCCATGGCCAGACTATAGTGACAGCCCGGTTGCCTCATGTATCTAATCTTGGAACAGATGCATGTACATTTGCTATCTTGCTGTTGCGATATTAACAATATTACTGACATCTTGTAGACATTGAGGCACTTAACAAGTGCGGAGGTACCTACTGCCCCTGTATCCCAAAATTGTCCACTCTATCGGGTTAAGCGTATAGACGACTATAAAACGACAGAATATGTACGTATCTAGGAGTACAGTTAGCCTACATACATAAGTAAAAATCTTAAGGCTGATTAGGAGAAGGTTATCTACGACCGGTAATGGCGTGAAATCGTGAAATATGACCATAGGCCAAAATTATGTTACTATAAGTAGTGCTTACGAAAGTTTTAGTTCAAAAACTGATAATACTTGTTTAAAAAAAACGGTAAAATAGCGACATAGATACGTTTATACGACATACATAACCAGAGTTATTCACAGAATCGATTCGATTCGATTATTCGATCGATTACAGAATGACTTCGATTCGGTTACTCCAACACGCGATGTAAGCGCTTTGGAATCGGTAAGCGAAGCGGCGACTAACTATTGTAACTATACGTGTTATCTTTCTTGGTATGTGGTAGCAAGTGAACAGTTACCTACACTCAGACACGGGCGGTAACAGCGCGTTGAGCAATACATGCTCTTTGCTTATCTATAAGTACCGCTATTGTGTCCGGCTAAACAAAATATTAATGTAGCATATTTTTAAGTTTCATTCAATTGAACATGATGCAGCCATTATTTTGGACGTTGAAATTCGCCAAGTCATTGGTGATTGTTTTACTTTTCGCTCAAAATACTCTAAGTTCCGTGGTGGTGACAGTGAATGGTCCTGTAAGGGGTCAGTTAGTGCATGATGACACTGTTTCGTATTACTCGTTCCGAGGAATACCATACGCCGAGCCACCAGTTCGGGACAGAAGATTCAGGGTAAGTTACGTAAAAATAGGTACTGATCTTTGTTTTCACTAATTTTATTCCGGAATAAAAAATTCAAGTAAGATATTCCGGAATTAAGTTGAAAATGTGTAGTGCTAACGAAGGTTTTAGTTTGATCTACCCTTATTTATTTTATACTAAGTTTTGAGTTTATGATTGTATGATTATGTATGTTAGATAGAGAGACATAATATTCTTTATCGTATGTACACAAGGAATTACACATGAGATTTGACAATAACATATTACAGTACAATTGGCCGACATTAGGTACTAAAAGCAATTCTCCTTGCTAAAAGTAAGAATATTGATTCATGGTAGAGTAATCTGACAATTCGTATCTCAATAAAACCTTGCTTGGTCTCCAAAAACTCCACTTCTACACTCATATGTGTAGCAGAAGTCAGTGTCAACATTGCATAAGTTATTTAACTTATCACCAACGAATTTCATCCGTGATCACATTGGACATGGTGATAATACCTACCTCGTTATTATGCAAGGCTCTTGAAAACTACCTTTTATTAAAATAAAACTTACATAGCCTAACTTTAAGAAAATAACATAACCCTGGCCTCTGAATACTTCTCTCAATCTCCAGGATACAGGCGTAATAATCATAAATAAGATAAGAATCTTATTTTTGATTATCACGCCTTCTTAGATAACAATATTCTTTACTGCGCTTAAGAAACAAGAGACATAAATAAAGCTATATAGGTAGACGAGAACGTCAATATAAATATTATTATAAATATTTGTGTTAAATGTTAATATCAATATATTTTTTTAAATACTTTACAGCCCCCTGTGCCCAAAGCACCATGGAACGAAACATTCAATGCTTCAAACTTCGGCCCAGTTTGCCCACAGAATCCAGGCACTTACTCCATAGCAGATATGAGTGAAGATTGCCTGACGTTAAATGTGTACGTGCCAGCGACGCCATCGCTTCACCCACTGCCCGTGCTTGTAGAGACTCATTCGGGTGAATTTCGCAAACTTTCAGCCCGAGACGACGTATTTGGGCCTCAATTCTATATGGAATATGGTGTAATTCTAATTACATTTCAATACAGGTAAGCGTCACGTTGTTGTAACTTATTGCTGAGCAGTCATTATGATACTTTTTCTTCTACTTAGGTGCGGGCTACAGACGTGTCAATTTAGTTTCAAAAATGGGTTGGTTGCGCTTCCGATCTCCGATCCGGCTAGTATTTTTTTATTGCATTTGCCACGTTCCTTATTAACAAAAGAAACAGATAAGGATTGCACTAAATATTGTACGTAAAGTTGTATAACTTTATTATTTTATTTTACGTTCTAAAGAGTAAAGTATCAAAAGTCTACAAAATCAACAATAATGACGATTACAAGAAATACATCGAAACTTTTAGTTTATAAAATGTAAATAAGCATTTCAGGTATTTAATTACCTACTCAAATATAGTAAGCCTTGGTTTGACTCGTTCTGCGTTCACAGACTGAATTGAATCAACACTCAAGACAAAGGAAAAATTTACAAATTGTTAGTATTGTTAGTTGAAGGGGGTTTTGCAGCTGAGTAAATTACAAGCTACAAATCAGGTTTTTAGAAATATCAGCATCATATTTTATGTTTTTCATCTTCTACGTTTCAGATTGGGAGCATTGGGATTTCTATCAGTCTTAACTGATGAAGCACCTGGAAACGCTGGTCTGAAAGACACATTATTGATGCTAAAATGGGTTAAGGAAAACATAGCACGATTTGGAGGGGACCCCAACAATGTTTCATTTGGAGGGAATAGTTCTGGTTCCGTTATCGTTCATTATTTTCTACTGTCACAGCAATCAACCGGTTTATTCAATAGAGCATTTTTAAGAAGTGGGTCTGCGTTGGGATACCGTTTCCTTAACAGACATCCTGTGGAGACTGCACTGACATTTGGATCTCAGATGGGTTACCAAACAAATAACACCAGCGAGCTCATAGAGTACCTCAGACGTGTTGACGCTTTTGAAATCATCAACATAACTAGAAACATGGAAGTGAAAGATAAGAGACAAGGATTCAGACCATTTTCGCCGTTTGTGGCAGTTGTTGAACGCAAATCGTCAAACGCTTTTATGACAAAAGATCCCATAGATATAATAAAATCAGGCATTCCCCAAAACGTGCCAGTTATAGTAGGTTTCAATGCTCAAGAAGGGATTACTATGATTCCTGCTGTTCGAAAAAATACTACCTTGTGGGAATATTTGAACAACGATTTTGAATTGTGCATTCCAAGTGACATAGAATACCCTTACGGTTCGGCGGAGTCTTTGAATTTAGCTAAACTAATCAAAGACTTTTACTTTGACGGAAAAGATATATCGAATGAAACCATTTACAATTATATCAACCTTATTTCCGACACTCAATTCTCGTTTTCAATTGACCGATGGATTCAGATTCACAAAAAGAAGTCAAATGGAATTCCCATATACTACTACGTCTTTGATTTCGACGGTGATTTGAATTTCTTCAAACTGAATAACAACATCTCTGACATCAAGGGGACGGCACACGTTGATGACTTCGGATACATGTTTGCAACCAAAATAACAAAACCACGACTAGCCACTGCCAGCGGAGAATCATTGCAAACTAAGGACGTTTTAATGGCTCTAAATACTAATTTCATCAAATATGGGTAAGGAATAATTATTAAATGAGTTTTTGAACTAACACTTTCGTAAGCACCTTGCACTGCCTGTAAGCACTTGAGTCAAGTAATTGTATCCGGATAATAGTATATAATTTATTACTTGTCTATGTTATTGTCAAATCTCATAAATCTCATGTATATACAATAAAGAATATTCTGTATATCTATATAATATTACTAGATGAAGACCCACCTTTGCTCGGCCAAAATCTAGACTCATAATTTATATTCCACATTTTTTATAAAATTTTGATGATACACAGATTATAATAACTTTTATAATAATTTTGGATGCTACGATGTCCCACACACAAAGGAATTAACAAATTTGACCTTACGGTTCAAAACGCACCTGAATAAGTCCTTATTCTGAGGAATGCACACTTATGGTAGGTACTCGTACGTGATGATGTGACACCATTCACCAACATTGGTGACATTGACATGTTTACTTTGCAACGCCATTATTAGAAAGATTATTTTTACATTTAAATAAACTAAGCTAAAAAAACTTTCTTTTGCAGGATACCATCTTCACCCAACGCGGAAATGTGGTCCGACTTCAGTAACAGTGGCAAATACCTGGTTCTTGATAACCAGCCGCACATGATGCCTGGACCCCCAATTGGAGAGCGTCTGGAGTTCTGGTATAAGGTGTATGAAGATTATGCGGTATATGTGACAAACGATGGTGTACTGGAGCCCAAGATTGTGCCTTGAGAAATGGATATTTTATATTTAAATTGGAAATGTAAAGAAAAGAAAAAAAAAGAAGTCTTAGCAATTAATTATTAAGATACTGAACCATCGCTATACTGAAACATCAACCACTTAGCCTCAAGAGGCGCAAGATTAAACTGGCGTAGAGGTCAGTTATCTAAATCTGGCACGTTCACAGTACTCACACTTATGCAATTTGACTATACAGTATGTTTAAAAATAAATGATTTTGATTCAAAATGCGACTCTAGTTTAAGTGTATACTAGAGTTAGGTTTTAGTAAGATGGGTGCGTTGTAGATAAATAAATACAAATATATGTCTTACTTGTTATAATATATTTTTAGCATATTCGAACGAAAAGTATTAAAAATAAGGTGGAATCAATGGTCACAAAATAGTTTTAATTTTCAATAAATTTTCACATCAACAAAAATAATTTCACCTAAGAAAATCTTTACCAAAACAGAAAATAATTATCCCAGAAATCCTCAACAATTTGATTATAATTTAATTATGTAACAAAGGGTCACGGACGCTCAGTGGTCAGTTACTGGATGAATGAGCCGTTTTCAGATGAACTAAAAAAAAAAAATTTCTCGGCCCCCACGATACAGGCTAGGCCTAGTGTGGGGAGTTGGGGACCACCGTTACATCTAAACTTTTCAACAGCCTATCAGTTGCATTCATGTACCTCTCTAATTTAAGCATTTTTAAACTTAATGTTAATGTTATGTATGCAACCTTTTTTAAATAAATTATTCTATTCTATTCTTATACGTGGCCATACTGAAAGTTTCTGGATTCTGGTAAATAAGACTACCTATTATCTTTATAACACATTTATTGTTTTTCAGAGTATATACCCTCACGATTTACGCATTTTTGCATTCGCTGGAACTATTGTGAATAGCAGTGGGTCCACTCTTCCTTAGGGACCTCTTCGATGGCTTTGTGAAAAGCATTCACCGCCATTTCCGGGCTTGTAAAACGTAAACCTCTGAGTTTATCTTTTATATTTGGGAGCAGAAAGAAATCACAGGGTGCTAGATCTGGACTGTTTGGCGGATGAGTCATTAATTCTACTTTTAAAGCCTTCAAATACGCATTCGTTGCCTTAGCGGAATGTGCCGACGCGTTGTCATGATGAAGGACTATTTTGCTCAGGGGACGCTTTTCGCGTGTTTTGTCAAACACTTCAGGCAAACACGTATTAACATACCAATCTGTAGTTACGGTTCTTTGGTTTTCAAGCAATACAGTGGTGTAATGGCCTGATTTGCCGAAAAACGAAGCAACCATTTTCTTGCCAGTGCTGCGGCTTTTTTTGTCTTTCGTTGGCAACTCTTCAAAAGGAAAGACCCATTCCGCCGATTAACTTTTCCCTTGTGGTTCAAAGCAGTACACCCAAGTTTCATCACCTGTTACGATGTTATACACAGCCATTGATTGTCCTCCGTCATATTTTTTTATCATTTTACGGCACCACTCTACACGCAGTCGTTTCTGATCTTAGGACAAATCATGCGGTATCCATCGAGTGCAAAGTTTCCAAACCTTCAGATGCTCATGCAATATCTTTTGCACTTGGCTCATTCTAATGCCTAAGGTAGTGCGGATTTGCTGACAGGTAATTTTTTTATACGTTTCAATTAGTTGTCGCACAGTATCAATATTAAAATCGGTAACCGCGGTCGCTGGCCGGCGTTCATGTTTAACGTCATAGAGATGATCACGTCCTCGTCCAAATTCACCAAACCACGAATAAATAGAGCTACGACATGGGGCTTCATCACCAAATGCTAACTGAAGTCTTTGACAACTCTCTTGCTGACTTAAGCCATAGCGAAAATCGTAAAAAATCATAGTACGGAAATTTTCTCGACTTAAATTCATTGTAATAGCGACACACTAGTTTCAAAACAACGCCACGATGAAAAAACAAATGATAGACTCACAATTTAAAAATAAATGTACTGACAGAGAGTTCCTTGTTCAAACCCTATCAGTGTTTTTTTTATTTTCCTTTTGTGACTAGTCCGTTCCAGAAACTTTCAGTATGGCCTAAGTAATCTAATGGCTATCAAAGGAATGCAATTTTGGACCTCAGCCCAATAGCCATATATGTGATACATCATCGAATAGGTCTCAGCGAGCTGAACAAAAGTTACTATAACGCCAACAGCCAAATGTTTGTACTTTCGGAGTTATATTGTATTGAAAAAAAACTAACCTTTGGCTGTTGGCGGCATAGTAACTTTTGTTCAGCTCGCTGAGACCTGGTCTATTCGATGATTTATCACACATGGCTATTGGGCTGAGGTCAAAAATTGCATTTCTTTGACAGCCATTCGTTTTTTTTTTTAGTAAAGTAAAGTAAAGTAAAATAAGATTTATTAAAATAACACAGTTACAGCATATTTTTTGTTACATAATATTTTGTTATAAAAAATAGGTGGGTAGGTGTACAATACACAGTTTTTTTTTTAGTTCTTCTAAAAACGGCTCATTTGGAACTACTTTTCTTAGCTGTCAGAAAAATCCCTCATTGAAACGCACATACGGCTGAATACCAAAAAGACGCTGTATTTTTAAACAGTAGCAAAAGTAAAACTATAGCTGTCCCCTTCACACTCATAAGCTAGACCGCGCGCAAGAGAGACGGGCAGACTTTTCATGATGCGCATGCAGTACACGTCACGCCGCGCGCTTATTCACAGACACTACACAAGCGCAACGTGTAAATGTGTTGAACGTGCCAGCTTTACTTAACTGACCTGTACGTAACGAGAAAGTTCAATCCGCATCTTCATCTGTATCCAAAATTGGCTCCCACCTTGCTGAAGCATCCAATTGCATATAGTCTTATTTGAAACTAGGTTTCAATCTTTGTCTATTGTGTACATTTTATTTTTAGCCATTGCGTGTCTGTTTTCTTATTCATTAGATTATGCATTAAAACAATGCATTAATGTTGTTTTGAAAAAAAAATTTTTTTTCAGCGATGTTGGATCTGATCAGTATTAATTTTTAGTGACAAAAAATAATTGAATATTTAATGTAACAGAATTCCTCGTTTAAATCGTACCTTCCTCGTGGTCTAACTTAGTATTCAAACTGGGGTGAATTGACCACGAGTGGCCAAACTGTAACTATATAACCTCGTTGAACATACTGTTTACTATGTAGTCCTATTGTACAGGAAAAAAAACTAAAATAACTGTAGAATTTTATTTCAAGACTATCACACAGGGAGTAATTTTTTTAATAAAGATAGTTCAACCGCGAATAATGTTAAAATTCCTCGTGGTCAAATCAGTTTGACTACTAAGTTTGACCACGAGGAATGAAGGGTTTAAATTACTGAGTGTTAATAGTTCTAGACCGAACCTGGATTTTCTGCATCAAACCATCATTCTAAACTTTGGAGAAATTTAACAATCTCTTGACAAAATGTATAAGCCTTGAACCTTTATTTTACCTTGTAAAACAGCTATTTCATGTTTACTATGCGGAAATTATTGTGAAGTGTGATGTTATTATATTGTACTTAGTTTATTTTGGTTCACTTTTACCAAAAAATTATATCGAAACCTAGCTAATTTATCAAATATACTGAGATAGACTGAAATAAAGATCAGCTCACTGCAATGTCGGCATAACACTCACATTGATCTAATATCAACGTGGAGGAAACACGTCTAGACGCGGCGGAAATCAGTTTTTGAGAGGCAGAGCCGGCATCGGCGGTGATTTGATAGAAAAAGTGAAAAAGGATGAGTTTGAAGCGATGCTCGATGCCTTAATCTATATTTAATAGATGAGAAGTGAAATATATTAGAGTAACTTAGACAGTCACAGAATGGAGAAAATGTTTTAGAGGCATTGTAGGATTGCCCAATTCACTTCACCTTTTCTTCACTGTCTAATTTCTACCTAGGTATAGCATATTTTATGAGGGGTCTTTGCCAAAAAAGTAAAAACAGAAAAAAAAACCTACTTTAAAAAACTACAGCACTGAAACAGAGAAATAATTTAAACGAATAAGACCTTACATAAACATTTACAAACAGGCACACAATTGCTTCTGGCCCCACACTAGGATACCCTGTGTCGTGGGAACCAGAAACAGCTAATAACTAATTATAATTTTTATTCTTGTTCATTTTTATATAATGAAGAATTTTATTGGTTGTACAATACCCAACAAGAAGGCTCCTGTAAAAAAAAATAGCAAACTGTCAGGTAACACCTATCTTTTTGGTATACAGTGTGATTTTTTCACCGGTACAATAAATATCACTATATCATTGGTATCGATAATAGATTACATTTATCGAATAAAATTACCATTTTTTTTTTTTCATTTTTATTAATTTATCCTTCATCCAATTTGTAACTCATGGGCACCCCTTACAAGGCGTCATCGCAGTGCGAGGCAGAGAGCGGCGGGTGGGGTGAGTGAGCGGGCGGCGGGCTGGCCGGCGCACGATTTGGCCGGTCATTCAGTCCGCGCGCATTGACCTAGGTGAGTGCACGTGCGCCGTTTCCGCACTTCCTGCAGTCGAAAATTACGCGCGCACGATGTTTACAAACCGCGAATATTACGAAATGGTTCGTAGTTACTTTCTCAGTGGGGAAAATACAGTGCAGCTCGGCGGGTATACGCTGAAGAAAGTTTGCCCCGCCTGATAAATGCCGGTTTTATTTAACCTCAAATACTCAACACCAGGACATTCATGAGAGTGACGCAGCATTTGCTAGACTACGGACAGTTCACTGCACCAGCGCACGCTCAAGGCCGAGGAGGGAGACCTCTCTTGGCCGTGGAGATCGAGGAACAGATATTCGTAATAATAATAAAAAAAAATAATAATAATAAACTCACGCCCGTTATCCCCGAAGGGGTAGGCAGAGGCACCAGTCTCTAGAACTGGACCCACGTTTTGCCGAGTTTATTAGGTCCCAAACGTGACAAGTGGCAAGCCTGTCGCCGTTATCCGGATAACAGATATTCGTGTTCTTCGAGAAAGACCCCAGAAGGAGCACCCACGACGCGGTACGTACGGCGCACTTCAGCGTTAGCCAGTACGTGGTGTGGAAATTCATACCACTACCAACCAGTGCAAGCATTCCACGCCGGTGACGGTCCTAAGCCCGTGCAAGTATGAAGGAAGAATTGAAATCAAGTAAGATTTTTTTTGCTACGTCATACATAAGTCATACCTACTGGCTGCGCCGCCGCCGCCGCTTCTTTTCCTTCCCGCAAGCCGCGCACAGTTGCCAGTTTGTGCGTTTGGTTGTACTCATGCGTAATGAGTCCATATTTCTTTAAGATTTGCGGATAAGTTCAGACATTAGTATTTTTGTTTTTTTGTACCAACGGGGTAGTAACAAAAAATGTTGGTATTTGTATTTTGGACTTAGTATTACGTATGTTGATTTATTGTACCGGTGAAAATGCCACCCTGTATATAAAAATGTACTTAAAAATTGAGGTTTGCAAATGACTTATAACAAAATAAATAAATTGTTTGTGTTCACGACATACATTATTTCACCATACTTTTATTGTGGCAACATTGTTTTACATTCTGATGTTGTCACTATTGTAAATAGAGTTCGTGAATTACCGCGTAAATCTCCTTTTTAATTTTAAAGTAAACCTCGGTATTAATTTATCATCAGCCCCTACAAATATAGTCCATTATACTATGAGCGTGTGCTACAGTTTGCTTTATTCTTGATAAGCAAGTCATCATTAAAGTTTCAACTTTTTAGGAAATTTGTTTCGCAGCGTTTAAGCGCTAAATAAACTGCCACAATCCAGCGGCCAACCAATGCGCTGCATATTATTTAAGGTGTAGAAAAACTATCCTCCAACCCGAAAACGAACAGACGGACCTTTTGTCTCTCCCACACCGCACTAGTAGACCAGCTAGTGCCGATTTCGCGTAGCACCTGCTCAACTAATCACAATTTCCAGCAACTTTGCCAACTGCCACGGCGGCGATGATTAATCGCCTTAAAAAGGTCGCTGTGGAATTGTGATGGAAGTGGAAAGCGGGTTCTAGTTAATTTAAGTGTGATGGAGGGGCTTTGCGCAACGCAAATGAGGATGGGTTTGCAACACAACTATACTCTCTACCGGGGCATAGAGTCTGCTAAACGGAATACAAATACAAACGGGACATTGGTTGAGTAATGGTGTTCTTTATCTATCTATCTCCTCTAATGTAATTTAACACATATTGCAGTGTTTTTCAAGTTCTTTTTTATTTAAATATGAAAACAAACAGTCCTACAAATAACATGAACAATAGTCTCATAAAGAAATAGGCCTATAGTTTTCCGAATTTACAATTTTGTATAATATATATATTTGAAAAAATAACTTGTGCCTCCAAGGCTAACTAAATTAATTTAAGCAACTATAATGCTTAAATTTATTTCTCATCATCAAAATATAATGTTGTATTATCTATGTGAGTTTATTATATGAAAAAACTAACGGACCCGGCACACGTTGTTTGTCATATTAATAAGCATACGACTTTTTCTCAGACCTACCAAACATATGCAAATATAATTGATTGGCTGTATAGAAAGTTGAAACATGGCTTAAACAGAAAAATGTGAAAATAGACATTGTTTTAGTGTTCCGTTCCTCAAAATTAAATAAACGACCGTCCGTCACTCCCTCCGGAACTGATTTCTGAATCTGATTTCTGATTTATACTGTATACTAGATCTACCTACATTATCTATATTATTATTGAAAAAAATCCGCTGTGAAAGATTCAAACTTCTAAGGTAATATAAAAAAATACACGTATTTTTCGACACTTCATTTTTCGATTCATAATTCATCCCATGGACCTAGAAGTGATATTTGGCAAGTAATATTGTCATAAACTACAAATATAGAAATCTACAAAATATGCATTTGTAATTATAACAAAATTGCCTTTGAACTTCGAGAAAAGTTCGGAAAAAACTGCGAGTACGGAGCTCTCGGTGGGCGAGCCCGACTCACGTTTGCCCATTGTTTTTTTTATAATTTGACAGCTGTCAGTTGAAAAAGTTTCTCCCTAGGGCTGTTAAATTGCTCCTTAGACAACTTCAGACCTACTTTCTGAGTATGAGTAATGAAAACATTTATTTCACTTCATACTTCTACGCTCTCCTGCTTCAAATAGGTACTTAATCTTTTGAACTTAGGTAACTTTTGGTTGCCATGTTGTAGGACGAAATATCACTGAAAATGTCATTCGTCATAACTCAAGTTTTTTTTGATCATATGAACCGGGGCCATTTTATGATCATCGAAAATCAATTGCGCTTCATACAAGAACTTCTGAATAGTTATTTCTAAGATCCCTAATAATATATTTTCTTATATTTTTGAGTCGTCGACAATAGTTGCCCCACACCAACGAAATTGTCTTCTGTGAAACGGATTTTGGACGTCCTTCACGAGTTTTGTCATTAAGACTGAGGTGTCCGCGCTGGAGTTATAAAATCTCAAGTCCTGATCGATTCCATTCGTCCAATAGTCAAATTCCATAATAATGTGACGCTAATACCAGTGGATTCATTTAGAATTAGCTGCGCGAAATACATGTGTTCGACAGTTAGTAGTATTCCAGTGAATACAGATTTTAGCTCTGAAATACTGAATATAATCGAAAGTTATAGAAAATTATTGCGTGGATATTTTTCGTACGTCACCTGACAGATTTAAAACGACCCTTTGACTAAACAAAAGTATTAATCCTAATACCTTCAATTGTTTTGAGATTCTGAATTCAAACACAAATTTGTTAACTATGAACATATACTACACGTATTTTATTAGACGTAGACGCAATTAATTGTACGTTTAATTTTGTCGACGACAATGTATGCCGCTGCGGTTATTTCTATAAAAATATCCTACTTTATAAGCTCGTCGGACATAATATGGTCGACTTAGGGATCATATCGAAAATTAAAATCTGCAACGGATTTAATAAGCTTACTGCAAGCTCACGGCACGGGTATTCATCTTGAGGATGCTCGTAATAAAGAGGATATTGTTATAAGGTACAAGAAAGGAGTCGTTCGTCGCACGCACGGGCTTAAATTGCACGTATATGGCAAGTAAGTGTTTTTTTGTCAAAATTGTACTGAAAATATTAAATATTGAGTGTGGATTTGTGATGTCCCTGACTTGTTACCACAGTTTGGCATGATTGATTCTGATTGTGAAGTTATTTTTTATAATACCTACTATTTTGTATAACTGCAAATTTTTCGATTGTGAAAAATGGATGGGTTTCATTAACCTACGTATTTTTAATTTACAAGAGTTTAAAATATTTGATTGTATGAAGAATTAAGAAATAAATGGAATTTTCCCTTATTTATTATATTGAAAGTGGTCAGAGAAGCGATACTGAAGACACGAAATCGTGAAAATGTACGTTTCGCGTTACTCCAATAACCTGTTGAATACTTTGTACGTTTCAGCGATAATTTAGCTGCTGAAGAACAAATACCTACTTATTGCATTTTTGACATCAATATTTTTATCCCTCGGTAGGTAATAATTGAACTCACTCGGTGAAGCCTGGTCAGCTAGGGTGATTACACCACACCCCACAAACCACATGGCTTGTGGGAGGCCAAGCATGTCCCGGAGAGCACGTGCCGTACGTAAAAAATCCATAAGTGTTTGCAATTTACACAAACTATGAATTAATTAAGTAATTTATTCCATTTACATTTTTATTTGATGCATGTAATTAATTATCACGGCACATATTTTAATTAACAAACAAAACAATATTAAGAATAAAGAAACTATAAATTGAATAGCCAGAAATAATCTATCTATATATATAAAAGGAGAAGCTGACTGACTGACTGACTGACATATCAACGCAGGGCCTAAACTATAAGGGTTAGAAACTTGAAATTTTGCACAGGAGTACTTTTTATAATGTAGGGGAGCACTAACAAATGATTTTTGAAAATTCATCCCCTAAGAGGGTAAAATGGGGGTTCGAAGTTAGTATGAACCTTTGCCGTTTTTGAAGTTATTCGAATGAAATTTGGTACGAAGGTTCTTCATTTAAAATTATGAAACACATGTAAAATAGTTTTTTTTAAATCATCCCTTAAGGGGGAAAAGGGGGGTGCAAACTTAGTATGAAACTTGGCCGTTTTTGAAGTTATACGAATGAGACTCAATATGAAGGTCCTTCATTAAAAGTTATGAAATACATGTAAAATAGTTTTTCGAAAATCATCCCTTAAAGGGGTAAAAAGGGGGGTGCAAAGTTAGTATGTACCTTTGCCGTTTATGAAGTTATTCGAATGAAATTCAGCATGAAGGTCCTTTATTGAAAGTCGTGAAGGACGTGTAAAGTAGTTTTTCGAAAATCATCCCTTGAGGGAGTAAGAGGGGGTTGCGAAGTTAGTATGAAAGCTCTTTCGCATGCGCTAAAAGTATCCCTATCTTATTTGCAAACACTTTACTTAGCTAAAGCCCACGCGGACGTAGTCGCGGGCAACAGCTAGTAATTAATATAGCTGTATTAAAATTAATAACCTGCCCCAGGTTGGCGACTTTGCCTCTTAGTATTAATTATTATTGTTCCTTCTTTATTATTATTTTTAAGAATCTTATACATAAAGGCTTATAATTATTATTAATGTAATATATCTGGGCTCTTCGAACAAACTCTTGTTACCTTACTCGTGTAGTACCTTAACCTACAAACTTCCTTAACCTACCTTAACCTACTTGTGAAAAGCACAATCTCAATTTCAATAGTAAAACATGATGAGTAAACCGAATATAACGACCAAAACAACCATGTTATATAAGCAATTTAAAGCTGAACTATAAGTAGAGTGCAATGGAGACCTTCCTACCTTTTTCTTTCATTTGTTGACGTCACAAGGTAAATGGAGTGACTCAATTATGTAACAATGATTTTCCGATAAATTTCATTAAGGTTGGCCTTTTTTGTGTTTTAGCCGTCCTATCGTATCTGATAAGTAAATATTACGTCAATCAAGCCCCTTTGTTACCGCACTAACATAAAACGCGTTTGCTCTACATTATTAATAGCGTAAGTACACGAGCTCAGTAATAATGCATGTAGGGGCAACCATTCGTTCGCAATTAGTCCCGTATTTGCTTTAGACGTCAGCTTTATTACGAGTGTAGTGCAAAATGGAAGTTTGTGCGACCGTGGTATTTTATTTCAATGTACGTTTTTAACATGTCGGGTACAGGAACATTTTTTACTTATGTATTGATTTATTATAATATATTTCACATGGAACCTTTTACAGGATATTACGTACGAAATAACATGTCATAAAAAAGGGGAGATTATTAATACCGAAAGAAAAAAATTAAAGCAGAGTATTTTTATCTACTTCATCTTCTTCTATCCTCTAGCTTCGCCTTAAACTGTACTTCGGTGGCTTGAGGGGCTTAATCCTAATATCAGCGAAAACCCCTTTTTTATCAAAAAATACCCTTTTTGTACATTAATTTCAAGTTCGTATTAGTATTCGTTCGTATTTGACAACCAACTACGGAAGCTTACAATGCGCGAGTAACACGTACTTGACCGTTTTTTTTTTCAAACGATACTGAAAGCAAAGCATAGATAGAATATTCTTTATTGTACTCATAAATAACATTTACGGATTTTTATAAGCATACTGTGTAAGTAGGTAATAGATTTTCATGTACTATCATAATGTATATTGCACAATACACAGTTAGGTACTAATACATTTATCTACATACGTTTATTAATACAGTAATCTGTATTAGATTATTAGATTTCTGTAAGCTACGTTTTTTTTCTTTTCCCGTCCTTTGTTTATAATATAAGAACTTGAATAGTAAGGAAAAGAATAAAAGGATATTGCCTGTCGCACCCCTACGTTATTTATATAGCAGACAGATCCACAGGTGAGTCGTAAAAACGGTCGTGCAATATATGTAGAACTCGCCTTGTTTCGTCTGAACACCAAGGACCTAATAACGTTATTCGGCCATCCATTTTGCCTCGCATCTCTGAGATATCGATCAACGTTGAAACACCCTCCTTTTTGTTTCACATTCCAAACCTCACCCTATTCTTTGGGCAAAATTTTGCACGCGATGCCTACTAAGCACGCGAAAACATTGCGCCGTGATTACGGTTGAATCTCATGGCTATTAGTAGAAACCGAGCAGTAGACACGATTTGATGATGTCAAATAATTTTTCACTCCATCTGCTCGAAATGATGCGTTTTGATGCCCAAATTTAGGAACCTAAATACACTATTGTTGTTCAAGCTAAGATGTATCGTAGTAGGTAAATAGACTCAAAATCCAATTTTGAATTTATATAGTAATGCACACAGGTAATGCACTCATTTACTAAGAAGTCGGACTTCTCTTTCACTCTTGAGGATTCGTCCTATATCTATTTCGCTTCAACCCAAGCAATAAGTTTTAAAACCTAGTTTGGAACTACTTACTGAACTTCCAAACTCTTTGCTGCAAAACTTTTAAGTACCTAATTGTCAAATATTTTAAATTGGAACGCAAGTACGCATTTTCATTCCTCACAGATGGTAATGAAAAGCAGAGTGTTCTACACGGGTGCAAAACATTTTTGGTCTCGCTAGTGTTGAATTCCTCGCTCCTTCAGCGATTCTTAGTTAATGCAAGAATCGCCTCAGTTCGCTGTGGATTCAATTTCACAACCTAGACGCAAACATTTTGTTTGCGCCCTTGGTGAACAATCTACTATTGACTCTTTCGTGAACTGCTAACTTTTAAAATAAAAAAATAAGTAAACGTGGTCTTTAAATCTTTTTCGTGGTAAGTCTTTTTTCCGTATTTCCTTGTAGTAAAAAGTTTTGTCTCTTTATTTACTATTCGAAATGTTTCAAATGACTAGTACCCGTTAGATTCTTGTTCTACGCGGGGGGTGCGTATGGTGAGGCTAGGGTGGCGTATCGATTCTCCCACCTCCCTACCCCTGCCAAACACTACACGCCATTGCTCTCCTGTGCACATTGAATTATGCCCTCAAATAAAATATTCCATTGCACATACAGAGGTTCTGTTAAATTTAATTTAGACCACCTATGTGATTTATGTGGGTAGCTTTAGATAAGTCGCACGCTTGTAATTTATGGCTTTCGTATTCGGCCGCGGATTTTGAGGAAAATCTGATGTTATTAATATGACGCGGATGGCGTGTGTTTATGTTATGTGTAATAATAACATTCACACAACATTATCACTTGTCTTGGCTACGAAATTTTAACATACTAAAACTCATGATACACGCCATCGTGCTGCCTATGCTGGTTCCAAACTGGGATACCTGTGACATGTTAATCAGACAAAGATTAGGTACACACAGAGAAATATACCCAGATTGCATTTGTAAGTACGAGTATAGACTCGAAACCGGTCGCCTCTACTAAGCACTGAGCCTTCTGCCTCAAGTGTGTTAAGAAATCGCTCGACCACAGGCAGTCAATGTGTGGCTCTCAATATAATTTGATACTCACATCAACTGTTTACAATTTCGAGGAATTGTAATAATAAAAACTTCCACACAACACAATCAATTGACCTGGTCCCAAACTAGGATACGCTGTACTGAGGTAACCGGGCAAGGACATTACAAACATCGAAAAACACCCAGACCGAGGCCATTTGTTCAAAGGTGGCGGCCCCGAATAGGATTGGATCCCACGATCTCTTTCTTGGTAGCTCGAGTCGAGTCAGACAATTTATTTTTTGGTTATCCTATCACCCGCCCATGTGACTATCTACTATGAAGGCGTGGAAAAACAACGGACCGCCATCGTTGGGAAGCTGGGATCCCTTCAGGCCTTCTGGAAAGAGATAGGCTGGCTGGAGTAAGCTCACAGCCTTGCTACGTACAATGGCCCAACTACGAGGCTAAGTGCGGGAATCTTAGGTCTAACTAACTACATATCCTACCGCCAAGTTTTAGGGATGTACTCGTACTCAGATTGGATCGAACAAGAGAAACGGTGGGGCGAAATTAAATCGGACAGTAGCCGGGCTTTATCGTTCAATTGTAGCAAGCCAACCTCGGGGCCGTCTAATGAATCAAACGACAAGCATCATCGCGATTAGGGCTGTCTCTAACTACAAAAAATGTAGGTATCTACCAGGACTCTACTTTAAGGAACTACTAGCTGACCCGGCAAATCAATATTTATGTACCAATGTCTCCATGACCTTGTCCAATAGACTCTAGACGTCTTAGACTTATTAGAACAGTATTTTTATAATATGAGCCAGGCAACGTGATAGTTTGTATATGGTTAGTATATATGTACAACCCGCAAAGGCATGAACCTTGACTTGAATAAAAAAAGTACAACCGAATCCTACGCGTACTGAGTAGCAGGTACAGTCACGACCAATAATATATAAATACACTGTCACATTTTGTACGAAGTACTACACATTTTGTTTGGTATTGCACAAATTATTGGACAATTGTCGTACACTTCTTTATGTTATGTTTGTATGTTTTAAGTTAACATTTTTAGTAAATGTGACAGTGTATATATTATAGTATTGCTTGTGACTGAACTAACTGAACCGAATTTCTGAAAAGAGATATCTCAGAGCACTGTTGGTGACCCTAGGCAGGGGGGTATATCCTGGCTACGAAACATGTTCGTGGTTGGCGCTTAGCCGTCCTGCTGACGTCACGGAGACAGACCGCAGCGAATGCAACGTATTTCAATTGTCCCTCAAAATATAATCGCTTCGTAACCGGTCGCTTTGGGGAAACCGCACCTTTCAGGTGGAACGCGCATTATTAAATCGTCGAAAAAATTGACCGCACCGTACGAAACGATCAAAGGTTTTTTTTTATGTAGCCTATTAATATACCTACGTCCCATTGGACGGTCCAGGCCTTTTGTCACTCTCTTACAGAAAGAGAGAGAGAGATAGAGTATGGACTTAATTACCACATGTTTCAATCATCATCATCATCATTCAGCCACAAGAAGTCCACTGCTGGACATAGGCCTCCTCCATGGATTTCCAAAAAGACCGGTCGGAAGCGGCTTGCATCCAGCGTCTTCCCGCCACTTGGATGAGATCGTCTGTCCATCTTGTGGCTGGTCGTCCTACGCTGCGCTTGCCGATATGTGGTCTCCATTCGAGAACTTTTCGGCCCCATCGGCCATCAGTTCTGCGTGCTATGTGCCCCCCCCACTGCCACTTCAACTTACTAATCTGCCGGGCTATGTCGACGACTTTCGTTCGTCTACGGACCTCATCATTTCTGACTCCGTCCCGTAGAGAAATTCCGAGCATAGCCCTCTCCATAGCTCGTTGCGTGACCTTGAGCTTTCTTATGAGGTCCATGGTAAGAGACCACGTTTCAGTGCCATAAGTCATCACTGGTAACACACACTGGTTGTACAGTTTTGTTTTGAGGGATTGAGGTATGTCGGAGGAAAAGACTTTTCTGAGTTTCCCGAACGCTGCCCAATGTTTCAATGTGTTTCAATACAAATTGGCAATAGGCTATTTGGCCAAGGTTGCCCACAAGGGGGAGTTCTATCGCCACTTCTATGGAACCTAGTAGTGGACGGCCTAATCAGACGCCTAGATGAATGTGGTTTCTGGATAATAGGCTACGCCGACGACATAACAATCCTTACGATAGGTAAATCCGAGGACACTCTATGTAGTCTAATGAGAACGGCTTTTGGCATAGTGGAGCGTTGGTGCAATACACACCAACTATCTGCTAACCCAGCCAAGACGGAATTAGTACTCTTTACAAACAAGCGTAACCCAAAAACAGAAAATCTCCCAAAGTTCTTCGGGACAACGCTAACCCTGTCACCGACGGTTAAATATCTTGGTGTGACGCTGGACAGCAAACTAAACTGGAGCTCACATCTACAGAACATCATTAACAAGGCCCAAATCACCTTTTGGCAATGTCGGAGCCTTATAGGAAAACAGTGGGGACTACACCCGTCGCTTATGATGTGGCTATACACATCGGTGATAAGACCCGCTATTACATACGGTGCCGTTGTATGGTGGACCAGAACAAAACAGAAAACAGCAGTACTCCACCTACAGAAGTTACAACGGCTGGCATGCCTCGCAGTAACAGGGTGCATGAAGACAACACCGACTGCCGCCCTGGAAGCCCTGCTGAATCTAAGACCTTTACACTTACACATCCAACAAGAAGCAGCCAGTGCTGCCTTACGGCTCCGCACAACCGGACTATGGAAACAAAACAACCATCTTTCGCACTCACAAATCTTGTCGGCCGCTATTTCGGATCAGCCAATGATGGAAGCGGTGTGCGACAGGATACCTCAAACCTTTACTTTCGACAAGAAATACAAGGTACATTTACAAGAGGAACTAGTCGACTACTCAGGTATACATGAAGTCAGAGTTTATACGGACGGCTCCAAAACCGAAACAGGAACGGGCGCGGGAGCCTTCTCCAATGACCTAAACATAAAAATATCTACAACCCTTGGCACCTTGAATACAATTTTTCAGGCAGAGTGCATCGGTATAACAAGAGCAGTCGCGCTGTTGAATACAAGAAATGTACAAGACTATGCCATACGCATAGTCTCGGACAGCGCCTCAGTCCTAAAAGCACTTAATAGCAATGTCACAAACAACAGCCTTATACTAGAGTGTCACCACGAGCTGGATAAGCTGTCGACATACAACCGAGTCACATTACAATGGATAAAGGGTCATAGCGGCTCCTTGGGTAACGATGCTGCGGATGAACTCGCCAGAAGAGGCTCGGAAACTAAAGTGCAAGGCCCCGAACCCCTGCTACCACTCCCCTACAACCAGTTTAGGAAATGGTTGAGGACACGAACAGAAAATCAGCATGCTGAACTCTGGAGAACAGAAACGAAATGCAGACAAGCCAAGGAGGCTTTACCAATAATCTCAAAACGTCTCTCACGTAGCCTGATTCGTCTAAAAAGATATGATCTGCGCAGAGCTGTGGCAATACTAACAGGCCACTGCTCACTGAACAGACACTTCCATAACATGGGACTAACCGACAGCCCGCTTTGCCGGGGATGCCTGAAAGAAGAGGAAACACCCGCCCACGTGACCATCTACTGCGAAGGCGTGGAGAAACAACGGACCGCCACCATTGGGAAGCTGGGAACCCTTCAGGAGGCCTGCAGTGACATCAGAGCACTGCTGGCCTTCTGGAAAGAGATAGGCTGGCTGGAGTAAGCTCACAGCCCTGCTACGTACAATGGCCCAACTATGAGGCCAAGTGCGGAAACCCTAAGCCAAACTAACTAACTAACTAGGCTATTTGGCCGATTTCTGAAAGCCATCTCATATTGTTTGTTGGTGTTCAAGGAGTCCTCAGAAAGTGGGCATTTTAAATTCTTGCGTGTATTTTTTCTAAAAAAGGCAAAAGGAAATTTATTTTTCAAAGTTTTTTTTAGTTAAAATGCCTTAAAGCGGTTTTTGGACACATCATTTATACGAATACGTATAAATAATACTGTTTTTTTCACACTGTCAAATAGCCTATTACAAGCGCTGAGGTATGTTTATGTAAACACCTAAGAGTTTCAGGTTTCCTTACGATCCTTTCCTTCAAGGTAGAAGTTTACGAATTATTTATTTTTACGATAAAAACACGATTTAGAAAGCCGACATGTCCTAAGTGGCCTACAGGTTTAAGTTATTATGAAGATATCTTAGCTTTTACATTTTCACAAATTCGGAGACTTTTAACTTTGTTTATTTAAAAAGATGTTGCGTCAAGCCAGGTATAAATTGACAGCTTGTACGTGTGTGAAGTAGGTACTCCCGGTTTTGTAGACTTCCTTCATTCCCATCTACAATGGGTCGGACGGAATGAAACTTCCATAATTTATTACAATGACACTTATTAAGGTTTCCTAATATTTTTGGTACTAAAAAATACCCACTAAAATAAAATAAATACAGATAATTTTCGGTTTTAAATAAATACTGCATGGTTTACGAAGGAGTTGCAAATATAATTCTTCTTCATACTTTAAAAAATATATATTTGTAAGCACCAATTACACGTACTTGCGCAAAAGTTATTGGATAGGTAAGCATATCAGATATAGTTGTTTAGGGATAAAAGAATTAATAGCTAGACAGGTCATCATGGTGCAAGAAGGTTTTTGTACTTATTCCCTGCACAGAGCTTTCATCATCAACCCATCATCCCAAACGAAGGGCACAGGTCTCTTCCCTGAGGAAGGTATAGGCCATACTCCACCCCGGGGGCCAAGTCCGGATTGGTGGAGGCTTGTAAGACTAGTGGCTAGCCTTACTGTCAGAAGCTTACAAGCCGCCCTAAGGCCTCTGACTTGGCTTAACGACTGCCATCTATACATATTAGGCGGCACCATCTGCTTAACGTGCCTTGCGAAGCACGGAACCGGTCGGAAAAATGTCACTAGCATTAGTCATAGAACGGTTACCCATCCATCCACTGAACGCGCCCTATATCGCTTAACCTTCGTGATCGTTTAAGATCACTCAGGCGGCCGGGGCTACGAGCGATAGCGGTAACCCTAGCCGTATGTAAATAGTCATTTCCAACCGTTGCATCCCGGGACGAATGCGGGCTAAGGTTAAACAGAATCACCGGAGGTCAGCACATTGGGATATAAACACTGTTAGGTTAGTGATCTGTTCTTCAAAGAACATTGTTCCTCGGAGTTTTCGTCTTGATATAAAGGATGTAGAATATGAAATATCAGAGACTCACAGTAATAAGGCCGCCAATTGTACTGTACTATGTTATTGTCAAATCTCGTATGTAATGCCTGTCGTACATACAATAAAGAATATTCTATTCTATTCTAACGACGATCAGCAGATAGATGATACCAATATAGGGTATTCTGGCAGAACCGAATAAGTACAAAATTTAAGAAAAAATAGTTTCTAATGCAGGTATACTCAGTTTCAATACTCAGTCAAAACTGAGTATACCTGCATTAAGAACTTTTTTTTTAATTGTACTTGTTCGGTTCTGCCAGAATACCCTCGATATGTTCATAAAAATTGGCACAGAGATTCAATGCACATGCAATAAAGACGTATATTATATAGGTTTTATCTTAAAAACTAAATTAGGATCCCAAAGTCACGGGCATCTCAGAGATGGTCAACAAATGAACAGTATAAAAAAGGGCTTCTATTTTAAAATGCTTAATACGTTATTATCGACAGACCTATCGAACGCTTTTGAAACGCATAGGACGCTTTTAATTACCAGCGATAATTACATGAAATCCGCAGCGGCAATATTGGCCCATCATCGCGCTTATTAACGGACTCACTGACAACACCGTTCATTACGACGAACAAATTGAACCAAAACAGAAATAGATTTGAGTCCTCAATTTAAACGAGGCACTGGGAGAATGCGCTTACCTCGTTTACGCGACCCTTTTTGCTGTGGAAATAAATAATTTCACAGTCACAATATACATAACAATATTTCCCGGTACACGCATAATATAACATTTTCCTAATAAAAGAGGGGAACAGATGTGGCGGACAAACAAAAAGTCCGATTTTTACACCGGATGCCTGAGTGTGTAACGCGGCAGAATATATGATAGAACCTTTTCCATGTCGATAAGTAAATGTTACCCTTGTCCCATCCGTTAGTTATGAACCCTTCGCCGAGGGAACAAAAACGTGTTCTCCTTGCGGGCCCCATTCGCTTTAACAAACATTTTTAAATGTCTACAATGCTAATCTTCAATTTCATGGAGGTGTTTAGGTTAAATGTTTTTTTTACATATTAGGTACTAGCTTTCGCCCGCGAATCCGTCCGCGTGGACTTTAGTTCAAAATTTTGCAACCCCGTTCACTCCCTTAAGGGTTGTATTTAGAAAAACGGCAAAACACGTGTTCAATCAATTGTGTTGAAGAGTATTTATTTTACGTTTCAAGAAAGTTAGCCAACATTCTTTATACCTCCCATACAAATTTTGGCAACCCTTTTCGCCCCCTTATTGATTGAATTTCAAAAAAACCGGTCTTATTCCTTGGCTACATCATTTAAAGACCCTCTGTGCAAAATTTCAGCTTCCTAGGTCCAACGGCTTAGGCTGGGCGTTGATGAGTGAGTCAGTCAGTCAGTCAGGACTTTGAATTTTATTTATATAGATATAATCAGTAATTACTTATATTAACAAATTGTAAAACCAGTGTAAACTGTCTTTATGCATTAAGTCCTCGAGCAACTTAATACTATCGGTGCATGTTGTGGCTGCCTGTAAGTGAGGTGAGGTAACACTTAGCTTATTTTTAGTCTATTGTCTATTGTGAATGTATTGGTGTATCTTGTTGGTGGTCCTAATAAATAAAAATAAAATAAAATAAATGTCGTAAAGTACCTTTTAGATGCCAATGTTACATAAATCCTAGTGCTTACTAACATAAGTAAATGATTTCAAGAATTCTGAAATACGTTGGTTTAGCGGTATCAGTTTGATTGCCTTGCCGAAGGTAGTGAATTCGATTCCCGATGAGGGCCCACGTAATTTTGTATAAATGGGCTCAGTTTAGGTGTAATTCCAGGTTCGTCTTTGTCTGGTTAAAATAGCGCAAGGGATCCTAATTTTTAGGGACCAAGAAAGTGATTGTATTGTGAGAAGTTGCAATTACTGCTTAAACAATAATACCACTTAAAGCTTGGCAAAATTTAGGTTTCACCAAAGACGACCGCTAAATGTTACTTTTGAGAATAAAGAAAACTGACGACCTCTGTGGCGTATGCGAGAGGTCCCAGGTTCGATCCCCGGCTGGGGTGAAAAAAAAACCTCCAGGGTTGGATGTTTACATGTTTGTGACGTCGCTGTTTCTGGCTCTCACGACACAGGGTACCCTAGTTTGGGGCTAGAAGCAATGCATGTGCCTGTATGTAAGTGTTTATGTTAAAAAAAAAAATTTCAATGTTTATGAGATAGTATTTCATCATAATAATAATTATAATCGTCAGCCCCCCTCTGCCTAATCCTAGGTATGACTTTTCCCCATCACTCCAAACATATTTCAAGATCTCTAGCGATCCGCATCCACAGGCCCTCTGCCGACTACCTACCATATCGTCGGACTGTAGGTTTACCCACTTACCGCAATCCAGTCTTCGGTCACCATTCCTTGATACTACATACATAATTATAAAGTATGAAACTAAGACAAATAAAATAAGTAATAAATTAAGAAAGAGCCGAAGATCGGGCTCAGTGGCTTGTCTTGGGATAGGCATATGCCCAGTAATGGTCTGACACTGGCTGATTCTGGTGACGATGATGAAATTAAGCCAAAGAGTTAATAATTATCTTAAATATAAAAAATTACTTAATCAAGTAATTTTAAAAATAAAAAAAATATTAAACGTTTTGAGAAAAATCTTAATTTTTGGAGTCGGTTAAAATATGAAACTAACCATAATAAAATGTTCTTCTCAAAAACATAATTTGCCCAAGCTAGGTCATTAAATTGTCTAATCATTTATAATTGTTAATTGTCATTTATTACTGGACTAAGGTTGATACTGACAAGACTTTTTTCGACCCCTAGCTTAGCTTGTTACTGAGATCGAACCTTACGCTTTGCCGATTGCATTGATAAATCTATTATATATTTATTACACGACAAAACTAATCATACCAGCCACGACATTTCTTAGAAATCTATTGTATCTTTTGTTCATTTTCTAGAGGGACTAAGAGGTAAAAATATGATTTCTTCGGGGTTTTCGGGGTGATAAAAAATGCGAAAAATAAATAACAAAAATTTCTCAGGTTTCACGTCACGAAAATAACACGTTGTATTAGGTAGTTTTAACAACCAATCAGAACAGGATTCCCTAATCAAGCGACGAAGTTGTCACAAGCATAAAAGCATGTTATTGGCTGTTTCCATGATTATTCGCAAACTTTTCACTTCGAGCTCGCTTGCTATTCCGTGTGAAATACCTATAAATATCCCAAATACGCCACTTGTCCCTTGTTATTTTAGCCGGAGGATGAAACTTTTTCAATTTCCATTTAAATGTCCAGTTGTTGGCGCTCCGGGGAGCAATAAATCTTCGAAACATTTTCGTAGAGTTTTTTATTTGCATCATTAGACAAATACCTACTAATGTAAAGCCAATTTAATAGGTCACATTTGACACTTCATCAAAATGCATCAAAGTAACCTTGCAACGCAGAGCACACAATATTACTTATTTTTTCAAAGTTAGAACTGCACAATTGCTTCACTTTTTTCAGTTAATAATACATATTTATTGTAATAGATAATGTCCAAAGAAGGCATTATTACAATTTACTTTGACTAATAAACCATTCTACACTTAATAAACAATATTTGTCCTAAGAAACTGAACGTCATCACAAGGCTATGTCAGTCAACCCTTTCTGTTTTTAAAAACTAGGGATGTTACCGTAAAAATCAAAGGAATCACCGGTCAAAAAGTTGAATTGAATGCAATGATTACCTGTAAAGGAATGTGTAGCCATACTAACATAACATGATTCCACATTGTGATTATTTTATTAGTAGATTGTACAACTAGTACGCATCGCATAAAGACGAACTTTACTTTTATAGCATGAGAAGTGTAAAACATTATTATATTATTCTTTTAATAATCTAAAAAATACAAAAATAATTGAATAGAAACAAAATCCGTTTCATTATATCGCTCATTTGCGACAAGAACGTGACAAAGTAAAAATTTCAATTTGTGGTAAAACGCATTTGAAAGTTTAAAATTCCTGTAATTTTTTAATTATTATGTTTAGACTATTTAGCTCGATACAACATAACTTCAAAGTTTCCGTTTTTTTAGATCAATTGCATTCAGACCTTTAAGTCAGTTATTACATTTATTTAAAAAAGGGTCCTCCTTGTTGCGTTATTCTTGTAAAAAACGTAACGTTTTGAAACGTTTTTCTTAAAAAAAAATTTGATGATTGAGATGGCGCTAAACCGATAGTCACCGACCTTTTCCCTCATTACTCGGTAATTTTCGGCGCTAGAAATATCGCGTTTTAGCAGCAAGTAGAGCGCGAAGCGCCAGATTCTACTGTATCATTATTCCATAACGATTCATATTTGCGTTAACACGTTATTGTCGCAAATGAGCGATATATATATTTTTTTAATCTTGTGTTTCTGCTAATATCAGAATAGGCAAAGGACCAGCCAGCCAGGTCTAACGTTTTTCCTTTTTCTGTATCTGAAGACAACTTGTTAATACAGGTAATCCTTTGTAGAAGGCCAAAGCCAAATCTTTGTTGTGTTTTATAAATATCTTTTTCATGTTAAGACCGAGGCCAAATCTTTGTAAAAAAAAATGACGTATTTTTCTTGTTAAGGCCGAGGCCCGTTTCATTATATTATTACACTTTTGGGCAAAAAAAACTCGTAGGGTGTTCTTGGCAACGTCCTTGAGAAGACAAACAATAGTAGATTAGTAGCCAAGGGCTGTAAAGCATCAATTGCAGCCCGAGATATTTAGGCGCACGAGCGCAGCGAGGGCGCCTATAGTTCGAGGGTGCAATTGATGCTTACGCCCGAGCTAACTACTCTGCTTTACATCTCGATTGTGAGGTAAGTAGAAAAAAACCGGCATTACAAGAATAAAACATTTTTCTTTTCGCCACTTTATGAAATCGTCGTAGGTTTTCAAATATCTCTCTTTAGAACTTTCAGGCAAAATATTGTTAATTGCTGCTTCAGCTTCCATTTTCATTGAATCGGGAGTGCAGCTTATATCTTCATCACTTGCAGAACTCATGTTTTTTTCCTAATTAGCACAGAATTATAAAAAAAATCCCAAAAACAAACAATATCTAAAGTAAAAGTTTTTTATTCCTGCCTTTTTCATTTTTTTTTTAATTATTTTTTTCAAGAACGAAATTGACCTTCGCCGTTCGATATTTAAAATTGATGACTATTATACTCATACGAAGACAAGGCTGAATAGCGAAGCGACCTCTTTTGTCATTGGGCTGAATGCATGATGTCTATTGCCAGTATGATGGTTAGATGTACGCGAACTTTTCGAAAGAGTGAAGAGTTTTTTTTTAATTACTTACCGCCCTAGGGCTTTTCTAGCTACATTATTACCCTAGAGCGCTAATTAGTCACCTACAAGCCCCATTTGGGGGAAATAAGGACCTACTTACCGAATATGAGAGATGTAATAGTAGATTAGTAGCCAAGTGCTGTAAGGCATTAATTGCACCCGAGATATTTAGGCGCACGAGCGCAGCGAGGGCGCCTATAGTCCGAGGGTGCAATTGATGCTTACACCCGAGCTAACTTCTCTGCTTTACATCTCGATTGTGAGGTAAGTAGAAAAAAACCGGCATTACAAGAATAAAACATTTACATACTCGTTTTTCTTTTCGCCACTTCATGAACTCGTCGTAAGTTTTCAAATATCTCTCTTTAGAACTTTCAGGCAAAATATTGTTAATGGCTGCTTCAGCTTCCATTTTCATTGAATCGGGTGTGCAGCTTATATCTTCATCACTTGCAGAACTCATGTTTTTTTCCTAATTAGCACGTAATTATAAAAAAAATCCCAAAAACAAACAATATCTAAAGTAAAAGTTTTTTATTCCCGCCTTTTTTCATTTTTTTTTTATTTTTTTCAAGAACGAAATTGACCTTCGCCGTTCGATATTTAAAATTGATGACTATTATACTCATACGAAGACAAGGCTGAATAGCGAAGCGACCTCTTTTGTCATTGGGCTGAATGCATGATGTCTATTGCCAGTATGATGGTTAGATGTACGCGGATGTACGCGAACTTTTTGAAAGATTAAAGAGTTTTTTTTTAATTAAAATAATAGAATTACTAAATAATAGTAAAATAATTTTACATCTCTCATATTCGCTAAGTAGGTCCTTATTACCCCCAAATGGGGCTTGTAGGTGACCAATTAGCGTTCTAGGGTAATAATGTAGCTAGAAAAGCCCTAGGGCGGTAAGTAATTTAAAAAAAACTCACTCACTCTTCACTCTTTCAAAAAGTTCGCGTACATCTAACCATCGTACTGACAATAGACATCATGCATTCAGCCCAATGACAAAAGAGGTCGCTTCGCTATTCAGCCTTGTCTTCGTATGAGTATAATAGTCATCAATTTTAAATATCGAACGGCGAAGGTCAATTTCGTTCTTGAAAAAAATAATAAAAAAAAAAGATGAAAAAAGGCGGGAATAGAAAACTTTTACTTTAGATATTGTTTGTTTTTGGGATTTTTTCTATAATTACGTGCTAATTAGGAAAAAACATGAGTTCTGCAAGTGATGAAGATATAAGCTGCACTCCCGATTCAACGAAAATGGAAGCTGAAGCAGCAATTAACAATATTTTGCCTGAAAGTTCTAAAGAGAGATATTTGAAAACCTACGACGAGTTCATGAAGTGGCGAAAAGAAAAATGTTTTATTCTTGTAATGCCGGTTTTTTTCTACTTACCTCACAATCGAGATGTAAAGCAGAGTAGTTAGCTCGGGTGTAAGCATCAATTGCACCCTCGGACTATAGGCGCCCTCGCTGCGCTCGTGCGCCTAAATATCTCGGGCTGCAATTGATGCTTTACAGCCCTTGGCTACTAATCTACTATTACATCTCTCATATTCGGTAAGTAGGTCCTTATTACCCCCAAATGGGGCTTGTAGGTGACCAATTAGCGCTCTAGGGTAATAATGTAGCTAGAAAAGCCCTAGGGCGGTAAGTAATTAAAAATTAAACTCTTTACTCTTTCAAAAAGTTCGCGTACATTTAACCATCATACTGGCAATAGACATCATGCATTCAGCCCAATGATAAAAGAGGTCGCTTCGCTATTCAGCCTTGTCTTCGTATGAGTATAATAGTCATCAATTTTAAATATCGAACGGCGAAGGTCAATTTCATTCTTGAAAAAAAATATTTAAAAAAAAGGTGAAAAAGAATAGAAAAAAAATAGAAAACTTTTATTTACTTTACATAATTGTTTTTTTTGGGTTTTTTTTTATAATAACGTGCTTATTGGGAAAAATACATGAGTTCTGCAAGTGATGAAGATATAAGCTGCATTTCCGATTCAATGAAAATGGAAGCTGAAGCAGCAATGAACAATATTTTGCCTGAAAGTTCTAAAGAGAGATATTTGAAAACTTACGACGAGTTCATGAAGTAGCGAAAAGAAAAACGAGTAATTTTTTTCTATTTACCTCACAATCGAGATGTAAAGCAGAGTAGTTAGCTCGGGTGTAAGCATCAATTGAACCCTCGAACTATAGGCGCCCTCGCTGCGCTCGTGCGCCTTAATATCTCGGGCTGCAATTGATACCTTACAGCCCTTGGCTACTAATCTACTATTTGATGATTTTGAACGAGATGTGAGAATAGATAACATTATCGAAGAAGAATTAATTATATCTCTGATGCTGGGGCCGCACCTGCGTCTATAGTGACAAAGCTTCGCGCCAGTACTTTGTGGAATGTAGGGACTGAAATGCCCGTGGCGCGAAGCTTTGTCACGATAGATGCAGGTGCGGCCCCAGCATGAGAGTAGACAGCAGTGACGACGATGACAACACTCGTTCGTTATAATTCTATTAGTTTTAGTGACTAAATGCATTTTTTCTTGGTTAAATTATATACGTGTCTTATTTTGTTTTATAACTTTAGGTTAGACAATAATGGGACAGGGTTTTAATTAATAATTGTTTATTTAATTTGATTTTCAATGGAACTCAATTAAAATTACGGTAGCTATACGTACTTTTTCACAATAACTGCATTCGATTCACAAATGTTTGAAGTCCGTATCGATTCATTCGATTTAATCGATGTTTTTTAGCATGTCACCTCACTATGAAGCTAAGACAGACACATGTCAAATGTGGCCAATTAAATTGGCTTGCCTGTACTTATTACTTGGAAACATTATTATTTTTTATTTCTGTAACCTTCATTGATTTGGTAACTATGGTTACCACAAACGTGGTGACCAAAAAAATACAGAAAAATCTGTCAATTTTCCAATGCCCCATTTTTTTAAATAACAATGCTGTACTGTGGGTTTTCGGGCAGGCCCATTGAATCTTGTACACAAGCCAGGGTTTATCGAAACCTCTTCCAGCGCGGGATTATGTGTGATCCTGTCCTGGCACGCACGTATTGAGGTTTATAGGACTATCCACAGTAACAATGGGCCTGGAACGTGCGGGCAAAACGATACAGGCTAAAATAAACCTTAAATGCTTTCAAAAGATTAGAGATAGTAGTCTACACTAGCGCAAAAAAGCTCTACTGCGAGCGGCGGTTGGACACGTCACGGAAATGGGCATTTTTAGGGTTCAGTACCGAAAGGGTATAACTGAGACTCTACTATCCGTCTGTCTGTTTGTCACCAGGGAATCGTAGTAGCTAAACAGTTGAAATTTTCACAGATGATATATTTCTGTGGCCTCCCATACAGCAGACATGATTTTTTTGCTGTTTTTTTGCTCGACATGTTGTACGGAACCCTTCGTGAGTCGCACGAATGCGACTCGCACTAAACCGGTTTTTTCACTTGTAGTTTCTAACTACGTGAGTAATTTGTTTGAAAGGACTAAAGCTAGGTGCTGCCTTAATTATGTCAAATTTCATGTGTAATTTTTGGTGTACATACAATAAAAAATATTCTATCTATCTATCTAATATTTTGTTAATAATTAAAATAACGTAACATCAGCTGCTGTGCTAGATGCATTAGATTGTATTACATTACTGCAGTCAGCGCTTACTTCCTTGTTCACAAAAACTGCTAGCAAATCTTAAGATCCTACAAGATCGGGTCTCTTGACCCGACCTTGAAACTGTAATTTAACTATAATGCACAAAAAGACTTGAGGCCCAGTTTCTACATGAAACGGGTCTCTACGGGCGATACGATTTAATCAAAAATATCTTAATAATCCACATACGAAGTTACAGAATGCAAATCTTGAGATTTTCTAGGAGTTTTGGTGAATACCGGAAGCAGTAATGTAATACAATCTACAAATAATTTCTTCTACCTTAATCATTCGATCTTCATGATTCTTCTGCTATACCCTAGTCAGTCTACCAAATATCAGTGTTGGGACCAGCACATCATTATGGGTAACCAATCTTAGTCTGGAGATGTTTTGGTACTCACAAATGAGTGCAAGGCACCATTCACACAATTTCTTATCGGGTTAAGCATTTAGATAACCCGAAAGAGTCAAAATAACAATGTATATAACAGTTCGGCATAGAAGTATGAGATATGTACTGGGAAAAAAGTCCCAGAAAGTAACAGTGACATAAGGTGATGTGAAAAACCGGAAACAAAAGGGCTAAACGTGACAACTCCATATAGTGGAGTCTTAAGTAAATGCACCCCTGATCCCAAACTAGGATGCGCTATGTTCTGCTATGATTACCAGGGAAGGACATTACATACATGGAAAAACACCCAGACTTAGGCTATTGGTACACATGTACGGTAGCCCACTTTGGGGATTGAACCCACGACCTCTGACTTAGTATGTAAGCGCCTTAACGGTTAGACCATCGAGGCCGTCAATATTAGCCTTAAGTGTTTTGTATACCGTCTGCGTCTCCCTTTCAGTCTCCAGAATGATTCAATATAAGTAATAGATAACAGCCGTGTTTTTCCTGGTATTTAGGAAGAGGGAGAGTGTTCCCTAATATAAATATTTCTCGAAAGTAATATTTTCTATTAGGTATGTATTTGATTTCACACCGGGGTGAAAGCAATATATTTCCTGCGGAAAATATTAACGTAGAAACCAAATATAAGATAGATAGGTACCATGATATTAAAGGGACCTGATACTTCTCACAACATCTCAAAATTTTCCGCATCACGATCTGAGGTTTATTTAGATCTTCCTACTGCTTCTAACGCAATCTTCTTAAGTATTCATTTATTTGATCTCTAACGCAAACAAACGCAAGTGAGCTTTTGAATATATTACGAATGACCCACTTTACGGCGCGACATCTTTTCAGAGAGGAACCGTCGTCAAACGTCGTAGTTAATGGGTAAAAGCTAGGCTTTCCTTGAATTTGCGAATGTTACGGCGTTTCCGATGATATATGACAGTCATTCGTGGCCCATATGACTTGCGTGTCGAGCCACATTTAGCCGTAATAAAAGTGTATTTGGTAGCTTCTCCATAAATTGTGGACATTTTGCGGACCCATCTAATGTAAATATAGCATTAATTTTCTTATTTACAACTGTCGATAAACAAGCCCCACTTGGAATAAAATCTCTCTCAATAAGGATAATTAAGCGGAAATTTACGCATCGCTCGCTAGCACATACTCAGCATAAAAGAAACTAGGCAAAGTTCAGTTTACACGGCTGATGTTGGCTTCTGAGTCAGTAGGGCGGCACTACACTCGTGAGCACTTCGCCTAATGACTCGCATTCACTCGCACCCTGCCTCCGCACCACAACATTGCTCAGCGTTTCACCAAACAAAACTAACCTCTAGCAACAAAGTAGTAAAAGTTAATACAACAGCAAAGGTAAAAAAACTACAAACGCGTTCGCGATGTTTGAGATTCTGATCACGACAGCACGCTTTGGTATGAAGCCGCGAGAATATGTAATATTTTCTTGATTTGGTACGTCGATGTATCGCCGAATAAAACGCGCTGCGAGTACGTTTATCTTTCTGCGTCGGTGTCCTTTGTGCTCTTTGGAGTCAACCGTATTTGATACTGTTGCACGCTTTGAAGAAAGTTTTCCCCGCGTCGAGGTAAGTATATTCCTTTCCCTTTGCGTTCCAGGAAAACCCGTCTGGAGTGAAATGTTATTTACCCGTATCTTTTGTGACATCTGGTGGGCGAAACATTTAGAGTAAAGAAGAAAGACGCAGGTAAGTAGACAAGCAACGAGGTAAATATTAAATATCATTTATCAATGCTCATACCCATATTACCCATTGCTTATGAATATTCATTCAGTCCTTGTTATCTCCAGAGGCAGCGGCGTGAATAGCGTCACCGTCTAGGCTCGGACAATTCCGAGTGGCTTCTGGGTATGATAGGTACACTTTTGCATATTTTAGCACTGGTGCTTGAGCTGACTTGGCTACTCTGTCTCTATTGGAGCACATACTTGTAGGTATGGAAGGTCAGCAACCCAAGCAGTGTTGGCTGGTCAGCAAATCCACAACGTCATGATAATTATGTGCGTGCAGCAACGATGATGCATCTTTGACGAAGCGCAAGAGGTTCTCAGCGTCGTGGCAAGTGGCATCCTTTCCTACCACGCTGGGATACATACGTGACTACTCTACATACGTGTATGTTCTCCATATGAGAAAGGAAACAAACTACTGGCTATTTAAGATGCGTTTAAGTGGTCGCATTTAAAGATTGCATGAAAATGTACTGAAGCTCGCGCATTTGCGGTACGAGCTTTTCAATCAAGCTTTTCAGCTTTTACTCCTAATCAAGTGCATAAAATCCTTAACCTATTTTCCAGTGGGTATAAAGCCAATATAAAAAAATCTTATTAATTTTTCCGGCGCGCGATTGAGTGTTCCCTAATTTACAGTTCTTTACGTGCCTATATCTATCGCTGTAAGAGGTTTGGAAATTGGTAATGTTAGATCTTCAGAGAAAGTCAGTTCTTACTAATCAAGACAGAAACAAAGATAACCTAACCTAACAATGTGATTGTGCCAACATTTTAAATTCATCAAGCTCTAACGCGAGGTGGCACCTGCCTTTATAAATTATTCGGGACCGAACGAGCGTCAAGCCCGGCCCTTTGTTCCGTATTGCTTCTGAACAACCTCGTAAAGGCAATTTGAACGCTTACTCCTCTATCCCATCCATTCCCGGAAAGATTTCCACTCGCATTTCCCCCATTGAGTTAAAAGGTAATTTCGTGATCATATGTCTTGTGGGTGATCTTTAAACAATGAGTAGTGTTCCTTTGCTCTTAAAAATAAGTATTTCGTACTATTTTGCTATATGTGTCGCTAAATAGTATACAAACAAAGGTTTGCTATATGTATGTACGCTCTTTATTCTTGGAAATAAGCAATTGTGCAATTAAGTTGTTTTTTATCTTTTCCACACACTTTATTTGCATACAACGTGCGTACAAAGGCAAAATACAAAAGTCCACAAATGTATGGCAGGTGTTTCTTAGATTTGAAAATACAAACTAAAACGACAACAACAAAGAAAGGCCAAGTTCCTCTTAAAAGAAATAAAATATCTACAACATAATATATCACATTTAAACATGAAACATTGTCAGGAACATGCACTTTTTTGAAAAGTACAGCAGCCTACACAATCCGGCATTACGTCACGTAAACATAGCAACAGACATTCATCACATCCGCCGCTTGATCAATATACGTGTCCTTGACATTCCATCCGACTCCGGCACCGAAATAAAGCACATCCTCATCTCGCGCTCCCAATAGCGATTCATATCTTGTTATTCAATATTCACCCACCTTATTCTCGCCGGCGGCGCGCCACACCGTTATTATTCACCACTTAATTCGACAAAGGAACACTGCCAATAATATTCAAATACACTCGATCCCAGGTATGTTTCGCACTGTACGTTGTCTCGTAGAACGGTTTTATAGAAAAGCCAGTGGTATCGACGTAGTTGCGCGGCGTAGTCGGCAAGTTGTACGTGGTTCTACGGCGTAGCGGCGTAGCCCGTCGGAGACGTAGCAGGCGCGCGCGGCGGGTGACTCGACTGCCGGCCCCGCTCGGCACGGATGCCTCGCACAGTCTACCTTTGGCTCGTAGATGAAGCGCCTTCAGCTAAGACAATTTTTTCTTCTTTAGAATGCTGTCCCGTCTCTTAATTTGTCTTTGCAGAGCATAACGTAGCCTATATTGAAAATAGATGCTCAATATAAATGGTAGCGCAATAATTTGCCCGATTATCAATGGACCGCACTACATTCACACATTAACTCACGCCTGTGAGTGGTATGCAGAGACCAGGGACTGCCACTTGCTACGATCCTGACAGATCACTTTCGCTTTATAAAACATAACATAAACATAAAGATTTACATCCAGGCACATACATTGCTTCTCATACATTCATCGACATTCATTAGTCGTTGCATATATGCATGCGGGTTTCAGGTACTACCGAAACCGGCGACCGATACTACCGACCGTATCTACTTAATATCCAAAAAAATCATGTTCTCATTAGTTTTTTTTTTTTTATCGATCATCGTATCTATTGAAATATTGAAATCTGATTTGATTTGAAAAATATTTATTGCATGAGATAACATTGTACACAAAGGCGAAGTTTTGTATTGACCGTTTTGTATTAATACCTACGCGTCTACGTATTCTAAAATATTATTTAAAATATCTTAAAAACTTCCATATACTGTGCTCAAGGAGACCTGTCACGGCGCATGCGTGCGATGACGTCAGCGCGTCGCGTCGCGCGCCGCGTCCACAGAGCTCCTGTCCGCTACGCTCGACGCTTGTCTCTCGTGGGAGGCACCACTCATTTATTCGTGCCAAAATAACACGACTTGTCTGGGATATGTTGCTCTCACATGTGTAATTTCTTTCGAGGTCCGCTTACGTAAAGAAGACAAACATAACGAAACGTAAGCGACCTTTTCCAGAATACCCCGTCTACTGTAACCTAGGATAGGTAGTGGATGGTCGGTTAGCTTTATAGAGGCATTTCTTTTATATACATTATCTATAATTTATTGTACTTGTAGAATATGGTTGAAGAAAGACTTATTTTATGTTTGAAACTGTTGTTTTTTCACATTTTATACATTGTCTACGAGAAACACAAGTAGAAAGTAAAAACGCGAATAAACTTCACAGTTTAGGCAGGTTAAGAGGATTCAGTGGGCTAACTGGTGCCAAAAAAGAAAACAAAACATATCTTTTACAGATCGAATTTGCAAACAGTGTCTTGTACAGACTCTCTCTATCGTAGTAATTTTTAGGACCCATAGCCGTGAACATAAGGTAAAGAAACCTATGAAACCTAAATAGCATTAATAGCGAAAACTGCCATTTTTGGCGTGAAAACTAACAAGTCCCAGGTCAGTGGTCTTAGGTTTTTTGTCGTGGATCCTAAAAATCACTGTTAACACGATTGAGAGGTTGTACGGATACTCTTTGCAAATTCAAGTATTCGAGCAAAACCAATAGTTGACTTGAATTCAGAAGTGCAAGGTGCATAATGAACGAAAACCATGCCGTTATTACACTCAGGTAGGCGCTGGCAAATTGTTGATCTACGGAACACTTTATTTTCAACAAAACGTCAAGCAAAAATGAGCCTTGTTCAGCAGCCTGTATGATCGTTGCTGTAATTCGCTTTTGGCAACGCGTTTTCGGCGAGCGAGTTGCATAAAATACATAGATAGATAAGCATGAAAGGTTTGCATCGAGAAGATAGCGAGTTATGTTATTTCGCTAGATTGAGTGATGGTCTGATTGATCGCATCCATACCGCATTCAGATTAAGATAAACAGACAGGTTATAAATCATTTTAATTTCAGGTTTTCCTTTCATCATTCAGCCACAAGAAGTCCACTGCTGGACATAGGCCTCCTCCATGGATTTCCAAAAAGATCGGTTGGAAGCGGTTTGCTTCTAGCGTCCTCCTGCCACTTGTACGAGATCGTGGGGGTGGTTTTCCTTTACTTCCATAGAGTCCAATGTAATAATTTTACATTGGACTCTATGGACAATATTACATTGTATTTTAAATTCGCAAACGCTCGTGACTCAGAAACAAAGTAGTAAATACCGAACCCAGGGCGGCGGCAAGTTTTCTACCGACTTAATATGGCTACCCGAGGGAATCCTAGTTTAGTGGCCAGTAAACATTTTTTCTCTACCACCAAACCGGACTTGGCCCCCGTGGTGGAGTGTGGCCTATACCTTCCTTAGGGAAGAGACCCGTGCCCCTCGTGGGGACATACTTGGTTGATGATGATGAACAATTTTTTGTAACCGTTTTATAATAAAGTTTTTTCATTTTCAATAAAACCGTTTGTTCGTTTAATTTTAGGCTAGCTATTGAGTGCGATGCAAGAAGGGTTACTTTCGTATAAATCACAGAGTTTGTTCCACGTTCATCAGTCCTAAAATAGAAGAGATAGCATTAAACGAAAACAGAAAAAGAAACCTGTAAGTAAACACGAAAAGAGGCGTAAGTTTCAGGTAGGTAGGGATATAGGTGTTGGGCAAACAAGTCTACTCCATTTAAATATAATGTACCAGGCACTGCAATGTCCGAGTCCTCTGTTCACCCATCTAGTTTGATTGAAGATGCCACTAGACGCAGGATCAATATCATCTCATTGTTTAATGTAAAGGCGAAATTTATAGCTCTGACATTCAAAACATTTTTTTTTTAATCAGGGACCGGAAACACTTGACTCCAGTCACGATCACATGACGTTGGACTCTTCAAAATGAATGAAATCAGAAATCAGAAATTTATTTCAACGTAAAGAATTTACATTCTGCTTGTTGAATGTCAATGTACATAAAATGATAATGTTAGCCGCTGCCTTGGGGCCGAATGTAGTGGAGAAAAAGGCAGCAAAAAAACTCCACTCTGACCATCTTTTCTCAAACCAACTTAAGTCTAGTACAATATTTGGTTCTTTCAATGTTCTTGGGACTCGGTATTTATAAATTGGACGTAGTTTAGCAAAAAGGTTCCAACCCACACAAAGTGAGTTTTGAGATATTTGAGTTTTTAGCTTTAATCTGATTTACGCTCTCCATACCTTTGGGTTGATTACCATGTGCCATAACTTTGCACATACTCATCGGATCGCTATGCAATGCAAGTCTTTGATTCTTAAAGTATAGACCATAGTGATCATTTTGGTATATTTAACTCAAAAATGACCATGTTGTGAGTTGGAACCTTTTTGCTAAATTACGTCCAATTGTTCTTGCGATATTTCTGACCTTCTATGCACTGCTATAAGTGGTAGGTGCATCGCGTTTCGATCGCGGCGAGGCGGTCCACCTGGGAATAATTTATGACTTTCCCTGTACGAGGCTGTACGTGTTGCTTCCACCGACGCTGTATATAAATCGGACGAATTTCGCACACGATTTCATTCTTGATGCAATGCATTCCGAATCGTCCGGAAACGTTTTTGTCTCGATCCTCCGCCCCGGGATTGTAATAGATGAATTGCTGGGATCTGGTATCAATTGAATAGTTGGTATGCTGTTTTATGAACAGAAGAGGATAGTTTTTTTTTTAATTGGTAGTAAACAATATTTTTAGCTTATCCTACTAATTCGTCTCTTAGGACTTTAGGGCTTTATGTACTCATGAATTGCTGTTTTACATAGTACTCATTTAATGGGCAAAACTAGTATTTTTTCATTGGTTTTGAACTTTGTCTCAAAGTGATAAGATTGAATTTAAGGTGGCAACTATTATGCCACTGCCTGGCAAAGGCTTAACTTACACGTAGTAGCAGCTTAAATAGTAGGCAGGAAGTTTATTTAGGTACTCATTTATTACTTAGTAAATCTGCTATGGAAGAACTCTATCTGAATTCTAGAACTCTAGTCTCTAGTTAGATAGACAGATAGACAAATCTAGAACTCTATACAAGCACCGAAAGCAAAGAAAGAGGATTACAGCGGAGGTGTTTCAGCTTCGGGAACTAGCGTGTATTAGTGGTCTTACCCTTTTCAGGTACGTAACTCAAAAACCACAAGTGTTTGTTTTCGTGAGAGGAAACAAACAAAAATCAAAATTAAGAAAGAAGTAGACATAAAGCGTTAACCGAAAATCACTGTTTAGTAACGAATAAACATAAACACACTGTATAGAGCACACTTTACGGCTGGAGTTTTCTCAGCGTGTCCCCTCTATATTTGGGGTTGTCATCGGGCCCCCGTCGATACACTGACCCCTGAAATGAAGGGTCGATTTAGGAGGCGGTCCAAGTCATAAGATGTGTGGTTTGTTTGTGTTTAGGACTCCTCTTGGCTTAGCGCAGATTTTTTATTGAGAGTCGGTACCGCTATATTATGTCTCTTGCTTGACACGTTTAAAGTCAAGAAGAAAAAGCTACGAAGTTGGAAAAATGGCTTTTCTTTCGGCAGTTGCGTTAAGACTTTGAAAAGTAACCTGTTAGGTTATTGTAACCTTTATTTGTCTCAAGTTTGTTGTGTGGTCCGATTAGGCCATTAAAGTTCTGAAGATTACGATATTTTTAATACATATTTTAAGCGAAGCATAATTATGTCTGAGCATTGTTAACGCCTTCTAGCGGACTATAGCAATTTCCTACTTTTATTGTTTACTTTGGTTTAATGTTAGTAATTCGAAATAAATCTCATGTTCAATTGTCAGTTAAGTTAAGGAAGGTAGCTTTAAATAATGCTACTTTTGAAATGACACTTTTAAAGCTTCGCAATTATTGATTATTTAATTATATGATTCGCAATTATTAGATAATTATTTAAAAATTAAACGTAGCTTTTTTTTATTATTTTCACTAAAGTGAATAATCGCGACAACACCCGTTTACTAGCCTTACATCTATACAAAGGAAATACCTCCATATTTCCTGTAAGAAAACTACCACTCGGAATATATTTTTTAAGTCTTCTAGATTGAAGCAACTTTATTCTTTTGACTTGCACCAAAAAGGGGTCAGGGTTATTAACAAAAATGCATTCGTCAGATCGCGATAGGCCCCCTCCGTCGCGGGACACATTGCCAATGCTAGTACCGTGCCGTTGTCGTCGCGTTCATTAACTGACACAGTCACTCGTCAAATTGTGCTTCATCCTGCCAGCTCGTTGGATTTGGCACATTTTATCGGATTAAAAGGATATTTTGAATCGTGGGGTCGACGCTCGTTGCTGTCCTTACGCGACTACGATACAATTACAAAAGTACAACATAATTAATTTTCAATAAAACTTTTTATATTTGTACTATTTGTTGAATACAATTAGGTAAACATAATCAAGATAAGATAACATAAGAATATTCTTTATTGTACCAGTAAAAGCAAATAAAAAACATTCACAAAGATACAGTACAATTGGCGGCCTTATGGCCTTAATCAATCAAGATTATTTACTTGAACATATTATGTTAGATACATAGATATTAGAATAGAATTATATACGTTAGACCCACCTATGCACAACCAATATGGACATGTAACCGACTATCGCTTTGCTGTCGCAGTAGGTTGAATTAGTAGCGTTAAACTTATACCTAGTAAGTCATTCAATGTATTCGGTAGTCGGACAAAAGTAGAACTAAGTACTCAGAAAAATATTCAAACATGCTATGGATTGATTTGTGGTCTTTCTAAAACTGGGTCAAATGAGGGTAATAATGAAATGAAATGAAGTGCGCAATTCTTGAGAAACCCTATTAGACTTTCGGTCTTATTCATAATAAAACCGGTCAAGTGCGTGTCGGGTCACGAGCAGTGTAGGATTCTGTATGAAGAGAGGCTTTTATCTGCTTTGCAGAACTATTTATGTGCTAGTCACCTATGATTCGTTAACTTGTAAGGCCTACTTAGCCTTGATAGGTTTTCTTTTTAAGTATTTTTATGTGGATTTGTCCTGAAATAAATATATCAATCAGTATGAGCTACTGACCTGAATTTTTAGCTAGGCTAGCTAAACCGCGGATAGGCAGACAGACGGACGGACATAGAGGAACTAAAAGGGTTGCTTGTCGAATACGGAACCATTACCGTATGGAATACAAACACCATTCTTTAAAACTCTCTTTAATAAACTTTTCGGAGCCAATTTAAATAACCTATGGTTTTTTTTTTCTCTTTACCACAAACTAACCAACTCAAGAAAGTAGTCTGCCTAAGGAGTTTTTTCGAGGAATTGTGTTTTTACAAATAACACCGCTTTTGTTTACACTGTGCACTGCTAAAGTCATTCTGTTGAACAACTTTGTATGCGCTAAGTAAACTTGTAGTCTTGTCGTGTCTGCCTACCATGCGAGAGGTCCCAGGTTCGTCTCCCGGCTGGTGACAATAAATCCAAGTCTTGGATCCATGACCTGGGGTTCGACAGCGACATCGCTGTTTCTGGTTCCTACAACACAGGGTATCCTAGTGTAGAGCCAGAAGCAGAAGCCTGCCTGTATGTTAATGTTTATATTTTATGTTTAGGTCCACTCAGTGGATTCGGCAGGTTTGTATACTAGCTGACCCCGTTAACGTTGTTTTGGATTATTAATCAGCCTACGACTTATTCTCAATACTACCAAATATAGCCATACAAATTATAAAAATCGGTGAAGCCGTTTCGGAGGAGTTCGATAACCAACACTGTGACACGAGATTTTTATATGTAAGATGACTATGCTTTACCTCTGAGAGCCATCGCAAACAGGGCGACTTATCGCCGCGTCTAGTCGCCGCGTCAGACGAGACGTTGTATTTGCTTCTGGCGTCTTGTCGTCGCGACTCCGCGACTCTGACGCCAAGTGTGCGGAGATAGGAACAAAATATATGAAATCTGACTGCCGTAGCCTATCGTCACGACTAGTCGCCGAACTGTTGCTGTCGCGTGTCGCCTAGTGTGTGCCTATGTGCACACTATTGCGGTATTTTTTCGATACATAAGCCTATGCTTATGTATCGAGAAAATACCGCAATGGCTAACAGTTTTCAGAGCTATGTGAACTTCAACTCAGCAATTATTGGAGCTATATTTGTAACTCGGATTCTTCTGCAGATCTCCTTATTCCTGATTCGATTGAGCAATGGAACTCCTAACAAAGCTCACATAGGTTTGCACTATCATCATCTTTAGCCCGTCTATGCGCTGTTCTTCTCCAGGTCTTTCCTGCCATGTCGATGTCGTCACGCCACTGGGGTGGCCTACACTTCTACTTTTGCGTACTATCGACTCTATCTTTCATCCTCCCTGCGACAAACATGACCTGCCCGTCTCCATTTTAGAGTAGCGACCCTTCTTGCTATGTCGGTTACTTTGGTTCGCCTCCTGATCTCGATGTTTTGCATTCGATCTTTGATGGAGATACCGAGCATCGCTCTGTCTAGTTTGCCCATTATTATTATTTATTTATTTATTTACGTATCACTACCATTACAGACTTGCCTAATTTCTATAGAGGAACATGAGATCACATATGAGAGCTTAATGCTATTTGCCTTCAGTGTTAAAGAGACATAAAAAATATATATTTATTTCCATATAAATAACGCCAACCGATTTAAATATTTAGTGGAGTGGCTCTGCTGAAGTGGGGACTGTTGTTGCAGTCGCTTATGCACTCGCTCGGCTTATCCGGCTTTGTAGCACTAATCATTTTAGTTCGCGGACCGGCTACGGCTGAATGTTGGGTCAAATCAAATTAGCTTAAGTGTCTGTTGTGGACTTAGCGAAGGATTTATAAAATACATCAGAATGCGTATACTGAGTTTTTTCATTCACTTTCGAAAGCGAGAGCGGTTGCAGTTTGTATAGGAGTGACAAAGCGCGCCACATAGTTGTCTCTTCGCACTCAGAATGTCTTGAATGTTTGTTGTACTTCTTCGGCGAATACTTTAAAGGCTAATCCATAATCCAAAGATTACACAGATAAGAGATGTGGCGAATGTTCAATGGCGATTGTTCCCTGCGCTAATTAAGAAATCGTACAATTTTGTACTAATCACGCTTAATATTAACAATAAAAAATATATGAGCAGTTAGGATTGCAGATATTGATGTGGCCGATATTTGCATGAAAGATTTAAATGAAAAGCTACTATCGTTTACCAGCGAAATTAGATTTTGTGGAAAATAAAGCTTTTGGAAAAAAAAAATTGCCATCTAGACAGGTTAAATGCAATCGTTATTCCATACGAATTAGTCACTGATATATCCTTTATTACCAAAGATTTTATTCAGAATTTTTTAGTGCGTACTTACCCTTGTTACACCCTTAACGTAAACTCATATTCTATAGGAGTGACAAAGCGCGCCACCTATAATCCATTTATCTATACTTGACTTTTTTTCCAAACTTTAAACGACACTAAATCAAAAACCTTTAGCGGTAGAAAACTCGAAACAGTTTGCAAATTTAGTACTAGCTAGCACTAAATTTGTAGACTGCTTCGAGTTTTCTACCGCTAAAGGTTTTTGATTCAGTGTCGTTTAAAGTCTGAGAAAAATGTCAAGTATAGACAAATGGATCATAGTTGTCTCTTTGTCACTCCTATATAAATTGCAAACGCTCTCGCTATCGAAAGTGAATGAAAAAACTCGCACTAAGCACTCCGCATATGGAATTGCATTTTTATTACGTACCTACATACTTTGGACAGTGAAACGTGAAAACGTTTTTTTTTTTCATATCCAAGGAGATTACGTCCGTGTAGTTTTGGAATAAATCATTTTGGGACGTATATTTACGGAATAACAGAAGTTCAACTCAATGCTAACCGCACAAAAGTTCACACTTAGACGTGCACACACGGAGTATCTCGCAATATACCTACTCTTTGCTTATCGCGGCACTGAGGTCTGTAATTTCCGTAGGTGGTTACATACGGCTATTATACTGAGTAAAGGTTCTGATGGGGAAAATTTTGTATCCCGTGCCCTGTCACCTCCGAGGGTTCCAGTAATCCGGGGAAGGATCTGCTAGATTGCCTCTATAACTTTCTCGATACAAATTTACATATTTCCCGGATCGTCACGCACCGTATTAGCTCACTGCAATGGAACGGAAAAGGTTGTGGGTGGATAGAATAAGATGTCTTTGAGGTGCGCCTCTTGACACACACAAAACAATCCGTTTTTCGTGCTCAGAACGTTTTCGTTACCTACAGTCTGTTAGCTTTTAGAATATACCTCGGCTACTATCGGATAGAATCGATTATATTGCAATAGGTAAGGTCTATTTTGTACTGTCATTTATAACTTTACATAACTTTTCAAAATAGCGAAGAATGTTTTATACAGAGCAGGAAGTAGTATTGCACTCGTGTGCTTTCGACGAAAACCGAAGCCTAGAAATTGAAATTGAAACCGCTTTTGTGCTTTGTTTGGAATCATTGACAGATTTGGTCTGTAAAAATTTATTAAAAAACGAGCAGGACTTAATTTAAAGGATTTCATTTTATCCCTATCATGTAGCAAAATTGTTGTTAGAACCTCATAATAAACATAAACATTTACATACAGGCACATACATTGCGTCTGTCCCCACACTAGGATACTCTATGTCGTGGGAATCAGAAACAGCGAAGTCACAAACATGTAAATATCCAAGACCTGGGTTTCTTTTTTTTTGTGCCCAGCTGGGATTCGAACCCAGGACCTCTCGCATGGTACGCAGATGCACTAACCACTACGCCACAAAGGTCGTCGTAATAATCATTTTAATTTTTTTTTATTCTGGACATAAGTTGGCTTGAACTTAAAAAACTACTAAAATCTGCCATGATCTAATACCTTCCCTAAAGCCACTAACGCTTTAACAAGCAATCACGTCCAGGCAAAGAAATATATGGACTATTCTCGTAAATCGAAGGCTTTAGTGTACAAAAAGCGCAATGAAAGCGACGATCCATCCCGAAATTACATCCCGCCTCGCTGCCCCACAGGAATTGAATGGCCCACTAGAAACCCTAGAGCAGAGGTTCTCAATGTGTGCATCGGAAAACCTCGAACGCCGTTAAGGAAAGATAGATAGAGAACACTTTATTGTATAAAAGTAAAGAAAACAGGAACGCTGCAATGCATTTCTGTTTTCTTATATATGAAAACTAAACTTTATTTAGGTTTCGTACGCAAAAAATGCCTGTCTGTGCCTATGCTTATAAAGTCTTTTTACTATGCGTAGTATATTATGCAACTTTATCTAAGTTTTCATGTACTTTTATAATGTATCGCAAGCACAAGCAGCCTATATTCTTCCCACTGAATCGCTTGTAGCCCCGCCGCCTGAGTGATTTTAAGCGATCACGAAGGTTAAGCAACAAAGGGCTCGTTTAGTGCATGGATAGGGGACCGTCTATGACTAACGCTAGGGGCATTTTTCCGAGCGGTTCCTTGCCTCGCAATGCAGTGCCGGCTGCCGTCAATAGATGGCGCTGGAGGGCCCTATGTAATGCTATGTAGTGCTTAAAATGGGTTTGCGTGCAATAAAGTGTATTAGTCTAATCTAATATTTTATTGTCAAATTACAATATGTAGTTCCTGGTGTATATAAAATACAAATAAAGTATATTGTATCTATCTTATCTTTCTACCTATTTAACCTACAAAAATATTTTTTGTCATGGACCGTAGTGGTAACCAGTATAAATTTTCCCTGAGCAAGTATTATTACGGTTAATTGTAAATACTCAGATAGAAAAGTCGAATTTGGTACGATTGTTTTTACACTTTACTCCATAATAAAAAAAACATAATATAACTTAAGTAACATGTTTGAAACACGAGCATATTGTTATGGAGACCCTATGGTTTTTTTTTTTAAATACGGTCAAGTGTGAGTCAGGTAAGTAAGTACGTAACGTGTATTATGTTACAGAACACGGACTGCAAGTCCAATCCACACTTGGGTGCTTTTGAAATTTTTTTAGACCTTGTACACATAATATTTTATAATGACTCGCGATGCTTTATATTAAACGTGTCTAAACACGATTATCTATTAAGTAGAATTGTATTACATATTTATATTTCCTTATCGCGATCAGACCATTTTAATTTTAATTTATGCTATAGACATTGTACTCTGTACACATATTTTGACTAGAGCGCCGTAAAAAATATTAAACCTGTAAGAACGTCGGTGAACCACTAAAGTTTGGGAACCCCGTTCGTAGAGGAAATGAAGAACGAGCCTCGCCGGCCTTGGCTACCCACTTTCAAATTAAATAAGTTTCCACTGACCGCTGACCGCTTCCGCCGTTTGCATCTACACAACTGAAGATGGCCCTACATCATGTGTTTTCAGGCCTTTCTGTCGTGGCTTTTATGGATATTTTATGGCATAATAGAACATTGTGCCGTAAAAAGTTAATCGGCTTTGCTTCACGATTTTTTTAAGTCACGTCTACAAAGTGTTATAGAAATAACGCGACATCTGATAATGATAAGTGTTTTTATATTTTGTATTAATAAGACCACTTTCAATAATAAAAAGTTAAAAATAAGACGCGGTAATTTTTAACGGAAAATAAAAAAAAATCGGCAAGAGCCAAGTGGAACAATCGCAATAGATACCAACCCAATATACAGTGTGTCCCTGGATAAAGTGCAATCCCGAAAGGGGATGAAACTAGACCATGAATCATTGACTAGAAAAATATAAAAAAAATATATAAAAAATTATTGTAGGATTTATTGGTATTTTAAGATTTTCATGTTTCATTAAAAACTCTATGTACAAAAGTATTGATTTCTTCCAAAATAATGGGTCTATTTCTTTGAAATAAAAAAAAACAGTATGCCTAATACCTGGCGATGACCATGAAATAATAAATAGTCCGCAAAAAAGTAACTAACTATCTTGGGTAAAAAAATGTATTTTTATGAAAAAAATTATTTTTTTAGACGTTTATTTTAAAAAACTTCAAATTACTAAAAAAATGTGCCCTATAACTATGTAATTTTATAGCTTACTTTTATTCTTTACCATTTTAGCTTCCGATAAAAAAAAAACAATGTTCTAACTAAAAAAACACGCTATCTACGAACTTTTAAAGTGGAGCCTAATCGTGTTACCGTGCAGGTAGAGACCGTTTTTTCCATTGTTTCCGTCCTACTCTGTGCCCTTCGGCAGTCGCAGTCCTTTTGTTCTACACTCAGGTAGAGGGAAGGCGAGGGGAGGGGAGGCAGGGGGTTCGAAACAGGACTTACACAGTCGCTCCGATATTCTCGCCGCTGCTACTACTGTTCTCGTTCTCTTTGTTATTAAGTTTTTGTTACATTGTTGACTGTTACGTTTTCTACTGTTCGTTACGTTTGGACTGTTCCTGTTCTGCTGTTAAGTGTTGACGAAATGCCGCGATTGACAGAGTTCTCACCTCGAGAAATAGCCGACATGCATTATTATTATGGCATGTCACATGGTCGCACAACAGTCGCTCGGACTGCATACATAAATGCTTTCCCGGGCAGACTCATACCCTCAGCTCGAAATTTTCAAGAGATTCATAGGAGGCTCTCCAACATTGGACTTGGTTTGGCACGAGATCGCCGTGAGCAACCAGCTGTCGTTATTGACAATGCGATAGAAGAGGCCATTTTAAACGATCTGTTTGCTGACCCTACAACAAGCATAAGACGATTAGCGTTGCGTCATGGCATATCGAAGACGTCTGTCTGGCGAATTTTGAAAAAGGAGGGATTGCATCCTTTCCATTACCAACGAGTACAACATTTACACGAAAATCTAGATAATCGTCCAAGATGCGTAATGTCGACGTGGATTCTAAGAAAAATTAGAGCTGACCCAAATTTTCCCAAACGCATTTTTTGGATGGACGAAGCGACATTTACCCGAGACGGCATTACAAACTGCAGAAATTTGCACCAGTGGTCTCACGAAAATCCACGATTGAAGCGGGCATCTACTTTTCAAGTAAAATTTTCAATAAACGTATGGGCAGTCTTAATCGACGACATTTTAATTGGTCAAGTCATTTTACCCAGAACCCTAAATGCTGAACGTTTTTTAGAATTACTACAAAATTTACCCATGTTGATGGAAGATGTTCCCCTGGCTATGAGACGGCGTGGGCGTATGTATCTCCAAATGGATGGATGTCCTGCGCGGGCATTATGGGCGGGAGGTGCGGCGATTTTTTAACGAAAATCACCCGAACCGGTGGATTGGCCGAGGAGGGCCAGTAAGCTGGCCAGCGCGTTCACCTGATCTGACACCCCTAGATTATTTTTTATGGGGTGTCATGAAGCAAAGAGTATACAGCACGCCAATAAATACCGAGGCACAGTTGCACGACCGAATAATTCAGTGCGCAAATGACATTAAAAATGATCCAGGAATGATTCGCAGAGCCACTAACCAAATTAATATTCGTGCAGTAATGTGCTTGCAAAATCGAGGAGGCCATTTTGAACATTTAATGCATTAAATAAAAATGCAAAATTGTAAATTACGGATAATTTTATTAATAAAGTTATTGTGATTAAAGTCTGACTTTTATTACCTACTAAAATGTAAATAACTCCTACCTAGCCAATTTTTTAGTTAGAACATTGTTTTTTTTTTTATTTGGAAGCTAAAATGGTAAAGAATAAAAGTAAGCTATAAAATTACATAGTTATAGGGCACATTTTTTTAGTAATTTGAAGTTTTTTAAAATAAACGTCTAAAAAAATCATTTTTTTCATAAAAATACATTTTTTTACCCAAGATAGTTACTTTTTTGCGGACTATTTATTATTTCATGGTCATCGCCAGGTATTAGGCATACTGTTTTTTTAGAAATAGACCCATTATTTTGGAAGAAATCAATACTTTTGTACATAGAGTTTTTAATGAAACATGAAAATCTTAAAATACCAATAAATCCTACAATAATTTTTTTATAATTTTTTTTTATATTTTTCTAGTCAATGATTCATGGTCTAGTTTCATCCCCTTTCGGGATTGCACTTTATCCAGGGACACACTGTAGATAATAATTATAATACGTTTGTATTTAAAATAAAGTGTTTTCTTTCATTTAATACGTCAGTCCAACTCAGACAGACAGACGGACAGCAAACCTTTTGAGGAGCTTAATCCTAGAAATTAAAAGTAATAAAACATCATTCAACATACAGCGCCACCAAGTTATCTGTTCAGGTGGCCAAAATTGTAACTAACTATCTAATAGTAAATCCTGTTTCCCATTTTTTATTTAATTTTTTCACTTACTAAAATTTATAGATACATTTTCATTAAAATTGAAAGACGGGTTAAAATAATCTAATTTTCCTAAGTAAATTTCTTACATGTTACTACTAAACTCTCCACTAGCGCCGCTATCAACTGAACAGATAATATGGTGGCACAACCGTACGCCAAGTGTAGGTAATTCACTCTGACATTTAAAAAGTAATGAGGTGAACATCTAAAATATCTATGGCGAACTCCCAGACCTCAGAATAAGGACTTATTCTGAGTCCCAGACCTTAGAATCAGACCCCTTATTCTGAGTCCCAGACCAGCCTTCTATCATGTAGATGTCCATGATTCTATTACTACGAAACTTTCGTAATAATTTAGAATCACCGTACCCCTGACCATGCCCTTGGTGATACGGTTGGTCTTTTAAAGTTGAACGGTACCACCGAGTGTAAGTCACTAGTGGTGACCTACCTCAGACCTCCCGCATGATTATCCACATAAGTAATAGAAAATTAGAACAAAAAATATCGTAGTAGTTCGATTATCTGCAACCTTGTGTTTCTATTACTTTTAGCTATAGATGTCGACATCACACGACGTTCAAAAATCACATCAGTAGTAGTCAGGGTATCGTTTAACTTTAAAAGACCCACCACATCACCAGGGGCACGGCCAGGGATAGGGCAACTTTCCACTGTATAGATTTAAGCCTTTAGACGAACCCATTCTCAAAATATGTTTGTATTTGACAGTTCGGAGTAGGCTAAATCAGACTACTCCATACAGTGGAGGACTTGAGTAATTGCACCCCTGGGACGCTACTATACATTGTCCCCACTGTATGGAGTTGATATGATTTAACATATTCCGAACTGTCAAATACATACATGTTTTGCGATTTTGGAGTCTTCTAAAGGGATAACCCGATAGAGTGGAAAGTTACAGAATACAAGGGCAGGACGCTTATTTTGACTGATATGATATGACTATCAATGTTGTGATATATGAATGTTGTGAAAGCGCTGTACTTGTTGACTTGTAAATTAAACCCAAACCCATAACCTGAACGTAGGAAATAGCTTTAAACAATACCACGGGTAGACGCATTAAGTGAACATACTGTGATGTAAATTGTTATGAACGTTCGCAGTCTACAATGTTATTAAATGGGCTTTACTGTACCATTTTGCCTTGAGGATTTGTTGGCATGAAATTGACAAAGTCTTCACATGTACCTGCTTTATTAAAAGATGTTTCATTTGGTAAATTTTCATGTCAGCCGCTTTTAATATTGAGATATTTAATTAGATTCCCCTGTCTGTAAATATTGCGATATATTTGAGTTTATAGGTACTAGCTTATACTTTATACTAGCTGTGCCTGCGACTTCAATCGATTGAGAGTTTCAGGAAACAATGTAGGTACAATTTTGGTATGACTGTGTCGTGGCAGAAATAGCCACATCACAAACATGTAAACATCCAAGACTTTGGGACCTTTATTTTGGCTCCAGCCGGGGTTCGAACCCGGGACCTCGTCCAAGGAATGGAATACGTACCTCGTCCACGGAATGGAATACGCATGGAAGGCATGCGCTAACCGCTGCGCCAATTGAAGTCTTGTTACCATGTAAGTACACTGTGCCTCAGTATTTATTTAAAATTTCAATTTAATATAGTGTGGGGCCAGAAGCAATGTATGTGCCTGTATGTAAATGTTTATGTTATGTTATTATAGCCTATGTCCTTCCTCACGAACTACACCCCTGAATGATTTTTGTGAATCCCATAGTAGTTTGAATGAAAACACCTTATATACAAACATCATCATCGTCGTCAGTCATTTGACGCCCACTCCTGGACATCTAATGGGCCTCTGGTATGATTTTCCAAACTTCCCGTACAAGCATACAAGCTCACAAAATAGCCCTATTTATATTACTAAATAATTAGTAGTTAGTGTAAATAGAGAAGACATCGATGAAAGTTGCACATCCTATTAAGTGACAAAAAACTTATTTGTCTTTAAAATAAAGTTCAAGTCAGGAAGCGACGGTTTCCTAGCATTCTGGGCTCACTGCCGCGGGACACCGACCTGGGGAAACTTTTTCGTACTTTTATATTATTGCATGGATGGGTGACCGTCTATGACTAACGCTAGTGGCATTTTTCCGAGCGGTTCCATGTTTCGCAAGGCACGTTAAGCAGTTGGTGCCGGTTTCTGTCGATAGATGGCAGTCGTTAAGCCAAGTTAGAGGTCTTAGGGCGGCTTAAAAAATTCTGACAGTAAGACCAGCCACTACGTTCACACCAGTCTTACGAGCCTCCACCAATCCGGACTTGGCCCTCGTGGTGGAGTATGGCCTATACCTTCCTCAGGGAAGAGACCCGTGCCCCTCGGTGGGAACATAATGGGTTGATAATGTTATATTATTACTTTATAAATAAGTATCACTTATTAATTTAGGTAATAAATCGGTTAAATTAAGGGCCAATTTCTAAATTGAGAATTTACACTAAGTACGTTAAACGGTCTGTCACGCTCTTTTCTGAGAAATTTAACGAGACAGCACTACAGTTAAGTATTTACTTAGTGAACATTCTCAACTCAGAAACCAGCCCTAAGTTTCATAAATTGTTTTATAACGGTGTGAGTTAATCTTGCTCAAGTATGCAATCGACATTTTTCTCTATATACACGTTTAAAAATACTACTAACTCTTGTGAAAATATCTAAATAAGCCTCATTGAGCAAATCTGACCCACTGAACAAAATTTAATACATATAAGGTTTATTCGATACTTATAACGAATAATGTCGGTTTCCATGAAGTATATAACCATTAACTGGAACATTTTCAATTAAAACCCAGCTTTGCGAGCTTCATACAGTCTGCACCACACACGCGCCTCTCCGAAACTCTATCAAATTAACGCGAGTTTAGGAAGTTACGAAACTATGTCTGAAGCCCGTACAAAGCTCGGTAATTCTACTGAGTGGCGATCGGATATCCGTTGAACACAAGATTGATTCAGTTTAAATGCGGTATAGCCTTTGTAATACTTTGGCGAACAATCCAATGTCAAATCAACAGAGCTCTTCAAAAACATTCCAAATAGTCGGCAAACATCGATTGTCATAACGCAGGCTTCAGGGAATTAATCTCTCAAAATCTAAAGTAGATTTTGTGTCTAAAGCAAGAGAGTGAAATAAATATAAGGTAATAAAGAAATTCTTATATACCTAATGGTTAACGAGGATGCGGAAATTACAACCGTTATAAAATTTTACGTCAAACGAAACAAGCAGACACTGAAACGTCTCCGATGAGAGAGTTTTAGAGCTAGATGATCGTAATATAACTTGTTTATTATCACTGCTAATATTGTACTACTTATTTTGGTACGTATAATTATTTGTTTTGAACTTTTACGTTTGGCTTTCCGCTGTTATTTTTTGTATAAATATGAGTATCTTTTATTGGTCCTATCTGTTGTATAGTATTATTAATTAAGCTCGCTGTTGACACCCCTAATACGTAAAAATAAAATAAATAAATTATGTTTATGTTTATGCGTATGTTTGAGGGTTTGTGCTACCGCCGAGCAGCAACGCAGCATCTGATAGATCAAGTGTTTTTAAGATTGTGAATCCAAAGGGCGCCAACAACGGCATCTTGTAAGCTTATGACGACTGTCTATGTGTCTGTCTGTCTGATCTGTGAATATTGTTATTTTACGGTTATTCTCCTAAATTGTAACCAGTTGTCCACTGTTTTTTTTTTCAGAATAGATGTATTATCTAAAATAAAAAACGTGAACATCGGTATTTATTTGTGAAAACATAGTGATTTAAAAATTAATGCAAGGGACCCTATCTGAGCCCTATTTCACTTGGCTTACTATGACCAGCTCGATTTAACTACAGATTAATAATTAGGTAGAGTCGGTGATGTATTATGTAGTTGCATGAAACGCGAAAGTGGATCATGGCAAATAAATTTTGAAACATAGCCGTGAGGGATAGAAAACATTTATGCAGTGGCGGTTATATTAAGATTATACGGAACTCTCGGTGCGCAAGACTGTCTCGCACTTGACCGATATTCTCAACAAATCTGACGAATAGCGAACAAACAGCTCAAGTAGCTTACAATAAAATAGAATACTATTTTAACTATTTCTATTTTATATATACTCGTAAATATAAATAAATTCATGCCCGTTATCCCCGAGGGGGTTGGCAGAGGCACCAATCACTTTAATATCTATAGATACGAATATCAAGTTTGCAAGTTTAAGTTTTCGAATTGTTATGTCATCAACATCATCATCAGGCTATATTAGTCCACTGCTGGACATAGCCCTCCCCTAATGAGCGCCATAGCGCCCTGTCTTGAGCTTGCCGCATCCAGCATCTGCCTGCAGTCCTTCGCTGATCGTCATCCCACCTGGTTAAAGGGCGTCCTACACTACGTTTGCTGAGTCGCGGTCTCCACTCAAGAACACGTTTACCCCAGCGGTTGTCGGTTCTTCGCGAAATATGGCCAGCCCACTGCCACTTAAGCTTGCTAATTCTCTGAGCTATGTCGATAACTTTGGTTCTCTGTCGGATGTATTCGTTACGAATATTATCCTTCAAAGAAACTTCGAGCATAGCTCTCTCCATAGCTCGCTGAGCGACTTTAAACTGGTGGACCAACCCTTTCGTGAATGTCCATGTCTCGGCTCCGTAGGTCATAACAGGTAGGACACACTGATTGAAAACTTTCGTTTTCAAGCATTGCGGTATGGATGACGAGAAGACTCGGCGTAGTTTCCCAAACGCTGCCCAGCCCAGCTGGATCCTCCTCTTGGCCTCCTTCTCAAAATTGTTTTTACCTAACTGCAGAATCTGCCCGAGGTAAGTGTATTTGGAAACGATTTCGAGAAGGTGACCTTCTACGACGACCGGTATTGGATCAATGTGGCCATTGATCATGACATTGGTTTTATCCAAATTCATGCCAAGACCGATACGTCGCGAGGCTGAAGCTAGGCCGGCCAGTATCTGGTTCAGCTCCTCTAGCGACTCCGTCATTAAGACTATGTCGTCTGCGAATCGCAGCTGCGAGATGTAGTCGCCGTTTATGTTAATGCCCTTTCCTTTCCAGTCCAGCGTCTTAAACATGTCTTCCAACGCGCTTGTAAACAGTTTCGGGGATATAACATCCCCCTGTCTTACTCCTCTACGCAGTTGGATAGGTTTAGACTGCTGGCCCTGTACTTGGACACTCATGGAGGCGGCTTCGTACAGACATCTCAACACCTCGATATAACGATAGTCTACTTGGCATCGCTGTAAGGATTCCAGAACAGCCCAGGTTTCGACAGAGCCAAAGGCCTTCTCATAGTCCACAAAAGCAAGACACAGGGGCTGATTATACTCTTCGGTCTTCTGTATAATCTGCCTCACTGTGTGAATGTGGTCTATGGTGCCATATCCTCCGCGAAACCCGGCCTGTACCGGCGGCTGGAACTCGTCGAGTCTCCTGGCGAGACGATTCGTGATCACTCGTGAAAACAGCTTATAGACATGGCTCAGGAGCGAGATGGGTCTGTAATTTTTAAGAAGAGTTTTGTCGCCCTTCTTAAAAAAGAGCACCACCAAACTCCCGCTCCATGCCTTTGGAGTTCTCCCACTGTGAAGGACGGCGTTGAAGAGCCTTTGTAATTCCTGTATAACAGGGGCTCCTCCAGCTTTCAAAAGCTCTGATGTTATTCCGTCCTCACCGGGGGCTTTTCCATTTTTAAGTTGCCTCAGAGCTAGCACGATCTCGTCTTGACTGATGTCAGGCAGTTCGTCGGTGTAGTGGCGCGTCAGGGTGGCTCTGGAATCTTGGTCGTCTCGTTGGGAATAAGAGGCATGTGCAGCGTATAATCGGCCATAGAAATCCTCTATCTCGACGGAAATCTCCGACAATACGGTCCTCCCGTCGTGCGTTGTAAGCTTCGTCAGGTGGCTCCTGCCAAGCTGCTGAGTGAATACTTTGGACTCTCGGTTTTGCTCTATTGCCTCTTCAATGAGACGTGTGTTGGAGCACTGAAGGTCGCGCCGTACCATCTTTGCAATTCGCTTGCTCAGGTTCGACCTCTCTGAATTGTTATGTAGGAAGTAATTTCCGAAAATATAATATGTCCAATTTCAAAAAATCTTTCACCGTTATTTAGTCGGCATATTGTATTACTCTAGCTAGGCTAATCCGTTCACCACGCTAATGTAGTCGCGGGCACAGCTAGTCCTTACTAATATTACAAATGCAAAATTTTGTATGTACCTACGGATGTTTGTTAGTCTTTCACGCAAAAACTACTGAATAGATTTTAATGAAACCTTACAATAATATGGGTTATATATCAGAATAACACATAAGCTAACACTATTTTTTAAAGATATTGGACCTTAGAGAAGAAAATAAGCTACTCGAAGTACTAACCCTGCGCAGACGAAGTCGAGGGCAACAGCTAATATTAAATAAATGCGCCGGTTTGTCAGTATTAAGGTCATAAATCACGATGGTCCGCACAAATTGTTATCCAATGGGACAAGCCGGGCAGCGGGGCGGGGAGGTAGGGGGAGGGGGACGTGTTATCACTCACCGCGACAGACAGCTCTGACAGAGCTGAACTAAAAAGGTCTTGAGACAAGGTGACGTGGCCGAAGGAATTCGGCTACGAATTTAATTAGACCTGAAATAATTTTCGGCGGCGGGTGGCAGTTCCACTCGTGACTTCAAGTTGTGTAATCAGCCGTTGTTTTTTGGGGTACCGTACCTATTTCAAAATAAAACGACGGAACCGATTATTAAAAAAATAAGTAAGAAAGGCTAACAGTATAATAATACAATAATACCTGTAGGTTCACCATACATTTCTAATTAAATAAATATATAATCGAGGAAGTAATTTGTGGAGGAAGAAATACATCTATGGTATTATAGCTTCAAGCAGAGTTGGAGCTCGCGTCGTCGCGTCGGTTGCTCAACTGAGACAACGTGATAAGCTATGCGAATCTGAGCGAACCCTGGTCGGACTCATCCGACAAAGTTCAAAAAAGTGAAAATCCAAAATCCATAAATCCATCTATAAACTTTTAGCTCATCTGAGGTATTTTTATTCATAGACTTACCCCCTTATTCATAAAAAAATTTAAGCATTGGTTAAGTAAACAACTGATTAAGTGTCATGCTGTCCTTTATATTTCAATGACATCTGTCAAGGACAGCATGACATTTAATCAGTTGTTTACTTAACCAATGCTTAAATTTTTTTATGAATAAGGGGGTTAGTATTTAAACTGCATTTGAGGATTAATCGTGTTCTTATAAATAGAACTGCATGTTTTAATCCACCTACTATGATGAGTTTCAGTTTTTACTATCAACACAATGCTTATAGCTAGACACGATAAATTCCAATGGACTTTTGGGATTCGAACTTCCCGATATCTCTCACACAAGAGATAGCGCCGCACGCCCCTGTTAACGAGTCTACCTCGAGGGACTAATTTACCCAACAACAATAGACCGATCATTTTACTTAGTAGATACCCACTAATGATGATTGATAATATAGTAGAACTACACGCAGGACAGAGTGCTTATACTGAGTTTTGTCATTCACTTTCGATAGCGAGAGCGTTTGCGATTTGCATAGGAGTGACAGAGCGCGCCATCTAGTTGTCTCTTTGTCACTCCTATGAAAATCGCAAACGCTCTCACTATCGAGAGTGAATGAAAAAACTCAGTATACGCACTCAGACCATTTGAGACTGGGGCGACACGGTGCCAACCAGCGCCACTAGTCGTAAACAATTTGTATATATCTTTATAACTTTTAATGACTGTCTGTTTTTATATCTGCTTTGTAATATCATGTTTGCTTAGTCACTAGTTTTCCTAAATATTAAATAAATAAATAAGATTTTGTAAAAAGTGTAGGTACATCCACATAAAAATTTGATTTTATAAACCAACCAACTTACCAACCAACCAACATATTACATGTTATTAATTTATAGGGTATCCTAGCTCGGAAACAGGTCGAGTAGTTTTGTTGTGTGGAAGGTATATTTATTTATTTATATTCGTTGAAAGAGCGAGTCTTTCGTATAACGCAGGTTTTTTAACTTAACTTAAAGAGAGTTCCGACCCTAGTCAAATGCATCCTTTTCAGGAAAACAAAGAAATTAAAGAGAATTAGGTATAAGAAAATTACACAACTATGTTTGATCTTTCTCAGTTACTGAATTGTTAGTAAATCCTTTTGAAGATTCATCACGTACATAAATAAACGCTTCTTTCGCTTTTTCTATGATATGATGTCTAGATATGTGATTTTTTCTTCCAAAACGATAGCGCTGGACAAACTTGAGCAAAAAAAATGGTTTTTCTCTTAAATTAAAGCCATTATAAAAATCGCTCAATAATCTTTCAAACCGTGTGTGGCTTAAAAATGCATAACTCAGGTGAAAAATGAAGAGTAGATCGTTATAGAGCTTCCTGTGAATTGCTGGGAGGACACTTTTACAAAGTTCCTGTTCAAGTTTTGATCTATAGGACGATACGACAATATGTTTACATGTCGTGTTCATTTAGTATTTGGCCTAGCGTACACAAAGAATTATGTTGATTTGGATGAGTACATAAGACTGGGATGATATTGAATCTCACTCTTTTATAAGACACCAATTCTCTAAGCATGACTCACATGTAGGTAGTTTAAATAAGCTGAAGTTACGTTTAGCCCTCAGAGTGTCACTGTAAAAGTGTTTCATGAAGTCGACATTTTATAATTAACATTTTTAATCTTCATGCTGGATCTGGGAGGCTGAAAACCTTTGAGGGGTTCAGGTTTGACCTTTGACTTGTAGATTTTGCGTTATTTCTAATATATCCGCTGCATACGCCACATTTAATTATAGGGCTCTTCAGAGAAAGAAATTTTCAGAGAAAGTAATTTAATTAGTTTAATATTCAATTAAAGTAATTAAATTACTTCAAGTTGAGCTGGATCTAACTAATGCGCTCACAACCCACTACTTTATACAAAGGTATAATATTAAATAATAATATACGATTCTAACATGTCTATGTCTTTGTACCTTAATCAAATCAAGACCAACTCACTTGAAAAGTTGATTGAAAATTCACGCAAAATATTCGGCACGGGCGGCGTGGCCCGAGCACATAACATTTCAATTGGAGGCCACGTGATCGAATCGTTTTTCAAGATCAGACCCCATTCGAACCACAATATAGAGTAATCGGAGGCAATCCCGGTCAACATAACATTCGACCGGTGCTTCTAACTCGACTGGGAAACACTCGAATACATATTGTAAAATAAAACCTTCAGTATCGCACTTTTAGGAAAACCCTAATTTTCTATATCGTATACCTATATCGTATCTCACGGTGTTAAATATAATTACAAGACCCCCTCAAAAGCTATTTAAATTCATGCAAAGCTCATTTAAAGTCAGTTTTAACAGTCGTGTTTCAAATGTAGAACTGTTCACGGTGAATCAAGATCAAAATTTGTAGTAATTTCAGTCAACTGGCACTGCATTGATTTATTTACAAACGATTAATCAATCAAATAAAGAATACGTGACGACACCGACACAAACATGCAAATCAAATCTAGAGGAATGAAGAAAGAACAATTAATGACAAATGAAAACGTGAAAAAGCACTTGCAGATCTAGTGCTGTGCTATCCCTAGGTAGTTATAGTTAATACATTTTCAACAGAAACATGGACGAAATGTTCTCGAGTAAAATTTGTAAATGTAATTGGCTATTAAGTGCTTTGTACTAATAAGTAAAATCTAAAATTATCTATGTTTCGGCACAATTTTTTTTCAACATACCCACAACATTGAATAATGTATGTGAGACTCGATGAGAGGCCGAAAGCCATGATACAGGCTCGCCTAGAAAAGTTTTCGATGTGAAAACTTATGTTTTAGAATTTACGTTCTATAGACTTAGAGCCGGTTTCTGAATTGAGAATTTCACGTAAGTAAATACTTAACCTTTCTCCAGGCAATGGTCTAATGGTCCCACTTAAGAACCTTACCACTTTAAAATAAAGTCCAAAACCAATGAAAAATTCTTACTACCCATGCCTGGTTAAGGATTAAGGAACGTTCTGTCACGCTCTTTTCTGAGAAATTTGACGCGACAACACTAGAGTTGAGTAGTTACTTAGCGAAATTCTCAATTCAGAAACCGGACGTTAGCACATACATATTTTTTTTGCTGAACAGACGCTCGTTAGACAACAACGTTTCTTATTCTTATATTTAATTACGCCATGGTTGTCCCGTATGAGTGAAGCAGTTATTATCGGTAATACAAAATGCTACTTAAACAGGGTACGATAACCGTAGTTCTTTGTTCTGTAGATATTGTTCTTTTTAATTACAATTCGATTGTACACCGAATTTCTCAGCCAACTGTAGTTGGAGAAAACGTTTTAAAATGGCATTAAGCAAAGGCACAATCTTGTTCGCAAACTCAACACGTAGGAGTTACAAGTTGAATAAATGCTCTTAGGAAATAAAATGAAACAGGAAATCGCAGTTTGTTCCTTTTAAAAGAGATATAATCATATTATGATGTTATCTAATATTGATTTCAATTCTGTTGTAAATTTAAACTAATTTTAAATTAAACTAATAATTAAATTAATAATTATTAATCCACATCCATGTAACATAATTCATTGGGCAAGAGCGAGATGGAAAGCCAATCCCCGGTTTCTCGTACACGAACAAGCTGTCAAATATTTTTTGTATGCATTTTGGCGATTAGAATAATGCGAACTCCTGGTGTGCATGAAAATTCTAGTCATAAAAAATGCGATTGTACCTGAAGATTTCACCGACTAAGTACTTACCTCTCTTCCTCGCTTCATTCAATGCAATAATTATTGTAAACAGTAGTGTCCTTAGCAACATCTTCGTAAGCGTCATCAGGACCCCTGGACCAAATGCGATATTTGATGTTTGAAAAACATTGCATAATAGTTCCTTTTTGGTACTATTTAGTACCTCAATTGAAATATTTAGTACCTCGATAAACAGCGAAAAAACTTGTTAAGTGGCCAGATATTCTGACGTCAGGATGTCTGGACCACATTTGTTTAACGTAGTTCGAAACAATATAGCTAATTTATCTCTTTAGATATATTTAGTACCTATTTAGTACCTCAACATATTATTATATCCGATTCGATTTCTTTCTAAAATGACGCCCGCATCCTTGCACAGTACAGTAGGTAGAAGTGGAAAAACTTCTAAGCAAATGTGTACTTTTATTGTTTAGTTTGTAAAAAAAGGGCGCGTAACCCAATTGACGATTGGAAGAACATGCAGGTTACCCACATTTCCTACAACTGCTCCATGACACAAATCTTACATTTTCAATACCCCGCGCGGCGCACAATTATCAGCCAGGTGGAAAACTCCGAGTGGTCTTGCCATGTGGGCCGTCGGATACCTATCGTGAAACTGTACAGAGGTTAAACACGTTAATTTATTTTTGAACTAAAACTTTCGTAAGCACAACACATTGTAAACTTTTAGTGAGAGACGAGCAACCGACGACGCGAGCTCCATCTCTGCTCACCATGATTAAGCTCTGCGAATCGGAGCGAAACCTGGTCGGACTCTTCCGATATAACAACACCCGTAAGTAGATCCGGACTAAAAATTTACAACGTTAATTTATATTAACATTTTTTTAATAGGTCCTTAATAATTTGACCTATGGTAAATTCAATTTTATACTTTGTTATTAGCTATTAAGTAACTTAAAAGCCACAGCAAACCCCGTTAATTTTTACGAAAATAATTAATTATTGAATAAATAATAAATATAAAACAACAAAAACAATAATTTAAAAAAACACGTATTACCAGCCATGCTAAGTATCTGACTATCTTAACTATCCATATTTGCTTTTTTGATTTCTCAAATAACCGCAATTAACTGTCGATGAGCGAAGGGAAACATTTTTTTTAATTTTTTTTTGAGAATACCCGATTTAGTTTCCTCACATTACAGTGATGATTTTACGAGTATGTTATGATAATCTGTGATGTCCACAAAACGCAAAACTACCTTGTTTTATATTTTCGAAACGATAGCCGACCCGGGAATCGTTGTTTTGCCTTATTCATTAGACTATGACCTATTCTCAGACCAACCGAATATACACAACAAATCATAAAATACGGTGAAGCTGTTTCGCAGGAGTTCGATAACAAACACCGAAACACAAGATTTTAAGTCACGATGCCAACAATCGTCAGATCAAAACGTACGGCGGCGTTGGATTCACGCTAGGCCCTCCGGAATGGAATCTCCGTTCACGCCCCAGTTGCCCGAGCGGAAGATGAACCATTCATTCGCCTCACATGACGGTATTTACCGTACAAATCTGCCCGGATTCTTTCGAAGCTAACTATTATTACTTTTAAAAGTCCGTACACTTCACAGATCAAACCTATTACTCTCGTGCTAGGGACAATACCGTTGATAATGAGGGCTTTACAATGACAGCTGTCATTTGATTTCATTAAAAAAACTAGATGGCACTGCAAGAAGATCAAATGTTATCATAAGTTTTAAATGTTGAACATTGTTATTAATCTGTGATAATTTGAATATCTCTTTGTAGTCTGTGATCTAAACTAGACTTTGTTTCGAAACTGTTGAAACGTGAAAGTTATCGAAGTGTTTTTACTTTATTCATCACATACTTACGTGAATTGTATCTTTACTCATGACTAGCCCATGCATTGTGCTTTTTAAGCAACAACAGTTAACAGCTACACCACACAAACCGACAACCAAACCACAGAACACAATCGTCAACGAAACAAGCAAGCAACGTGACAGAAACCACAGATAATATAGTGATGTCATGTCAATTTTGACATATTATGTGATGTCAGCACCATCTATCGGTAGTTCGGTTTCATAGTTCTAGATAGACAAAAAGAATTACATACTCGTACATACCCTAACGTTTTTTGTGACATAAACGGCCGTATCTTTTTTTTATCACACAGAGGTTACTCATTATTTTGTTTTCTTACCTCAAATTTTGCAAGTGTTAAGCCTCGTATTCATGGGATACATTTGTTGAGCAACAAAGTTGAATCAACGTGTTGCGGAGTTGCTGTCAACATGTTGCTGGCAACACTGCGTGTTGCAGAGTTGACAGCATCATGTTGACAAGCTCTCGCCCGACAAGCGTAAACATCAGTTTAGCGACAATTGTTGACGTGTGTGGACGAGTTTGCAACAGTTTATAAACATGGCAGTTGTGTGGAGCAATGATAAAATAATGCAATTAATAGAATTATTTCAATCAAAACCATTATTATGGGATTGTTCTATAAAACAATACAAAGATAGAAACAAAAAGAACGATGCATTCGAAGAAATTTCTCAAGTCCTAAATATACCCAAAAAAGACGTAGAAACTAAAATACATGTACTGCGTACTCAATTTACTAGAGAGAAAAAAAAGATGTCGGCAAAAAAAACTACAGGCAGCGGCGCAATAGAAAAATGTAAATGGATTTATTACGAGCCATTGGAATTTTTGTTATGTGGTGCAACTACTTCTGGTGAAACGGATACTATGAATAAAACAGTAAGTTGTTTTTGTATATAATTGTTTTATACTATTGTCTGTAAAATTATTACAATTACGCTACATTATTTTGCCATGGAACTCTTCCCTCTGGAGTTATAAAGTAATCGGCAAACTGTTCTCTAATACAAAGAGCTGATTGTGATGCAGGCCTGCCCCGTCTTTGCAAATCAATCATAGGAAACGAACTTAGTTCCCTTCGCCAAGAACCTTCTAATAGGTTACCTTCAGAGTCTTCAAAATCAAAAGTTTGTGGAGGTGTATATATGGATCTGAAAACTGAGTTACGTCTTAAGAAGTTATGTAAATATACACAAGCAATTACCACGAGTTCACAATTGGCTGGTTTTAACGGAATAGGTTTAGTGAATACACGGAACACCACACATAAAATGCCAAAAACATTTTCTATAATCCTCCTAGCTCTTGATAGTCTGTAATTGAATATACGCTTTTTGTTCCCACGTTCATGAATGCCAGGATATGGTTTCATGATGTTCTCCGTTAGCGCGAAAGCACTGTCACCTACAATTACATACGGCATTTCTGTTCCGCCTTGTGTTATTGGTTCAGGCCGTGGCAGTTTAAGTGAGTTTTCTAACAATGCATTATAAAACGGTGTTTCCTGAAATATTCCACTGTCGGACGATTGACCCTTAGCTCCATAATTTGCGTAAATAAAGTTGTAATTGCCATCTGCAATTGCCATAAGTACCATGCTGAACTGATTTTTATAATTGTAGTATTCACTTCCAGAATTATTTGGCGCCACAATCATAACGTGTTTCCCATCAATGGCCCCAATGCAATGTGGAAAATTCCATCGTATTTCGAATTCACGACTTATTTGTTTCCATTCTTGTTCCGAACTTGGAACCTAAAAAATAAATAAATATATAATAAGATAATAATTTACAGGTAGATGAAAACAATGCACTTGAAAGTGGTATGGAGTCAGAGCCATCTCAATCACCAAGGCCGAATGCTACAACATCTACATCTTCGAGGAAAAGAAATAAGACAGATGAATCAAATGAAATATTAGAGGTTTTGAAAAGTGCTAAAAAAAAGATGGATGAAAGGGAGAAGAAGGATCCATTTGATATATATGGTGAATATATTGCTGCTGAATTAAGAAGTGTTAAAGATGACCAAGCCGTGACACAGGCAAAGTACCATATTAATAATATACTGTATGAATTAAAAATGGGACGATATAATACATATGGATATCAAACGCCATCTTCTCATCCATCATCAACACCAAATAATGTTCAGGAAACTGAAATAAGGGAAATTGAGAGACACGAAACAAATAGACTAGATGCATTACGAGACGAAACAGAAGATTCGGCTATACTAAACTTAGTTAACTATCTCAGTGATGAATCAACGCAATAGCATACACTGTTTTTTTTGTGTTTTTTAATTAATAAAATACTTGATTACACAAATAGTGTTCTTGTACCTTGACATATCCTGCTAGTGAGTTAATTAGTTCTTGACATACATCTGGTATAATTTTGCTAATCAATTGTTTTGATACTCTGAATGTGTATGAAAGAGAACTGTATGAATCTCCAGTTGCAAGATACCGTAATGTAATAGCCAGCCTCGTTTGAGGTGAAACTGGCTGACGAATATTTGTTTCCTTTTTGCCTATTGATGGACCAATCATTTCTAGAAGATGTTCGAAATCACTTTTCGACATTCTCGTAAAGTTACAAAATGATCCATCTGTCATTCTGAGGTCACTCATCAAATTTTCTCTTTGCAAAAGATAATTTCGAATCCACCATCTTTTTCTCTTTTTTTTTATTAGAGATTCTATACATCTGATACAGAGAACACAACAACACTACCTCCTCGGGCAACATTTTAACGCAGACTGGCGTGTGGACAACCTGTATTGATTTAAACATAGTTGCTAGCAACATTCTCGCCGCTCACCAACAATGTTTAGCAACTGTTGCTAAACAAATGTTTACCATGAATACGGGGCTTTAGGGTCGCAGGGTCGGTAGTTCTACTTGCGTAAGTCAACGGTCGTTTTCCTTACCAGCAGTACCTACTAGTGATACACAATCGGGTGATTATAACTACCAGGTGTACTCCTTGGTAGAACTAGTGACCCAGAGGGCCCATCAAAGGTAGGTAGTATGAGGACGCGAGTCGCGCGCGACAACGCCAAAAGTCGCGAGAATTTGACAGTTAGGGTTGGACCTCATCTGGCAGCACGGAATCGCATTTGTTCCGCCTGTGCTACCACGTGCTGCAGTATGCTGCCGCATGCGAACGCGCGCTGTCGCATTCCGTAGACAAAAAAGCGCGTCAGCATGCTGCAGCATGGGTGGCATACTGCAGCATGGGTGGCATACTGCCGCGTTCTTTCATGATCAGTTTAGTTTAGTTTAGAGCTGACGAGCGGCCGCGTGCGCCATTGTACGATAGAGTGAGACAGCATGCGATAGCAAGTGATCGGCGGTGAAAGGATGCGTTAACATGCTATCGTGCGCTTCAGCGTTCCGGAGTCTCCCTGCCGACCATTGCATTTTGTCCGTGATGCCGATCGCCTCGAGGATTCCGCCGCGTGCTATCGCATTATGCTTTCTGTCTCGGTCTAGCAAATGGCAGTTCTAAGCGACAGAAAGAGAAAGGGCGACGGAAAAAGGCGATTCCGTGCTGCCAGATGAGGTTCAACCCTTAATGTACTGGAAAGTCGCGACTTTTGACGTTGTCGCGCGCGACTCGCGTCCTCATACTACCTATGCAGGCCGACCCTGCACACGACTACTTTAAGATAAGACAAGAAGATAATTAGGATGTCCGAAGTAGTCTGGCATTACCTTTATAATGACTTAAGTAGTAACGACATACCTACTGCCTATTAAAGTTCTGTTTACGGCGGACCAAACAATATTTTTTTCTCGAAAGGCACACTCCACTTTGCATAGCCAGAGTATCAATCGGTTCGCCCGACGGAAATTACAGTCGGCAGGGCAGCGTTTGAGGTCAGCAACTAACGCCGCCGCTCCGAGACCACATCGGGGTCAGATCTCGACGCCGAACAAACATCGGCTCTGTATCGTTTTCAGAGGATGGACGTGGCATATTGGAACTGGAGCAATTATTTTACAACTGAAAGGCGCCGTCCGAGCGACCAATGAAACGGTATTGGAATGGAATCCGCTCAGAGACCCGATTGAACATTGAACGACACATTGAATTTTGTTTTTCGTAAAATAATTGATTTTACTGTCATAAAATGGAATCTTGTCGCTCGTAGCCCCGGCTGCCTGAGTGATATTAAATGACCACGAAGGTTAAGCAACATATAGGGCGGGTTCAAAGCATGGATGACCGTCTACTACCAATCCGGACTAGGCCCCCGTGGTGTAGTATGGCCTATACCTTCCTCAGGCAAGAGACCCGGGTCCCTCGGTGGGGCCATAATGGGTTGATGATATGACTAGCTGTGCCCCGCGGTGTTACCCGCGGTTCATCGATTTTCCCGTAGGAATAAGATATTTCCCCGTGGTAAAACGTAGCCTATGTTTTAATCCAGGGTATCGGCTAACTCCATACCAAATTTTATTAAAATCCGTCCAGCCGTTTCAGCGCTAAAGACTGACAAACATATAAACACACACACAAACTTTCACGTTTATAATATTAGTGTGATGATGAACCCCCTTTGACGTAACTGATTAGAATAAACGTTGCAGGTACGGTTGAATGGGTGTCATACGCTGCGTTTGCCAGGGCCTAGATTCTGCTAATGCATTAAAGTACAATGACAGTTGCATGCCACCGTCGATCATTTCACTGCCGCTTCAAATCAACACGAGCACGCATCAATCGAATTAAAAAACATGTCACTGTAATTGAAATGTAATGCACTAACAGAATCGAAGCCCAGTTCGTGGTCTCCACTGGATTGATTGATACACACTCGAAGATCTTTAAACCATACTAGCTGTTGCCCGCGACTACGTCCGCGTGGGCTTTAGTACAGTAAAGTGTTTGCAAATAAGAAAGGGATAATTTTAGCGCATGCGAAAGAGCTTTCATACTAACATCGCAAACCCCTCTTAAAGGGTTAAGGGATGATTTTCGAAAAACTACTTTACAAGTCTTTCATGACTTTCAATGACGGACCTTCATGCTGAATTTCATTCGAATAACTTCAAAAATGGCTAAGTTTCATACTAACTTTGCACCCCCCTTTTCCCCCCTTAAGGGATGATTTAAAAAAAAACTATTTTACATGTATTTCATAAATTTCAATGAAGGAACTCCATATTGAATTTTATTCGAATAACTTCAAAAACGGCAAAGTTTCATAGATAAGATAAGATAAGATATTTATTAGCTTCTTGTTGTTTATAAAGGTCTTAATAATTAAAATAGTGGTTGCAAACAAGAACCCTGCTAGGGCACAGCTTACTCAGAACTAACTTAAACTATATTACACCGTACTATAAGGTACATTGACATATAAACATTAAAATAACAGACATAAATCTCTTCTAATTAGAACACTTAAGATACCTATCCAAAAATTACTCGTCGAAATATTCTTGGAGCGAGTAATAACACTTTTGTAATAGATGTTTATTGAGAGCATTCTTAAATAAATGGGGTTTCTGCAAGGACTGTATTGAGTCTGGTAGACGGTTATATATTTTGGTGGCCATTGAATGGGGGCCAGTGTGCACAAGATGTAATTTAGATGAGCATGTTTCTAATCTCTTACGTGGTCTTAAGTTTTCAGGTCGTGAATAGATGGGGAAAAGAGTTTTGTTCTTTTTCACAAATACGCATGCTTCTAAAATATACAGGGAAGTTAAAGTGAGAATATTCAATTTAATGAAATAGTTTCTACAGCTTGTCATAGTGTCAATAATAGCCAATTATTCTAATGCACCTTTTTTGTAATAAGAATAATTGTTTGGCCTCCGTACTGTTGCCCCAGAGAAGCACCCCATACGACAACCACGACTGTGCGTACGCAAAATAGGCACACAAGGCACTTTTGGTGTCTGCAGATTTTTTTAGTTCTCTTAATGCGTAGATGAAACTAGAGAGTTTACTCGCTACCTTTTTTATATGTTTTTTCCAATTTAAGTTGCTATCTATTGTAATTCCCAGTAGGGAATATGATTCTACCAGTTCTATTGGTGTTTTATTGAAATTATAATTTATTTCTAAAGGGTGTTTTTGATAGGGTCGAAATTGCATAAGTTTAGTTTTAATAAAATTTATTTCCAAATTGTGGCCATTAATAAAAGTTTTGAAAGGTTTAAGTTTAAAAATTCTACAAGATTTTTACTGTCCTCACATGGTAGGATTAGTGATATGTCATCCGCAAAAATGGTACACGGTATATCAATTGATTCTGGCAGGTCATTAATATAAATCAAGAACAGGAAACAGCCCAGAACACTGCCTTGTGGTATCGACTGCGTTAAAAGTATTTTTGAAGACCTTATATTGTTAATTTCAACTGTCGCAGGATTTTGGTATTCAACATCTACATACTGCTCACGATTTGAGAGATAAGATGCAAACCAACAGAATGCATTTCCACGTATTCCAATCTTATGGAGCTTTTTCAATAAAATGTCATCAAGTACTCTATCATAGGCTTTAGACATATCGAGTAGGATACCTATTGCATGTTTTTTAGCATTTATAATGTTTAATACGTCATTAATATATTTGAACACGGCCAAAGCTGTCGAACGACCTTTACGGAAGCCATTTTGTTCTTCGCAAAAAATTTTGAATTTTTCGCAGAAGCAGTGGACTCGCTGGTACATCGCTGACTCGAATATCTTGGAAAATGTGGAAAGCAGTGCTATTGGTCTATAGTTATTACTGTCATACCGGTTATCTTTTTTATGTAAGGGTTTGACTATAGTTGTTTTTATTAAATCTGGAACTTTCCCTTCGGAGTATGATTGGTTAATTAAAAATGATAAGGGTGAAGCTGATTCATTTGCACATTCTTTAACTAAAATCGGTGGCACTTCATCAAAACCAAAACTACGTTTTGCTTTTAATTTTTTTATTATGTAGAAGACTTCTGTTGGGTCAGTAAGGTTAATAAAAATAGAGTTTTCTGTTGTAGGATATACTGATTTACCAAGGGGTTTAGGTTTATCCTTTTTTGGGGCACATACAGAACAAAAAAACTCATTAAAGTGATCAGCGATCGTACGGGGGTTTTCAGTTATTTTTTGGTTGATAGTTAACGTAATATTTTTTCTTATTTTAGTGACAGTTTTATTTGAGCGCTCTTTTATAATTTGCCACATAGTTTTGGTTACATTACTTGATTTAAATATTTTTTCTGCGTAGTGAATTTTTTTTGACGTTCCAACTATCCTCTTTAAAGTTTTTTCATAAGTTTTGTAATATTTTCTTAGGATTATGCTATCTGTTCCTATAACCAATTGTTTTAGTAAGCGCTTGTTCTTACATGAAATTCTCAATCCTTTTGTAATCCACGTGTTTTTCTTTTTAGGTTTTATTTTAATTTTAATTTTAGGTATTGAGTTTTCTAGGATTTCTTGAATTTTATTATGAAATGCAATATAATTTTTGTTTACATTTTGGGACGAATGTAAGTAAAAGGACCAATCAATTTGTCGTAGATTCTCCTTGAACAATTGCATATTTAGCGGTGAAAATATTCTTTTTATTGAGTACCAAGATACTGCATTCTGTGTTAGTTCTGCAGGTATATTAACTAAAACTCCTTTATGGTCTGAAAAACCATACTCCTTTGTTTTTGCGCTTAAATCTTTATGATAATGTAAATTGCTGAAAACCAAATCTATGCAACTTGAAGTGTTTAGTGTGACTCTGGTAGGTTCATGTACAAGTTGTTTGAACCTACTAACTATATACTAACTTTGCACCCCCCTCTTACCCCCATAAGGGATGATTTTCGAAAAACTATTTTACATGTGTTTCATGACTTTCATTGAAGGACCTTTATATTGAATCTCATTCGAATAACTTCAAAAACGGCAAAGTTTCATACTAAGTTTGCACCCCCCTTTTTCCCCGTTAAGGTATGATTTTTTAAAAACTATTTTACACGTGTTTAATAATTTTAAATGAAGAACCTTTGTACCAAATTTCATTAGAATAACTTCAAAAACGGCAGTGTCATACTAACTTTGAACCCCCCCGGGGTAACCCTTAGGGGATGAATTTTCAAAAATCCTTTCTTACTGCTCCCCTACGTTACAAAAGGAACCCCTGTGCAAAATTGTAAGTTTCTAACCACTATAGTTTAGGCCCTGCGTTGATATCTCAGTCAGTCAGTCAGTCAGCTTCTCCTTTTATATACAGGGTTACAGGGAAAGTCGTACACAATATTGAAGGAGGTCATTATTTAGGTCATTTCTGATGGATTTTATTCTATTATATAGGGTCCGAAAATTAACCATTATGGAAATATTGACTGTTAAAGATTTAAAAAATATATCAAATTTTTTTGGCTTTTTGGTTGATTTTTTCTCAGAATAGAGCTCATAAAGTGTTTTTTTTAATGTATTTAGTTAAAAGGCATGTCAATTGATAAAAAAATATCAGCAAAAACTGCACTTACTACTAACAGCTTTAAGAAACAGCTCGGCAACGGTTAGAATTAAATATCTTTTCTCTAAATATTTTTCACATTGAAGCTCTTAAAAAAAAAATTACGTATGGAACTTATTCGGCAAATCATTTTTAAAACTTCTACAACTCTTTGACTATTCAAAAAGGTATAACATTTAATAGGTATGTGCATGAAATTTTAAAATTATGTTATTTGAGTAGGCTCTAGTGGTAGTACCGACTTAACTGAACTTCGATACAAAAAAAAAATCTTTTTACTTCCTGGCACCTTTAAACTATGTAAAAAGGTCAGATATGCTTGTTTGTGCTCTGGAGACATGCTGTCTCAGGTGTTCAGGTACCTGTCTATTTCAGTATTTCTTTTTTAGAATATTCTATTTATCTATTATTTTTGTGTTAGTCCGGCCGTATGATTCTTCCGTGGTAGATGTATTAATACGTGCTCTGCAAATGATTTGCGTTTTAGAAACTTCTACGTCTCTTTAGGTATTAAAAATAAACGTATATCACTTGCTATTACATCGAAAAAACGTTAGCCAAGTGTCACTTAAGATGGCACACGGTAAATTTTTAGTTGAGGTAAATTTTGTTTTAAATTATGCTTTTAATGTGATCTCATACGTAAAAATCCATTGGCGTTAGATCAGGGCTCCTAGCCGGCCATGCAATGGGACCGTCTTTTCTAATCCATTTGTTTGGGAAGTTCTCGTCCAACCATGCTTCCGTGGTGCGCTGGGCAGCCGTCATGTAGAAAGAACATTGTCTCGTCTCGAAGCAATAGAAATGTCGTCCATCAACAAGGGTAACTCCTCCCTCAAAAAGTTTTCATATGTGTCTCGCCATTCAAGTCACAGAATGAAAATGAATCAGTCCAAAATCCAAGCCAAGTCTTAGTATGAAGATGAAGCAGTTCAAAATCAAAGCCAAATCACACAATGAAGATGAATAAATACCAAAATCCAAACTAAGCCGCGTTTTACGGGAAATTATCAAAGAGCACGTATTTACCTCAACTAAAAATTTACCGTGTGCCATCTTAAGTGACAGTTGGCTAACGTTTTTTCGATGTAATAGCAAGTGATATACGTTTATTTTTAATACCTAAAGACACGTAGAAGTTTCTAAAACGCAAATCATTTGCAGAGCACGTATTAATACATCTACCACGGAAGACTCACACGGCCGGACTAACACAAAAATAATAGATAGATAGAATATTCTAAAAAACAAATACTGAAATAGATAGGTACCTGAACACCTGAGACAGCATGTCTCCAGAGCACAAACAAGCATATCTGACCTTTTTACATAGTTTAAAGGTGCCAGGAAGTAAAAAGATTTTTTTTGTATCGAAGTTCAGTTAAGTCGGTACTACCACTAGAGCCTACTCAAATAACATTCAAAGAGTTGTATAAGTTTTTAAAATTATTTGCAGAATAAGTTGAATACGTAATTTTTTTTTAAGAGCTTCAATGTGAAAAATATTTAGATAAAAGATATTTAATTCTAACCGTTGCCGAGCAGTTTTTTAAAGCTTTTAGTAGTAAGTGCAGCTTTTGCTGATATTTTTTTATCAATTGACATGCCTTTTAACTAAATACATTAAAAAAAACACTTTATGAGCTCTATTCTGAGAGAAAATCAACCAAAAAGCCAAAAAAATTTGATATATTTTTTAAATCTTTAACAGTCAATATCTCCATAATGGTTAATTTTCGGACCCTATATAATAGAATAAAATCCATCAGAAATTACCTAAACAATAACCTCCGTTAATATTGTGTACGACTTTCCCTGTAACCCTGTATATAGATTGCCTACGGGTTCTTCGACTCGCTAATCTTATAGGCTAGTCAATCTACAACCTTAGTTCTTTGACAATTTTGATTTATTCCTAATGTTTCCATTTCTTGCCTGAAATAATGATGAAATTAAGTCAACGACCGACACAAATAGGTCTGTTTAGTAATGTCTTGACACAGATGACGAGTTTTGTTCAATATTCAAAACAATCCGACCTATTGTAAGGGCCGATATAAATAGGGAATTCTGATTATCATAGGCAGTCTACGAAATACTCTAGTGCAATCGAAGGTGTCATCGCTGTTGTTAAAGTAAGCTTATTGTAGAAAAACTCACAGAATAAAATCACTGTTGTAATTTATGCAATGATTAAATAAATAATTTTACAAAAATTAATAAATATAATAATAACAAGAGTTTAATCTATGTAAAACTGTGACTTTATCTTACCTGGACATTTTATTTAATATAATATATATACCTATATCGATCTATCTGTGAATCAATTTATAATTAATTTAAATTTTACAATAACATTTTATAATTCTTTAAATCGGACATTATGGCAAGGTAAACATTGACATCTTTTATATTTTTATTTTATTTATGTTTACTTTTTTCACCAAATAATTAATAACATTATTATTATCTGCGACTTTGAGTTGTTAAAGTTTGCACAGGTTCAATTAATTTTCGCTGTAGACCTATTTGACATTATATCTACTACTACTTCGCATGCATCACTTCTTTGGGCTCTGCGCGCCGCTCACACTGGGTATCGACAGAATACCAGCGCTGGAGTTTTCTTTTGAAAACATGCTGAGTCGAAACCCGTTTGCATTTGCCACACACACGTTGTCACGTTATTTATCCGCTCACATCCTATAGATAGGTACTTCTCCTATCACATAAAATGCTTTTGTCAGTGTTTATAATTTGCTGTTACTTTGTGATTTCATTTGTTGCTATATGTACGTGTGTGTGTCCTATGGAAATAAATCTTTTATCTATCTATCTATCTATCTATCTATCTATCTTCACAACTCGCTTTAATATTGAGTTAATGGATAATAATTTATGTACCTACTAAACATAGTCCAAAGCACATCACCCTGTACGTACGAGTACCTACTTAGGTCACACATCATGCTATTGACAGTCCTAATTATAACGCTTTCTGTACACAATAAAATATCTCGTATAAATATCAGACGCTGCGTAAATCATCTGAAATTTAATGTCTATAAATACCTAGATCTTTGATCGGATCTTTGACTTTCATCAACGAGACTAATGAAAACAAAAAATATGTTTTAGAATTTTTTAGGGAATTTTTAAATTAAATGGTGCATTTTAGGTCATTTCAATTCATTTATTTGAAGATACTAACCTATCCTAACCATTAATAAAATTAGAAGCATAACTGTGGCGCTTAATAGAATTCTAGCGCCAATAAGTCGCATTAAGCAATGTAGCTAGGTATGTGCCTGTATGTAAATGTTTATGTTTTTTGATGTTTAACACAATTCCATTCAATAACTATACGCCTGTACATTCTTTCTTCGGGTGTTAAAATATTGAAAATGTTTTTGTAGAGAAAAGTGATGCCGCCTCAAGCCACGGATCCTACAGCGAGCGGGGTTCTCTTCGAGACGGACACCCAGACAGAAGACCTAGGTCTTGCCAAGGATGTGTCTAAACTCAAAAGGGCCGGCCCCAAAAAGTATGAATACTTTTGGGGTAACATTGCCTGGTTTACCTTTTTACACATCGGATCTGTTTACGGCATTTATTTGGCACTAACACAGGCTAAATGGCAGACCAATGTCTTTGGTATGTACTACTTGTTATATCTTTATACTCAAGCGACAGTAACAGTGTAGAACTCACATTTTGATAAGTCGTGGAATCGAATCCCGACAAGTGGGTGATCGACGGGCGAGTAAGACCGCGGTATTAAATACCGACGAACTTACAAACAGTCGCAAACAGGTCTTGTTCCCAGTCTGAAGCAAGTTTTGCATGGCGAGCCGAGTAAAAATTATAGCATGAGGACGAGCCGCGAGCCGGGCTCGGCGGTATTAACACCGCAGTTTTACAATAATACACCGGCGAGCTTTGCCGACGAGCCGTCGATCGCCCACTTAAATATCATTGACTTTATTTTCTCATCTCAGCCCAGCTCTGCCCACTGCTGGGTATAGGCCTTTTCCCCATGACATCGTACCTCGCGGTCTCTCGCCATTCGCATCCATAGGAGCCCTGCCACCTGGCCACATCGTCCGACCATTGGGCTATTGATCTACCGACTGACCACCGCCCGCTTCTCGGCCGCCACTCCGTTACTGCCCTATATTATTATAGATAATAAGTTGTCATTATTTTTAAACATGTTAGTAGCAATGCAGCTATCGGGGAAGGAAACCGTCATGAAAAACTTGTATGTCTAAAGTCGGCTTCCCACGGTCCGACACACCGTGGAAACGGTCTCGGTCCGCGGTAGCACAGACGTCTGTGGCGGTGCGCCGTACCGTCGGCCGTCGGCAGAATCGCATACCGTGGGAAGCCAGCTTTAGAGGTTCACACACCGTGGTGCTTAAAATAGCCACGACACGGCAAGCACGCGTGGTTATGAACCCCATACCCATACTCTGAGAGGAACACTGTGCCGTGCAGTGGGGTGTACATAGAACGCTTAAACTTTTAATTTTGGCTGTTACTCTTGCGTATGTTCAAAATTAAATTGTTATTAACACATACTTTAAACAAAAAAAAAAAAAGAAACCCAGGTCTTGGATGTTTACATGTTTGTGACGTCGCTGTTTCTGGTTCCCACGACACAGGGTATCCTAGTGTGGAGCCAGAAGCAATGTATGTGCATGTATGTAAATGTTATGTTATGTTATGTTATGTTATGTTATGTTATGTTATGTTATGTTATGTTATGTTATGTTATGTTATGTTATGTTATGTTATGTTATGTTATGTTATGTTATGTTATGTTATGTTATGTTATGTTATGTTATGTTATGTTCACCCTCGAGGTCTGCCCGGCGTGGCGGGCCGAGCGGAGCGAGCTGACTGTTCGCATCGGGCAAAACCTCTCTCTGCCCAGCGTGGTAGCTGCCATGGTGCAGGGAGAGGCAGAATGGAAGGCCGTGACCACCTTCTGCGAGGTCGTGATGACCCGGAAGGAAGAAGCCGAGCGGGAGCGGCAGAGATCAGACCCCGCTCGGAGACGGAGCCGTAGAGGCGGCGGTGGCAGAGGGCGCCGCCGTCCGGGCCCCTAAGCCCGAAGGCGTCGGGCTGCCACAACCCTGTAGTTTCGGGTTCAGAATAGGACTACGGTATCCCCTGCCTGTCGTAAGAGGCGACTAAAAGGGGACCTTGGAGTCGCGGACGGGGACAGCGGGGACTCGATCCGTCCGTTCACGCGGCTCCGGGAAGACGGCGACGTAGGGTGGCCCTGCGTTGCCGTGAGTGCATTGGTACTCGTGGAGGGCTGCGGCTATGCCGGGCGGAGGTGCTCTACGCACCAAGTGCCAGGGGGCTCCGGAGGAGTTCATCAGAGTGCCCGGAGCTCCCCCTACCATGCACGAGGTAGGCCACCGAGGGGGTTTTAGTTGGTGAAAATCCGACATAACCCGACTCTGTCCCCGAAGAGTCGGGTATCTTTAAAAGATTTCCCCCCCGTAAACAAAAAAAAAAAAAAAAAAAAATGTTATGTTATGTTATGTTATGTTATGTTATGTTTACCTGCAGTATATCGTAGGAGCTTACCTGCGGGACAGAAGCATTGAATACCTGGGTCGGGACGGGATTGTTCATCAAAGGGAGGTCTCCTGTGGTGTTCCTCAGAGGTCTGTTCTGGGGCCCCTCTTGTGGAATATGGCATACGACGTGATCCTCAGAATCCTCCTCCCCAACGACGTGCGTGTCGTCTGCTATGCGGATGACACGCTGGTGTTGGCGGAGGGGATCGACTTCGAGGAGACCACTCGGCTAGCCGAGCTTGGACTGGCATGCGTCGTCCGGAAAATCCGGGAGCTCGGGCTCGAGGTGGCCCCACACAAAACCGAGGCTTTGTGGTTCCACGGCCTTCCGCGGGGAGTGGAACCACCGAGCTCTTCGGTGAACGTGGGTGGCACAACGGTGCAGGTCGGACGGTACATGAAGTACCTGGGCGTCGTCCTCGATGGCCGATGGAGGTTCATCGAGCATTTCGACCGCCTGGTTCCCCGGCTTGAAAGGGTAGCGGGTGCTCTGCACCGAATCCTACCCAATCTCGGGGGACCAAGGGAGAGTGTTCGTCGCCTATACGCTGGGGTCGTGCGGTCCATAGCCCTATATGGTGCGCCAATCTGGGCGGAGGAACTGGCCAGCAATCGCGCATGCAAGGCAAAACTGCTGAGCGTGCAGCGCCGGCTGGCTGGATCTCCCACGAGGCGGCAGGTCTTCTGGCGCGGTTTGCGCCCCTTGACCTACTGGCGAGTATGGATGCGAGGGTGCATCACCGACTCCGCGACATACGCCAAGGGGGCGAAAACCCGCCTCCCAGGGAGGTCGGAATGCTCAGGCTGGTCGAACACCGCAAGGTGCAGCAGGACTGGCTCGAGCGGCTTCAGGAGCCAAGAAGCGCTCGTCAGAGGGTGGTCAGGGCAATTCTGCCGAATTTTGACAGTTGGCTCAACCGAGAGTATGGCGCCGTGTCGTACAGGCTGACTCAGGTGCTCACTGGACATGGCTGCTTCAGTGAGTACCTGAATAGGATCGGACGCGAGGAGTCGACGCGGTGCTATCACTGCGATGGTGACTGCGACGACGCGCAGCACACCCTCGAGGTCTGCCCGGCGTGGCGGGCCGAGCGGAGCGAGCTGACTGTTCGCATCGGGCAAAACCTCTCTCTGCCCAGCGTGGTAGCTGCCATGGTGCAGGGAGAGGCAGAATGGAAGGCCGTGACCACCTTCTGCGAGGTCGTGATGACCCGGAAGGAGGAAGCCGAGCGGGAGCGGCAGAGAGCAGACCCCGCTCGGAGACGGAGCCGTAGAGGCGGCGGTGGCAGAGGGCGCCGCCGTCCGGGCCCCTAAGCCCGAAGGCGTCGGGCTGCCACAACCCTGTAGTTTCGGGTTCAGAATAGGACTACGGTATCCCCTGCCTGTCGTAAGAGGCGACTAAAAGGGGACCTTGGAGTCGCGGACGGGGACAGCGGGGACTCGATCCGTCCGTTCACGCGGCTCCGGGAAGACGGCGACGTAGGGTGGCCCTGCGTTGCCGTGAGTGCATTGGTACTCGTGGAGGGCTGCGGCTATGCCGGGCGGAGGTGCTCTACGCAGCAAGTGCCAGGGTGCTTCGGAGGAGTTCATCAGAGTGCCCGGAGCTCCCCCTACCATGCACGAGGTAGGCCACCGAGGGGGTTTTAGTTGGTGAACATCCGACATAACCCGACTCTGTCCCCGAAGAGTCGGGTATCTTTAAAAGATTTCCCCCCCGTAAACAAAAAAAAAAAAAATGTTATGTTATGTTATGTTATGTTATGTTATGTAATGTTATGTTATGTTACGTTACGTTACGTTACGTTACGTTACGTTACGTTACGTTACGTTATGTTATGTTACTTTCGGTACGTTACGTTACGTTAGGTTACGTTACGTTACGTTACGTTACGTTACGTTACGTTATGTTACGTTACGTTACGTTACGTTACGTTACGTTACGTTACGTTACGTTATGTTGTGTTATGTTATGTTATGTTATGTTATGTTATGTTATGTTATGTTATGTTATGTTATGTTATGTTATGTTATGTTATGTTATGTTATGTTATGTTATGTTATGTTATGTTATGTTATGTTATGTTATGTTATGTTATGTTATGTTATGTTATGTTATGTTATGTTATGTTATGTTATGTTATGTTATGTTATGTTATGTTATGTTATGTTATGTTATGTTATGTTATGTTATGTTATGTTATGTTATGTTATGTTATGTTATGTTATGTTATGTTATGTTATGTTATGTTATGTTACTTAATACTATGATTTTGAATAAATTCTATCTTTATTCTTCTTGAAACGTACGAGAATATTGCCTTTTCAGCATTTGCCGTTCACTTGATGTGTGCCATCGGAATTGGAGCTGGATCTCATCGGTTATGGACACATCGGAGTTTCAAAGCGCGAACCCCGTTGCGTATCGTGCTTATGATCTGGCAGACAATGGGCTTTCAGGTAACCGATTAACACTACCTCTTGTTAAAAACACTCAAATTCTTGACTGCATCAATGCAATAGCTGTAAACCGGCTTGATTACCAAAACAGTGATTGTTGAAGTGAAAGAGATTTGTCAGGAATTCAGGATCGTGGCAAGAGGCCAACCCAGGGCCTTATTATGCGCACCAATCCCAATCGTCTAACATTAATTTGACGGTTAGATGATTAGTATCGATCTGAATTTGGTGCGCGTACCTAATACCTATAGAGGCTGGTCTCTGCCTAGCCTCCGGTACACAAGCATGTTATGACTTATGAACAAGCATATCGTCTGCTTACAGGTCAAACCACATAAGTGCATTTTTGAGAAACTTTCTACATACCTACTTGCAATATTTGTTTTTTTATTATTTCGAATAGTGGATTGACTATTTCGGTAATATACAGGGTGATATTTTCACCGGTACAATAAATCAACATACGTAATACTAAATCCAAAATACAAATACCAACATTTTTTGTTACTACCCCGTTGGTACAAAAAAAAACAAAAATACCCATGTCTGAACTTATCCGCAAATCTTAAAGAAATGTGGACTCCATTACGCATGAGCACAACTAAACGCACGAACTGGCAACTGCGCGCGGCTTGCGAGAAGGAAAAGAAGCGGCGGCTGCGGCGCAGCCAGTAGGTATGACTTATGTATGAGGTAGCAAAAAAAATCTTACTTGATACCAATTCTTCCTTCATACTTGCATGGGCTTAGGACCGTCACCGGCGTGGAATGCTTGCACTGGTTTGTAGTGGTATGAATTTCCACACCACGTACTGGCTAACGCCGAAGTGCGCCGTGCGTACCGCGTCGTTGGTGCTCCTTCTGGGGTCTTCCTCGAAGAACACGAATATCTGTTCCTCGATCTCCACGGCCAAGGGAGGTCTCCCTCCTCGGCCTTGAGCGTGCGCTGGTGCAGTGAACTGTCCGTAGTCTAGCAAATGCTGCGTCACTCTCATGAATGTCCTGGTGTTGAGTATTTGAGGTTAAATAAAACCGGCATTTATCAGGCGGGGCAAACTTTCTTCAGCGTATACCCGCCGAGCTGCACTGTATTTTCCCCACTGAGAAAGTAACTACGAACCATTTCGTAATACTCGCGGTTTGTAAACATCGTGCGCGCGTAATTTTCGACTGCAGGAAGTGCGGAAACGGCGCACGTGAACTCACCTAGGTCAATGCGCGCGAACTGAATGACCGGCCAAATCGTGCACCGGCCAGCCCGCCGCCCGCCCGCTCACTCACCCCACCCTGCCGCCCTCTGCCTCGCTCCGCGATGACACCTTGTAATGGGTGTCCATGAGTTACAAATTGGATGAATGATAAATTAATGAAAATGAAAAAAAAAATATGGTAATTTTATTCGATAAATGTAATCTATTCTCGATACCAATGATATGGTAAAATTTATTGTACCGGTGAAAAAATCAAGCTGTACATCCCATCAAAAACATAAATGTGAATAAGAGCCAAGTTCAATATTAAGAACAGACGTCGTTATCGACTTCGCCGACAAAAGAATTGAGATCTATATGGGTGCTGCCAAGTTATCTGAAGAAAATAATGAAATTTTAGTTACAAGATCACTGAGATGTAAATTGTAATTCAAGCTCAAGATTTGACTGCTAGTTTTTAGTTTTTACATTTTTTTTTTTTTTTTTTTACATTTACATACAAGCACATACATTGCTTCTGGCCCCACACTAGGATACCCTGTATCATGGGAACCAGAAACAGTGACGTCACAAACATGTAAACATCCAAAACCTGGGTTTATTATTTTTTTGTATCCAGCCGGGATTCGAACCCGGGACCTCTCGCATGGTAGGCAGATGCGCTCACCACTGCGCCACAGAGGTCGTCGGTTTTACCAACAAACCAAATTTCAGAAAAGTCACATAAGTATGATATCAACCTAACAGCATAAGTACAATACAAACAGAAAGTACACTAACCTCCGTATGACTAAACGAAGTAGAGTTCATTAAATAAATATTATTTAGCCTGTACGTGAAAACTAGCCAAGTCAAATCTTAAGCTTGAATAACAATTTACATCTCTAGTGATCTTGTAACTAAAATTTCATGATTTTCTTTAGAGATCTTGGCAGCACCCATATAGATCTCAATTCTTTTGTCGGCGAAGTCGATAACGACGTCTGTTCTTAATATTGAACTTGGCTCTTATTCACATTTATGTTTTTGATGGGATATCACTGCTTTTCGTACAGAGATTATTGGTATAGATCACTAATAAATACATCGTTATTGCCAAGGAACCGATAACCGATGGGTTAGAAATCGGCTACGAACATACGACTTGAGTACAGTCACTTATTTACGATTCAGAGAAACGTGCATAGGAAGTCGTTTACAGATATTTTAGAGAATCGGTTGAGACAAAACCATACCGCGATATAGAATTAAAAATCGCCATCTATTCGCAGAATTTGGAACTAAATACTTTGCGGATATTAATATCAATAATTTTCAGTTTTTAGATTTTTTCCTTTGTATGTGCCTAATAGTCTACCTTGATGCCAAATATCAGGTTTCTAGGTCATCTAGAAGTGGGTTAGGTTTTTGATCTATAAGTCAGTCAGTCATAAAAATGCCGGTTTTTAAACGTTAATATATCTATAACTGTTTGAGCAACATTGATGAAACTTCGGATTCTAGGCAAGCTAATGGACTTTAAGAAATGTGCCAAATTTCATATACGTAGGTTAAATAGTTGTAGAGTTGTGAAGGGGTCAAATCAAAAGTAGCTCGAAGTGATTCCTGTAATATTACACACGGCTGGTGCGTCGCCAGTTCCTTTTTTCTCGAACTTGGCTGGACTCGCTGTCGCGAGTCTAGATAATAAATAAATAAAGCCTTTATTACCACTTAAAAAACATTAATTCTAATAATAAAAGTAAAAACGTTTAATTATAAAGGGTCCCCTCTACGGGTGAAGGCCTCCTCCAGATAAGCCCCGGTCCCTGAGTCTGGCTGCGCTCTCCCACGGTGTATGATACCTAATATAAAACACTTCTTTCTTTAATTTAGCTTAGCAAAAACATCTAAAATTTCGGGTCAAGATAGTTAGATATTATGTTTGACCAGTGAGCAGACGATATTGCGTTATATTTTATCTTTTCTTAAACTAATGATGCTATCCTTGAACTTGTTCGTCCATCAGGATAGCATATTCGAATGGGCCCGCGATCACCGTACTCACCACAAATACGCGGACACGGATGCTGACCCTCACAACGCCGAGCGGGGCTTATTCTTCTCACACATGGGCTGGCTGTGCTGCAAAAAGAACCCTGAGGTCATTGAAGCAGGGCGCAGAATAGACCTACGCGATCTTTTCGAGGATCCCGTTGTTATGTTCCAAAAGAGGTAAGATAAAGATACTGTAGTCTTGCTTGTAACAACAGGATTCCTCTAAAATAGTCTTCAAATGCAGTTTACATAGTCTGTGGTAACCTTATCACAGACTATTAATGATTAAACGAACTTACCCGTACGTGAAGTTCTATCATAATTATACGAGTGCTCCGTCTGAAGAAATGAGTAACCTAAAGGGAAAAATAAGATTTGTAATACTTCGTAGTAGCGTATTCAGCTGCCATCACTCAACACTGTATTTGAGGGTAATCGTTTTTTTTTTTTTTTTTTTGTTTGTTCCCGCTCTTCCGTCTGTCATCATTTAGTTTAGAGTCAGTACTTGGCGTCCAGCTCAGCTTCAGCCCAGCTCTATGCTGTGATATTTCTAATGTAACTTGGGTCCGGGAAGGGCGGGACGTGGTTACTCATTTCTTCAGACGGAGCACTCGTATAATTATGATAGAACTTCACGTACGGGTAAGTTCGTTTAATCATTAATTATACTCGTGCTCCGTCTTCGAAATGAGTAACCTAAAGGGAAAAATAATATTTGTAATACTTCGTAGACTTTGAGAGTATGTACAGGTAGATAAGAAATATCAAAAGCATAGAAGTGATGAATCAACAATTAGTCTTTAATTTGAGAGACAAAATAATGACAAATATATTCAAATTGAACACTGTTAACAAAACTGTAACATATTCTAAGATAAAACTATGGATATTAGATACCTATAAGAGTACCTAAGATAAAAGATTAATTTGCATTGAGTAAATTTACTTCTTATTGATTATTTTCTCTCCACTAATCATTTTCATCTATAATTAACCTTGCTAGGGAATGATTATTGTTAACAACGATGTTCCTATCGTAGAACCTAGCGAACGTCGTAGACGTGCCGCTCCAGCCCGCTGTCTTACGGATAGTGTCTACATTCAGCCCGAGGTGGCGCGCGCGGGACGTGCTGGCGTGTCGCGTGCTGTGCGCGCTGAATATAGACACATCGATACCACACTCTTCAAGCGTGCACTTTATCCACCTGCTTATAGATTGGGTACCGACAGTGGCATGGGGCTTCCTATAACTTATAAAAAGATTTTGATTGTCCCCTCTAATATTTTTTGTTTTATTCATATAACAGGTGAGTGTAAGAGCCGGGCATATTTCAGGTTTTTGTGTAAAAAACGGCAAGTATAGTATTGGTTGTTTTTGTCTTAACCGGGATGTCTTGATAAGATCAGGTATTTTGATTTCTATTTGTGAATCGGAAACAGTAATATTCTGAATATTTATTTTTGACAATGTTTGCACTCGGTGTGCAGTCGTAAGTGCTAGAAGCGTTGCGCATTTCTTCGAAAGGCGCTCAAGTGAAGCTTCCTCGTTAGGGTACCAGGTACCGAGAGTATCTAGGACGGTGGACGTGTCCCAAATCGCATCGTATTTAGGTAAAGGAGGTCTAAGACGGAATGCTCCCTTGAAAAATCTTTTGACTGCATCGTTGTTGGAAATTTGCGAGCCAATTAACATGGACAATGCGGCCCTGTATGAATTTAATGAACCGTACTGGCTTCCTGAATTAAATAAGAATGTAAGGAACGATAACACCGAGGAGATGGAGGCTTCAAACGGGTTGATAAACTTTTCATTAGCGTAAGCAAACCAGCGTTTTAGGCAGACTTCGTACTGCTTCATGGTGTTGTCGGAGAGAGACGCAAGCATGATATCTACAGAGTCTGCAGGTGAGCCTCGTCGCAGTAACGCTGACCGCAAAGCACTCCGGCCATCAATGTAAGGTTCGAGTGAATGTTGCTTTGGCTGGAATGGAAAATAATGACATTGTCAGAAGGACTGAAGGTAATTGTCTCACTAACGAGTAAACGTCTAAATAAAGGATACCACGGTTGCGTTTCCCACTTAGGGACAACTACTATACCTGTTGCTTTATCTGATATTATTTTCCGCATGGTTTTTAGTATAACCGAGAATGGAGGGAATGAATAAAAGAAGAATTCGGACCATCGAAGGGTGAACGCGTTTATTGCAACCGCATCTGGGTCTCTGTGCCACGCTACATATTTGTCACATTTTTTGTTTATGCGACTGGCAAACAGATCGATATCAGGCGGTCCAAGTTGCTGGGATATTAATTGGAATGCGGAGTCGTTCAGTTCCCACTCAATGTCGGGGTGTACTCTTCTTGATTCTTTGTCAGCAGTTTTATTGTCCTCAGATCGAATAAAAGACGCATATATAAGAATTCTACGTGCCTCGCACCACTGCCATATATCTTTGGTAATTCTTGTGAGGTGTGGGAACTGAACGCCTCCCATTCGGTTTATGTAGGAGACTGCTGTTAAGTTGTCAACTCGAAGTAAAATCTGACAATTGTTGTAGCTAGCTGCAAAAATCTTTAGCGCTATAAATGCTGCGAGTAACTCAAGGTAGTTTATGTGATTTTCGCGCTCCTCATTGGACCACTGGCCGCTGGCTGTATCGTTCCCGCAGGCTGCGCCCCACCCAGTCGTTGAGCTATCGGAAAATATTTCTAAGCAGTAATTGTCTTCTGTGATTCTGTGTACTGAGTGGTCTATGGCTTTTAGCCACCAGAGAAAATCGTTGCGGCATGACTCTGGTATGTTCATGATTGCTTCGTAATTATCCCTGTTTTTTGCTAGATTCTGATATTTACACCTTTCAAACTCCTTCGTATAGAGCCATCCGTATTCGACTGCCGGACAGACAGAGACCAGCGTTCCAACGAGTTGTGCAAATTCTCTTATTTTGCACTGCTTGGTATCAATAAATTTTAGAAGATCATTCCGTATGCGTTTTCTTTTTTCGATTGGTAAAGATAGTTGAAATTTAACAGAATCAATGGTGAAACCCAGAAAAGTACACTTGGTTGACGGTGTTAGTTTGCTCTTCTCGTCATTAATTATGAATCCGAGAGAGGAAATGAGCTTTTTTGTGATCAAAATGTTTTCCTGACATTCTTGAAAATACCTGCCAACCAAGTGTATGTCGTCTAAATAGATGGTGGACAGGAAACCGCCGGATCTTAACAGTTTTACAACTGGTTTCATGATTTTGGTAAAGACATACGGTGCGGTACACAGGCCAAATGGCAGGACATTAAATTCATATAATTTTCCGTCCCAGAAAAACCTTAGGTATTTCTTGCTCTCCGGATGTATCGGTATGAAGAAATAAGCATCTTTTATGTCAATTGTAGACATGTAACAATTTTTACATAAAAGTTTTAGTGCAGTCCTGAGATCTTCAATTTCAAAATGAGAGGTCGCTATGAATTTATTTAGTTCTTTTAAATTTAGAATGAACCTCCACTTGCCGTTTGGTTTGGGTCGTAAGAAAATATTTGATACAAATTGATCCTTGCATGGCGAGCAGGGTGATATTGCCCCTATGATCTCTAAATTATGTATGGATTCAAAAAATATATTTCTTTCACTTTCTGAGTATGATCGAATGGGTGGATTACAAAGTTGAATAACCGGTTTAGCAAAAACTATCTTGTAGCCTTCTATCCAAGATAATATCATAGGATCACTAGTAATCTTAGCCCATGATTTGTAGAAAAGGGCCAACCTGCCCCCGTATCTTACCGGGTCTAGTATCGCCTGCGCGCCTGCTTGTACGGCGGCGGCGGAGGCGGCCTCGACGAGTAGGCGCGTGCGCTGCGCTGCGGCGGCGGAGGAGGCGGCGGCGGCGGCGGCGGCGCTCCCATCTGTGCTGGCGCCATCGGCGCAGCATGTCCTCGATTTCTCGGTGTCATCGGGGGTCGGCGATTGGCTGCTTGGCCCTTCCAGTTTTTTGCTTGAGTTGTGGTTTTGTTGTTGGCCTGTATTTTAAGCTCCGTTCCGGACTTATGTACAGCTTTTGCCGTCTTTAAGGACTCTGACAACTGCTCTCCAAAGAGAGATTTATCTATCTTAGTGTTGAGAAGTGGGCCTTGCATTTCTTTTTTGAGCGAATAAACCGCCAGGTTTCGTCTTGATACCGACTCGCTATTTTGTGCATCACAGACTAAGCGGCCTGCGTCCATTATGAGCTTAAGAAGTGTATTGTCTCTTTCTTTAGGATCTAGTAGCCGGGTCACTGCCTCTCCCAGGCAAGTAATAGCGGAGGCTAAGCGTTTCTGGCGCGCCTCTATAAGCTTGTCGCGTTTGACGACCGGTTCGGTTAGAGCAGCCTTAATCTCAGGATTGAGGCCGGGGGCTCCGATAAAGGCAGCATTTGCCGGGATAAGGTACTTACTGCAGAGGTCACTTCTCGTTTCTTTGTTTAGGCCATTTGTCGTAATATGTTCAAACCTGGTGGCTACCTCTGTCCGAATGTCTTTGCCATATGTAGTGGTGCTTGTTGGATCTTCACCAAGGATATCTAGCACCTCTCCGTCTAGTACAACACTACCGTTAACTTCACTGTCGAGGCATTGCCCGTCGGCCGCCACATCGCGGTTTACGTTAGCGCACGCGTCTGCATTGGGTCGAGGGTCAGGCGTTTGTAGCCCGTCGGATTGCTGTGGGCTGCTAGTCGAAGTGCTCGGCCCCGGTTCTGCCGCTGTGTTTTCGTCTTGTATGATTGAGTCCAGGTCGTCGGAGTTTACGTCCCTCAGTGGTCTGTCGTCTTCTCCAACTAAAAAACGTTATTATGATTATAGATATGCTGGTGCAGCGAAGGGCCCCGCGGGCCGATCTGGTTGCACATAGTTTGTTTGCAGCGGAAGGCTCCGAAAGCCAACCTGGTTGCAATTTAAGTACGCTCGGATCGCCCCGCAGACGTCCTGTTGCGTATTTTTGTAAACAGTTAAATCAAACGTGAATTTACCTTTTTGTTTTCTTGGAGATCGCGAACTTTCTTCCGATGACGTGGAGATAATCCTTTTGCGTCGAGTTTTATTGTTCTTCATCTTCTTTTCTAGTTTTCTTAGCTTCCTTGCGATTTCACTTATGTTCTCACTATTTTCCCGTTTCGGCATCGTGAAATTTAAATAAATTTGTCAGAAATCGTAGGAAGCGTGCTGAGTGATTGACACTGAAAACGTGAATGATGACAGACGGAAGAGCGGGAACAAACAAAAAAAAAAAAAAAAACGATTACCCTCAAATACAGTGTTGAGTGATGGCAGCTGAATACGCTACTACGAAGTATTACAAATATTATTTTTCCCTTTAGGTTACTCATTTCGAAGACGGAGCACGAGTATAATTTAAACTGCATCTTATGAGAGTCTTAAAAACCGTGTTTTTATATATGACACTGGGTCTGTGTTATTCTCTGATATTTTTTGTCATTGACAAGGGAAAATAAGTCACAGAAAAGATAATTATTTCTAGATAGAGTTACCCCCGGTTTCTCAAACGCTAACAGTCTGTTAATCGACTTTTAACAGCTGTCAGTTGTTTTTTTTTTTGTATGCATTTTGACAACTGACAGCTAATAACAATTGATTAACAGACTGTTAGGGTTTGAGAAACCGGTGGTTAGTCTTATCAGTGCAGAATCTCCAACTTAGAAATGTTTTTTGAGTTATCTGACATTTTCATGCAGCTAAATTAGGTAACATAGAGCAACGGTGTTCCAATGCGTTTGATTCTAACCGTCTATGAGAATTTACAAAGCGTTAAATTACTGTCTCAACGCCCACATCTCTGCATCATGAAAAACTTTTTCTCTAACTCTTTTTAAGTACCAACCACTTTATGACTTCCAACTTCCTTCAGACAAAATATCTGCTGCAGGTATATTCTCGCTTCTCAACTCTAATGGCTAATTCATTTATCCTTAAAGGCACTATTTCAAGATGATGCCTCTCCTCTGCTTTGTCTTCCCGACTGTCGTCCCCGTATACTTCTGGAATGAGACGTGGCTTAGCGCGTTCTTCATCCCCACGATCCTGCGCTACACTTGCGGTATCAACGTGGTGTGGAGCGTCAACAGCTTCGCTCACAAGTTTGGCTACAGACCTTACGACAAGTAAGTAGTAGAATAGTAGGTATATTTCATAATATAGAATAGAATTCATAACAAATAACACACATTTAGGTACGTACAGGCACATACATTGCTTCTGGCCCCACACTAGGATGCCCCGTGTCGTGGGAACCAGAAACAGCGTCGTCACAAACATGTAACATCCAAGACCTGAGTTTCTTTTTTTTTTGTCCCCAGCCGGGATTAGAACCCGGGACCTCTCTCGCATGGTAGGCAGATGCGCTAATCGCTGCGCCACAGAGGTTGTCGATATGTTTCAGATGTTTCGTTGATCTAGCTAGCGGTCGGTAACCTACATTAGCAAAACAGAGTTCGTGAGATCGCTTCCCTTTTCGACCGGTTTTTAGGCCACGGTACAATCAGTACAAAAATGGCAACACTCTATGTGCTTTTAAAATAGGGCCAGGTTATACAACACAAAGTCAGGAGCAACGTGGGATGTCTATCGCCTAAATGAGGCATAACAGGAGATAAAATGTCATTCAATGTCATTAGCAGCCATGGTAGAAATAGTTTGAAATTGCGTAATACAAAATTAAATCTTCATATTTATGTATGTATTAATTTATTTGAATCAATGCCCGTCATAATTATATATTTAAAGCACATAATACTCATGACTTGAGAAAGTGTGTAGGGGGGCGTACGCATTATCAAACTTATCGTAAAACGTTAAGATAGAGTAATCACAAAATTAAAAATAAACTTTTGATTTGGACATAGCATAGCCTTAGGTATAGATCCGTGGGATTGTTAATTTGTAAGTAAATAAGAAAAAAACCAAATGCTACCAATTATGGCTCGACGACACTAGTTATTTTCAATTCAAGGTAGATATTTAGTCAAACACAATGAATAGTTTCTCTGCTGTTCTCCTATCAAGGGCCTTTTAATCCGGCATTTTAATCCGTTTTCTCTGACCATATTATAACATTCTGTTCCTATCCTCTATTAATTTGGTGAGGTGGCTTATGTCTTTGGACCTCTATGCCCGATATTGTCACGGGTTTGAGGCGGTTGATGTTGTGAAAGACATAAAGCCTAGTCCCAATGGCAAATAAGGATAATTGAAAGTAACTTAAATAAGTGGTGACAATTTATGTATTTGGTCACGTATGTAATCCATGAAGACATTCCAGTCAATCGAATTAATTAGTGGGTATTAATATTCAAACAAAGCTTAGCGCGCGTGTGGCGTGGCCGATACAAGCTACCTACTTGCACAAATTACTTGACATAATTACTATCATTAACCTTAATTGGTTCATCAGTTCTAATTCTCCTTGGTTCTACCCACTTTTGTTTAGGTATTTATTGTTTTTTAACAAAGTGTAATGTAGAGCCTTTTCACATCTTTGTTAGATAATTCACCTGTACAGCTTTTAGTGATAACTCCTACCGCTGTTGTACCTAGATCATAATCAGGGCCGGATCGTGAGTTTAGGGGCCCTGGCCTAATACTACTTAGGGGCCCACCTAATTACTCAAAGGATAGGAAAAGAATAGGACAGTAAAATATTTGATTTATATTATAATCGTAGCCTTGAATTCAATGAATTGAATGGGTTCGATTAATAATTTTATAAAATTATGGAGTTTTTCGCATTATCGTCTATATTTTACTTTGACTTGACATAGCTGAGGCCTTGAATCCACTGGGCCCTGGGCTGAAGCCCAAAAATCCATATGGTAGATCCGGCCCTGATCATTATTTTACATTTTAGATAAGCTAGTCTCGCCCAGAGCCAATCAATCCTCTCAGATCCGTTGGCTTAATCCACAGGAAAAACAATATTAATTAGTACGAAGGTCATTATCACGGCCTGAAACTTAGAATAACGATTTTAACTTTAATCCTACCAATACCAACAGGTCGCTGAACCCGCGGGAGAACATCGGCGTCTGGATGATTTGCGTGGAAGGGTTTCACAACTACCACCACACCTTCCCGTGGGACTACCGCGCGACCGAGCTGCCTCTCTACAATATGCTCACTCCGACTATTGTATTCATCGAAGCTATGGCTAAGGTTAGTGTAAAATGTTTTTCACTCCATCTGCTGGAAATGATGCATTTTGATGCCCAAATTTAGGACCCAAAACACGCTATTGTTGTTCAAGCTAAGATGCATCAAAGTAAATAGACTTAAAATTGGTTTTTGAATCTATTTACCTTTAGGTACCTTCAATTAAATAGACTCAAAATACATGCAATAACATACAATTTATATGCTAATGCACTCATTTACTAAGAAGTCGGACTTCTCTTTTACTCTTGAGGATTCGTCCTATTATCTACCTCGCTTCGCTCGGGCTTTAATTCAAGAATCGCCTCAGTTCGCTCTGGATTCAATTTCACAACCTCGACGCAAAAATTTTGTTTGCGCCCTTGGTGAACAATCTACTATTATCCACCAGTATTGCAAAACTACACGAAATTATATAGTCTGTGTACCTACTGCATACATGGACTTGGGTTCCGCCATCATTATGGAATCTATCGACATCCAAGCTAACCAAATTTGAATTCCTCTACAATAACTTACCTACCTGAAATAGTGCATTGTTACCCTAGAGAAGAAAGTAACTAAATCCGCTACTTGACTCTTTTTTCAAGTATGTCTTAAATGCTAAATATTATTATTATTATTAATACGTTTATTGCACATAAGTAAAAATTACAATGGCAACGCGGCGGACTTAATGCTACAAGCATTTTCTACCAGTCAACCGCAGGAGGTGTATGAAAGTAACTGATAGGCATACTGTAATTTTAGATAAGATAAATACATGAAAAGTACACATAATCTAATAAAATACAATACAATACAATACAATACCATACCATACAATACAATACAATACAATACAATACAATACAATACAATACAATACAATACAATACAATACAATACAATACAATACAATACAATACAATACAATACAATACAATACAATACAATACAATACAATACAATACAATACAATACAATACAATACTATACTATATAATATAATATAATATAACATACTGAAAACCTGTAATAGAAAAATATATACATATAGCTAAATAAGAGAAAAATAAATACATGTTAATAAAAATACAGTGAGGGATGTTGCATGTACACAGCTGAGATCCTCCTCGTGGGGGAGAAGATCAATGGGAAACGGGATAACACTGATCCAGAAAGTGTTTGCGGACGAGGGCTTTGAAGGCACTCTGAGTGGGGGCTTTACGAATACATTCAGGAAGGGCGTTCCAAAGACGAACGGCGGTTACAGAAAATGAGTTTGAGACAAAACCAGACTGGTGAAAAGTGGTGCTAAGGAGAAGATTCTGAGAAGATCGGAGCGGTCTGCTGTGAGTGCCAGACAAGAAAGCAAATTGGGACTTTAGATATTGAGGTGTATTCGTATGGAAAAGGACGGAGTACAGGGTGCAAAGAATCCTGACATTTCTCCGTTCGCGAATGGGAAGCCATCTCAACTTGGCGCGGAAAGCTGACACATGGTCGTATTTCCGCAAGCCATAGATGAATCTGATGCATGTGTTCTGCAAGCGATCGAGTTTGTTAAGGTACTCCTGGGAAATGTCGAGGTAACAGACATCGGCGTAGTCTAGAATTGGTAGGAGAAGGGAGTAGACAAGAGATGTCTTAATGCTAATCGGAAAAAAGTTTTTTAGACGAAGTAAGGGGTGGAGGGAAGCATAGAATTTCCGCGATACGGCCTTAATCTGCGCATCTCTTCCATTAGACCAAAAAATATTTTAGTATTATTTTTTGAGGACCTAAAAGCAACAAAAACATTATTTTAAAACGTTGCTTTGTTAAACAGTCAAAAACGCGGTCCTCCATTTTTGTATATGGTTTGAAGTCCTAAAAATTTGTAAACAAAGTTTGACATTCAACCATGGATGTAATAATCCTTGCATTCAACATAGGTAGAGTTCGTGCCACGAAAGAAGTATGAGTTAATGAATTTTGGCTTTTATTGTTATGGCCTTAAGGATTTTACCGTGGGACTTGTTTGGTGAAACGATCTTATACGCACACACGATTGACAGATGTTTGTTTACAACCAAAGGTGCTTTCAAGATGGCGGATAGTGTTTTCACCGTTCCGATTTAAAAGCGAAAAATATTTTTTTACTTTGCAAATTTTGCAGCCATCCTGCATATTTACTTAGCAAAGTCAATATATTTCGGTTTCTTACGTTAGATACTACAGGAAATATGCATTTATCGCGTCAAATTTGATACGAGTCAAGTAGCGTATTAGCCCCGAGACAGGATTTATCTAGTTCCAGAGTTCCAATAGTTGGAGGGTCCCAAAAGTTGGAGGTAGAAAAAGTAAAATGCAAATGAAAGTAAATCTCTGCTATAGTACTTACGGAAATATAAACTAAACTCAACAACTCGAAAAAACAAATAAAAATCCGATTGGCGCCTTCTCGACAATTTTTTTTCTGTGCCCGGCCTGCTATTGTTTTCAGCCATTATTTTAATTTTCATCATTGAAAGAATGTTAGGTCAATATTTTACCAAAACTATGTTGTTTTCAAGAGTTCTAAAAAGTTCTAAGGCCATAGCCTGTTTTCTTCTTTTTATTCCACTGTAAAATTTGTAAAATCTGTTTGTACAACTTAAATTATGTAAATCTATTTTTTGTTCCTGTCTAGAAGCTAAGTTAATATAATGTAAGCCCTTAAGTGGCCTATGTTTGGATATTTTCACACAACCATATTTTGTAATTTGACTTGTGCTGTGGGTTTTGTATTAAACTAAAAATAAAAAATAAAATTAAAAAAAAAGAAATAGTTGCAAGTAAATTATAATGAAGTAATTTAAAATGCTATTTTCAAGGTGAGAGTATTTCGAATAACAGTTCATGAGGTGGACTCTCTACATTTTATCACCCTCTGTGAAAAAATAAGTTTGTACCACATACTAAGCGTCCAATATTATAAAAACTTAGTTAAATCTCAAAATAAAAAAGTGTGATCCTTACGAACAAAGGCAGAGGACTGAGGATTCTGAGGAATCGATTTCGTTTCGTGCGGCTTTTTATATCTTCACAAACTTTTTTTTATTTAGCTTACGCCTGGTTTTTTTATCATTCAGCTTGTTACTTGTTCATTATAATGGTCGTGAATTGATTGTTCTCTTTGGTAACTGGAACTACCTACCTAGATTGGAATTGTAACTAGAAAAATCTACATTCCAAATTCAAATCACTTTTCATCCCGAGGGATCAAAGAACTATTTTCGTCTCGGTTTAAGCTTTTTTTGAATAGACGTGATAAAAAATATTACTTTCAACCCGTCCTTAAGGCAACTTCAGACCTTCCTTCAGGGCCCTTAGTGCGAGTTTTTTCATTCACTTTCGATAGCGAGAGCGTTTGCAATTTGTATAGGAGTGACAGAGAGACAACTAGGTGGCGCGCTTTGTCACTCCTATAGAATATGCGTTTACGTTAACGCGATCGAGTAGTTAAAAAAACTCGCACTAAGCACACAGAGCATGAGTAATGAAAAAAGGTTTTACTTATTTAGCGGTTACACTACACAATACTCAATGCACCTGCGTTTAATTTTTTCACAAGCCTTATTCAGAAAGAAAAAGAAAACTTACTTTTTTCCCGCCAGTTGTATAGTTTTTTTTTTACAGATTGGTCAAGCATACGATTTGAAGAGTGTAACGCCTGATATCGTAAAACGAAGATCACAGAGGACAGGAGACGGATCCCATCAAATTTGGGGCTGGGATGATCCGGAGTTCTCTGAAAAATTGAAGTCGCAGCTGGGCGTAGTCAGTCACGAGGAAAGTAGAGCAGAGAAGGCTAAATGTGGCTGAATAATATAATTGAAATATGGTGGAAATGGCTTATTTATAGTTTTTTATTATAACTTACGTCAAAAAAGAAGCGATTTAAAACAATGCGTACTCTTATTATTAGTAAAGACTGGCAAAGTGGCAAGGAGTCTCTCTCTCCTGTTATTAGGTATACAATTAGAGCGAAAGGACACAATGTGTGTTGGCTAGTTAATTTTTTTATATTATACATACTATCAAAGATCTCGTCTAGTCTTCGGATGTTTAATGAAAAAATGCAATAATTATTACTTTGAGCAATAATTAGGCCGCTAATTATACTGTATTTTTTATGTAATGTGCTCTCTAATAGTGTAACGACAAAAACAAATATGTACTTCGAATATATAAAATCTCGAGTGACAGTGTTTGTTATTGAACTCCTCCGAAAGTGCTTTCCCCGATTTGTACGATTTTTTTGTGTATAATTATTTGGAAGGTCTAACAATGGGTCGTAAGCTAATTGAATCGGTAGTTTCAGAAAGAACATTAGTCCAAATTTTGTGTGATTGACTTATTGTTGTCTATGGTATCCTTGAGGGTAGATCTACAGATCCCTATAGAAAGTACATTAGTCTAATGAATATCAGTTGAACCACGTGTACGTACTATGTCTCAGTAGACGCAGAAACAACATTAGTCCCACTGAGGGGTCAGTTTTTTATGTCTCCTGAAAAGAAAGCAGATTGTGACTAATGTTCTTTCTGAAACTACCGATTCAATTAATATGGCTAGACTAGGTTTGCCAAATCAGCTACTTGTAGATATAATTTTTAGCTAGTAATAATTACTTAAGTTTATGAATTTTAATTACTTAAGTTGATTAAGTTTGACGTGTAAATGAGTCTTAAATTGTAAAGATCTTTTTTTTTCTTGTAAATTATTAATTCAATAAACTGTGTATGTACATACCTCAACAAAACCATTTATATCTTAACCTTTGCCTACAACGAAAGACTGTTTTTTATCGTTGAAACAATATTTTCTGTTTATTAATAATAATTAATAGAAAGCGGTGGTGGCGTAGTGGGGTTGACCCTTGCTTCTCGATCATGAGGGTCTGGGTTCGAACCACGCATGTACCAATGACTTTTAGTTACGTACATTTGTTTGTACAGCAACACCATTCGCTGATAAATTGTGCCCGGATAACGGCGACAGGCTTGCCACTTGTCACGTTTGGGACCTAATAAACTCGGCAAAACGTGGGTCCAGTTCTAGAGACTGGTGCCTCTGCCTACCCCTTCGGGGATAACGGGCGTGAGTTTATTTATTTATTTATTTTTTTAATAATAATTACTTACCTACAGAGCCAAGCGGGGGCGTACCTAGGCAGCATAATCAGGTTGAAGAATATCAACCTCAAGAAACCTGAAGAATATCAGTGTAGCGGGGATACCCAAAAAAAATGTTCGAAGATGTTATGTATGTCTCTGCCAAACAGCTTCTTAGTACTTATCGTCTATCGACCGTCACAGACGGACATAATGAAACTACAAGATTATTTGTCGACTATGGAACCCCATAAACGGAGAACGATTTCGATAAATTAGGCCCGGATAACGGCGGCAGGATTGCCATTTGTCACGTTGGGACATAATAAACTCGGCAAAACGTGGGCCCAGTTCTAGTGATGGGTGCCTCTGCCTACCCCCTCGGGGATAACGGACGTGAGTTTTTTTTTTAACTGTAATTTAATATAATTGGACCCTGCGGGTCCAATTTAACAATGCGTTCAGGATTCTGTTGCGGTTGCCGCGCTTCTGCAGCGCCTCGACAATGTTTGCCGAGGCCCGAGTAGATGGTTTTGACGCCATCTGGCGAAAAAAGTCAGCATCATTACTGAGCAGAATGAGCGGGAGCGGCAATAGCATTCTGAACGCGACTGCATCACGGCTGGATAATCCACTGATATGGAATCTAATTAAACGTACAAAGTCACTGCTAGATATTAAATACTAACAATAGGCTAAGTTTTATAATAATGGCAACTAACAAACATAGGACCATGTTGTCTGTGAACAAAAGAAAATAAATAAATAAATATTTATTATACTGCCCTCGTAAGGAAGAACGCAGTAATCGTAAAAACACAGTTTTGAGTAAATAGCGAAAAACATATCACAAACATATAATTTCACGACATAACTGCATATTTTCTTACTGAAATTTCAGGTTTCTAGTAGACCTACAGCCACCATTATTTTTTCACCTATAGATGTACCACCAGGGAGCTCAATTTTGCATCCAAAGTAAAAACGCAGTAATGGCTATTACTGTGTTCTTCCTTACGAGGGCAGAATAGTAGCCTAGAAAAACGTACACAATAAAAAATATTACTTCATGTACTAATACTATCATTAGTTTAATAGTAGAAACTTATATTTTTCTAGAAATAGGGCCTATCTCAGAAAAATAATAGTTATTATTTTGAGGGGCCTATTGCCAACCGCGGGAAAGAATCATTCCGGACCCAAGACACCCCCAGAAGACACCTCTGGGGGTGCCACAGAAACTTTGATTCGGACCCATACCCCCCCTATATCAATTAGTGCTGTGCTTTTGATGTCTAAACTTGTTACAATATAGAGGTATAGTATACCTACTCATTCCGGACCCAAGACATCCCCAGAAGACACCGCTGGGGGTGCCGAACTTTGATTCGGACCCGTGGCACCCCTAGATCAATTTGACGTAGTTTAACAAAAAGGTTCCAACCCACAACATGGTCATTTTTAAGTTAAATATACCAAAAAGATCACTATGCTCTATAATCTCTATATTTTAAGAACCAAAAACTTTCATAGCGATCCAATGAGTAGTACCTGGGTGACCGAGCTTTGCTCGGTACTTTTTTTGTAAAATATGTAATATAAAATTAAAATAATCCTTTTCCAACAAAAAAAGAACTTTGAAAAAAAAAATCATGACTCGACCCGTTTCTCTTGAAATCGGCCCGAAACGGGTCGCCCGTTTTCCCGTCAGGACTATCCTAACCTTGCAGATAGACGCGAAATTTACCTCTGTATGTTATTATAGCAAATTTCAATTGCCTTAAAACACGGATAAAACAACGTTTTCTACAAAATGTAACCTAGTTAGATCAATTAAACGCCCCCGAAAGCATCTGCCTACAAAATTTTGTGAAAATCGTTGGAGCCGTTTCCGAGATTCTGATTATATATAAATTTACAGGGTTACAGGAAAAGTCGTACACAATATAAAAGGAGGTCATTATTTAGGACATTTATGATGGATTTTATTCTATTATGTAGGGTCCGAAAATTAACCGTTATGGAGATATAGACTGTTAAAGATTTTAAAAAAATCAAATTTTTTGGCTGTTTGATTGATTTTTTCTCAGAATAGAGCTCATAAAGTATTTTTTTTTTATGTATTTAGTTAAAAGGCATGTCAATTGATAAAAAAATATCAGCAAAAGCACTTACTACTAACAGCTTTAAAAAACTGCTCGGCAACGGTTAGAATTAAATATCTTCTCTCTAAATTTTTTTCACATTGAAGCTCTTAAAAAAAATTTACGTATGGAACTTATTCTGCAAATAATTTTAAAAACTTCTACGACTCTTTAACTATTCAAAAAGGTATAACATTTAATAGGTATGTGCATGAAATTTTAAAATAATGTTATTTGAGTAGGCTCTAGCGGTAGTACCGACATAACTGAACTTCGATACAAAAAAAAACTTTTTACTTCCTGGCACCTTTAAAGTATGTAAAATGGTCAGATAGGTTTTTTTGTGCTCTGGAGACATGCTGTCTTAGGTGTCCAGGTACCTACCTATTTCAGTATTTATTTTTTAGAATATTCTATCTATCTATTGTTTTTGTGTTATTATTAGAGCTCGTGTGATTCTTCCGTGGTAGATGTATTAATACGTGCTCTGCAAATGATTTGCGTTTTAGAAACTTTTACGTCTCTTTAGGTGTTAAAAAACGTATATCACTTGCTATTACACAAAAACG